>JADKLZ010000728.1:25715048-25740480 GCA_021533235.1 Biomphalaria straminea
GTCCACAATGTACAAATGAAGTCTTCAATGTGACAACTCTAAGCGTCAATTAGTTGAAATCATAAATCGAATGCACTCATTCGAGTCATTGTAGCTATGTGGCTAATATTGCTTCTATAAAGTAATTCTTAAAAGTCATTGGCAAAAAACAAACCCCATTAGGGCAGCTGTATGAGTCAAAAATCCTTACAAAATCTAAGAAGATTCTAGAAATAAAAAATCACCCTTTGGGTCAGGATTTCGTTATTTTACCATCACAAAAGAGATACAGGACACCGATAGCAAAGACAAACAGACATGCAAACTCTTTTGGTCCTCTGGCAATCAGATCATTAAATAGAAACAATCTAATGTAAACTTTTCATATGTAAATTGTGAGTGACTCTGGGTGTGAATGTACATTTATTTTAAAATAATGTTTTGTTTTGTATAATGCACAAATTGTAAGACAAATTTCCTTACGGACAATAAAGATTATTATTATTATTATTAAAAAGATTTTTTTTAACTTCAAAATTCATTGACAATTTCTATCATTGAGATTGTGTCGGTTTCTAGACATGGGTTACAGACGTAATGTCCAGCATAAAACCAATAGTCACACAAATCCAAATAGCTAGAAATACAATAAAAGAGACAAGATCAATATATTTCCCAATCAATCGATACTTGTTAAGCTCTATTTCTTGAACTTTAGTAGTCGACTTGATTTTTCCCGCTGCCCAATGGTGATTACTGGCCACAACAGGCAATGAGGTTTCAAACATTTTGGGAGAGATGACCTCAACCGGGCCGACATCTCCATTTTCTTGACTTTCGGTTTGACTGCAATCAGGTCTCCTTACAGCTTTTGTCAATATCTGTATTTTATTGGCCGAGCTCTTGTAGTTCTTTTTAGCTCTGAGAAGTTTGCCTTCTCTCTGAAAACATGACAGTATAAAGAGATATAAATCTATATAAATACTGTTAGGTTCTTTTCTCACTAAAGGCAGGGGCGTAGCTATAAATTATTCATTGATTGGGCGCCCGGGGGGCTTGACCTCACCGGGGAACTGCATTTCGTGTAATATTTAATTTTTATTGTAAAAAACACTAATTTTGGGGCCCAACCTCAAATGGAGGCCCGGGGGCGATTGTCAAATTCTCGCGCGCCCCCCCCCCCCAGGATACGCCACTGGCTTAAGGTGTTAATTACGAACAATTAATTAATACTAATAAACTCCACAAAGAAACTCCAGCTACCCCGAAAAATAATAACCTCAATATCCAAAACAACAACAACAAACATAATGACAGCAACACTTGCAGAAAATATTAACAACGCAAACACTAGTCCAGGAAGAAACAGACTCCTTTCTCATAAAAGGAAAAATTAAATAAAAAAAACTATCAAGTGTGTACTGTTCACATTCATGCCGTTGGAATGTGAGCAAAAGGGATACAACTCTTTACAATAAAATAACAACAAAGAAATAACACATTCCTTCTCACCATATCTGCCCCTGACAGTTACGCTCAATATATACAGTGTTCTATTTTGTGCCTACATTTTGTTTACTAACAGCACTATAAAAATGGCATTGTTATAATTATAATGTTGATTTCTATGCATTCATAGGCAAAGAAAAAAAAGGAAAGTTCCCCTTTCAGACCTTGTGGTCTATAGGGAAGATGATGTAAAGGATTCTCTGTTTCTGTGAACTACGGTGTCATGGGGCCAGCACAACGACCAACCGCCTTTACTTTTCCCGAAATAATGTCAGGTACCCATTAGAGCTGGGTGGACTTAATGGCCCCCACGGATCCCGAAATAAAAATCCCAGTCTTTACAAGGATTCGAACCCAGGACCCCCGGTTCAGAAGCCAAGCGCTTTACCGCTCAGCCACCGCGCCACCTGCACTCATAGGTACTGGAGAATTAAATTCTTACACTCTTCTGTTCATATGATTATTATGGAAGATGCATGTGGTGCCTGCTCTTTTTATCTCACCTGTCATCTGTTACACTGACAGTTATTACTGTTTAGTTTTCTATTAGGTAGAACTTTAATGTTTTAGCTCTTTCTCTACGTAATTATAATAATAATTTATAATATAATAATTTATGGAATTATTCATTTTGCTCATTTGTATTTCACTACGATGCCATGATAAAAATTTCAATAACTTTTTTTGTATGCAATCAGGAAATGTTATATAAGGTATATACTTCTAGAAGAGTGCATGCTGTTTTTATATAACACAAATTAGAGTTTATAAAACCAAAAATTAATTTAATTTTTTGGGGTCAAATCAACGTTGGTATCGTCAGTCAGGAGTGAAAGAGCCAAATATATATATATATATATATATATATATATATATATATATATATATATATTAATAAGTGAGTAAACAAGTGCAATAATTTCTTTTTCTATTATGTTTTTTATATTAATGAAGAACGACTTATTATTATTTTTTTTTTTAGAAATTTACAAAAATAAAATCTTGTCTGCATTTCTGACACTGATAAAAATTTATCTCATACTTTTCAACGTACCTCTTCCAGGTGATGAAGATACATAATGATGATACTGTCCACTACAGTCAACAAGGAAATGACCAATAGGAGAAATAAAAAGATCGTAATTTTAGGCAATGAATTAGAAGATCTTGGCAGCATAGTGCTGACCATACTGAGAAATACAGCCAGCGCTAGAAGTACTGTTATACCTTCATATGAAAGTAATAAATAAAACAAACAAACAATCAAAGATTATGTAAAAATGTTATTTCGTTTTGATATCATTGAAATATTTTGTTGTGTATCACGCGCAATAGTAAAACTAATTTCCTGCTGGATAATAATAATAATAATAATAGTAACTAGTCGACCGGCGGCATAGCATACGCCGCTATTTTGCAGGGCAGGCCTTAGGCACTGCAACATATGCGACCGCAGCGGGTCCCGCACTTTCTTTGGACCCGTGCTAATTTTTAGGTGTATAAATTATTACATTAAACCATTTTATAACATATAACAGATTTCCCGCGGCCTCTTGATTTACCAGGAGCCCCTTGGAAATCTCCTGAAATGTTATTAAATACTATGCCGCCGATCGAAAAATTTCTGGAAATTTCCGGACATTATTAAAATCTTTTTAAAGTAAAAAAAAAAATATGCTATGCTATTTTGTGAATGAAAATAGTGCAGATTTGGATATATTATTTCCCATTCACACCATGCTGCGCCATGGGATCTTCCCATTTACCTGTTGCTTACTTATGTTTGAACTTGTCGACTTTGAGGATTATATATATAGATAATGGTAATAATAATAATAATGTAAACAATTTAATTAAGTCATTTTCTTTCACTACTAGTATCGGGCTTCTTTAGGGAAACAAAATTCGTTTGGTTAACTCATCAGTGTCCAGAGAGGATTTTTTTTTCTGATGATGTGGCATGTCAGCAGCAGTACCGTCATCTGACATTCAAAGAGAATCTGACAGGTAATGTTCAGGGCTCCGTCGGTAATACGGAGATCAAAGGTAACTTCAACTTCGGCTGAAATCACAACAGAGAATGTAGTTGTTTAGATTAACTATCTTAATCGCTTCATCTCCATTTTATTTGTCATAATTCATCAACTCTTCAAGTAGCACTACAGCACATGGAGGACCGTGGCCTGACCCAGCACATCACTCCATTCAGATCTATCGTGGTCTTAACGTCTCCATGCCCAGATTCTTGGCTGTTGTTTTTCATTATCAGACTTGACTATTATTATTATAATGTAAAGCATGCTACTCTATATTATTTTCTCATGGATACATATCCCATTCTAAACTTTAAGGCATTCCTCTGGCTAATTCGATTAGATCTATAATAACTTCTTGGATGCATACGAAATTTGTATAAGTTTCTGTATAGTTCGTCCATCGTGGTTCGATGATGACCACATTGTCATCCAGGGGGCTGATGGCTTTGCACTGGGGTTTTATGCCTCCTCATGTGGCTGGTGAGACCTATGCGAGCCCGGAATGTTCGGCCGCACTCTGGGCAGGTAATTCCAACTGGAGCTAGTGTCATTTGCCTTGCTTTCCTTCTCTGGCGTTTTTCTTCTGCCTGCGTTGTTCTCTTTTCCTCAGCAACCTGTGCGCCGGATCTCACAGCGCGGCGCCATGATGCTCTGTCATGTGCCTCTGTCTCCCAGGTGCCTGGGTCAATGTTGAACGCCTTTAGAGTTTAAGTTTCAAGCTACCGCCCTAACAGGTGATCGTGAAAACGGAAATGTCCACCAGGAACACAAATGCTTTTTTTTTTATAAAAGACTAGTCGACCGGCGGCATAGCATACGCCGCTATTTTCCAGGGCAGGCCTTAGGCACTGCAACATATGCGACCCCAGTGGGTCCCGCACTTTCATTGGACCCGTGCTGATTTTTAGGTGTATAAATTATGAAATTGAACCATTTTATAAAACATAACAGATTTCCCGCGTTCTCTTGATTTACCAGGAGCCACCTGGAAATCTCCTGAAATGTTATTAAATGCTATGCCGCCGGTCGAAAAAGTCCTGGAAATTTCCGGACATTATTAAAATCTTTTTAAAGTAAAAAAAAAATATGCTATGCTATTTTGTGAATGAAAATATATTTCCCATTCACACCATGATGCGCCATGGGATCTTCCCATTTGCTTGTTATAAGTAAAGCGATAGCGTGAATTCATGAATGAAAAATACTATGAATGGAGCTAACAAAATGGCTAATTGACCTTAATTTACGCGATATTAAGAATATAGATGCACTCATGTAACAATGCTTTAGAAAAACAAATTTGAATGTTAATTTTATTAAACGGACTATAATAATTATAAGATAAGATAAGATGTGCTAAAGCATGAAACTATCTTTGCGAGGAGAAGTTCTATTATCTTAGAGTTGAATTCGAGTTTTAGATCTAGATCTAGGAATAGAGAGATTAGTTACCTTTCGTAATTATGTCTGATGAACGAATATGCGTAATTTGTGATATTAATTAAAGTACTTCTAAAGTCAAACCTGAGAGTAGACTCTATCTGTGTATTGTTGTTCTAGTTTCAATAGTCATACGACACAATAATCTTAAAATACTTATTTTACTTTGTCATAATATTAAAAGAAGAAGAGAATTATATAGGCTACACCACATTCATTCACAAAATAGCGTTGCGCCGCATGCTATGCTATTTTGTGAATGAAATAGTGCGGATTGGGTCCATGCACACCGTGGTGCGTACGCCATTGGATCTTCCCTATTTACTTGTTGTTGTTGCATGTTGCCCGTCTGACCTAGTTCTTTGAGGAATATATATATAGATAATTGTAATATAACTATATCATCATTTATTAGTTATTGAATAATTCTGTCTTTAAAACATGTACTTACCGAACCCAATTTTTTCTCCTGATTCAGCAGGAATGATAAAAACCATAATGTTGAGAAATGAAAGAAAGACAACCGGTAAAATTGTGTTCAGTAGAAGGAAATCAGGCCTTCTCTTGAGTAAGAAGGAAATCTGATTAAAAAAAAAAGATTAATAAAGAATAGATAGTAAAAGATATATCCTGTAATCATGAAAATTCATAGAATCTTAACAATTCATTTCTGGATATGTGGTGTGTCCTATAGACATAATAAGAGTTCGACCCTCACTCTCTAAAATTACATATTAACCTTCCTAGGTAAAGAAACATCTTAAAGTGTACTATTCATTTTTTAATACCTGAAAGTGTACAAGTCAACTTTTTACAACTTAATATGTATTATTATTATTATGTCAACTTTTAAAGTTTCAATGTTTACAAATTATTTTGTATCGTCTTAAAGAGCATAAGTCAATATTTAACGTCTTAAAGGGTACAAGTCAACATTAGTCTTAAAAAGTACATGTCAAGTTTTAATCTTTTAATGTGAATAGGGCGATTGTTAACGTCTTAATGTGTATAAGTCAACTTAAACGCTTTAATGTGTTTAAGTCAAATTTGTATCGTCTTAAAGTGCATAAGTCTACTTTAACATCTTGTAGTGTAGGCTAGAAGTCAACTTTTAACGTTGTGAAGGGTACAAGTCAACTTTAACGTTAAAATGTGTACAAGTCAATTCTTTTTCGTCTTTAAGTGCATGAGTCAACGTTTAACGTCTTAAAGTTTACAAGTCAACTTTTAACGTCTTAAAGTGTACAAGTCAACTTTAAACGTTTTAATGTGTACAAGTAAACTTTAAGCGTCTTATGTCAACTGTAAACGTCCCAAAGGGTACAAGTCAACTTTTATTATACCCAATAAATATAAAGTGTAAAATACGATCACGTTTGAAAAACATTCTGTTGTAAAGTATAGCGTGTATATGTGATTCGGAATATATATATATATAAAGCTATGATATGGTTATTTTTATTATAACATCGGGCATGTTTTTATGTTGTACACATTTTAATTGACTTACTTACATTAAAATTGACTTACTTTAACATTTTGATAACTGATTGGTGGATCTCTTATGTTCTTTCTTTCAACGTGCGTACTAATGATATCCCATTCAACATGAGGGATGAACAACCTCATTTCAACTCCTGTCTTGTCTTCAGGGACAAATTGAAGCTCTTCTACATTTTCATTCATAGCCACAAACTAAGGAATAGAATCTGATTGTTATGGAAGGTGGAACTGTGTTAAACTAATATAACAACAAAATATATGGAGAAGAAAACAAAAATAAACTGGTGAAAGATATTAAGCATAAATTTAAACAGAAAGTTGATATATGTTCATTTATTCAGGACGACGTTTTGACGACTCGTATAAAGGAACCTAATGTTAAAGTAATTTATGACAAGGTGTTAATGTTACCTAGGTAACGTATTTAGTTTGATAGCATTCATCATCACCATCACCATCACCATCATCATCATCATCATCATCATCATCATCATCATCTTCTCGTCGTCTCTACATCTACTACTAACTGGGACAGGCCTACAACCAGCTTCCTACAGGCGTTTTAGTTCTTGAGACTGCTTGGCATCTGTTACCAAAATATCGGAGCCATTTATTTCTGGATCATCCCCTCTTCATCTTTCCATGCAGGAGGAAGGGGGTCCAGGTGAGGGCTTGTATTTTGATGTTGAATGCAAGCTTGAAAAGGGTGTGGACTTTGGCCTATCTATCGCCATCGTCTGTGAATAATATCTACTTTATCAGGCTTTGCCACAGTTGATATCTTGCCTGGTCAACAAATCATTAGAATCTTCCTGATGCAGGTATTGATGAATATGTACATATTCTCGATGGTAGAGCTCCTTTCTTTATATCTCCAGTTGTTCTTCATTTGATGGAAGACTACGTGAGCTTGACCATTGCGTGTCCTGACATCTGAATTACATTTCTCTCTGTGCCAATTTACGTCTCCATTATCTTTTCCCCTTGCAACTTCTTGTGTGACTAAAGAGGCCAATCCTTGATACACAGCTGCAGTCACAGGTTGGGCATATGTAATCCCCAAGGGGGCCTTTGCATTTTCACCCTTCTTTCTACTCCTGTTATGTATGGCATCTGAAAATCCGGGACCATTCCTTTATGCTCTCTCTACATGTGGATCTATCCAGTGCCACATTTTTCCCAGCTGCTGGTGTTGATTTTGAAGAGCTTCATGTCATGTTTGCAAACATCTGTATACCGTAAAAGATGTTTTATGTTAGATCGACATACATAATGCCTTGTGGATAAGATAAGTAATGAGGAAGTGCTACGAAGAGCAGAGTGCCAAGACATTCGCTGTGTTATCAGCAGCAGACACCTTGGCTGGCTTGGTCACGTTCATTGAATGCCAGTAGGTCGACTTCCACAAGTTAATCTGTGTTACATTTCTATCACATTTTTTTATATCTATGATTGTCAGCAATAATTTAAGAAATTATTTACTAATAGAAAGAGGTTTTATGTGACATCTGACGTGTAACCAAAGACACATGACAGAATCTCACCCATCTGACGTGTAACCAAAGACACATGACAAAATGAATAAAATAAAATAAATATACCTCCTCCCACCAGTACCTTACTCCATACTTACAATCTTACCTCTACGGAACAGTTTTGGACGTCAAATGGAAATTTGACCAACGTCAGTTCACAGGAAGTATAAAACACAGATCCAGGCACGTAGTAGACATAACCGTTGTAGAACAAGCTGGTAGGTCTGGAAAACAAATTTACAAAGACTTAGGAAGCTCATTGAGCTCAATGTCTGACTGCCGATACTAAGTCGTTGGTTTGTAGCTCCAAACATCTAGTCCCAACAAAACAGGTGTGTCGAATGAGTTTACACAAGCACAAGACAATGTTCCTAAATGTCTTTTTTGTTTAACTCTTTAGTGAATATATGCGGGAATTCTCGATGACGTGTGTTGAAGGTATATATCTCTAGCCCAGTGTTAATTTTAGGATATTTATATTTTGAAAAATTATAACGGTCAAACCAGAGTTTTCCCTGTGTGGTCTAAAAAAAGTGAAGTACTTATTTTAGACCTTGCGTTCTGAAGGGCAGATGATGTAAAGGTTATCAGCTCCTGAGGCCAAAGATTAACGAGGGTATTATGTGGCCAACACAACGACCAACTAAATTTACTTTTCCACAACTAATATCATGTAACTATCATAGTTAGGTGGACTTAAAGGAGAACTAAAAATATCGAGATAAAAAAAAATCTCAATCAACAGCAGGATTCGAACCTCACACAACCGTGCCTCCCCTCTGTGGCCTATTATGTAGTTGTTGTTTTTTTTCCAAAGATATATCATCTTTTCTTTGCGTTCCTCACGGAACATAGGCCTCAGTAAAAACACGCCACACTCCACGGTCTCTTGCTAGTTTTTTAATGGCTTCCCAGCTATTTCCTGTCTTCTCGGCTTCCACTAGTCCACTGCGTAATAATATACATAAAATGTTAATTTTCTAGGAGAATCCTTAGAGTCGTTTTCGAAATCCGTATCCTTCCAAAAAGAGTTTGCTAACTAATAAGAGGAACTGTAGAAATGATACTTTAAACTTGATATTACTAAAACTATTCGTCCTTTTGTCCCACGTTTCTCGCTTGTTTTTTCTTCCACTTTCAGACCAGTATTGCTTAGCTGAATTACGACAGAGACAAACCACCCCGTGATTTCATCAAAATCTCTACAGCCTACACAACCAAAACATCCGCTCACCTTTTCTTATCATCAACATAAAACCCCGCACGTACATAACAAAGTATTTTCGTGATTCTACGGAAAAGATGGTCAAGATGAAAAGCGTGGTCGAGAGGCTAAGTGCGGCTTGAGCTTGGCTACCTAGAAAGGGGCTCGAGGTTCGATACCTGACTCGGGCAGAGTTGTGTTTATTGAGCACCCAAAGTCAGCACGGAAAACCAGCTCCTAGATACCCACTCCCCCCCCCCCCCCACTGGACCTCAAATGAGATTGAACCCAAGCGCTCTGAGCATGCTATAAACATGAAAGTAGCGCTATATAAAATCTATAATAATAAAAAAAAAAGTAGTAGAGCGTTAAGTTTTTGTCCGTTGTTTTCTCTACTTCTATTAGACCGTGGATTTAATACATTTGGTGCTTAAAATTTACGACTGTACTGTGTACTTGAACAAATCTGTTATGTAAGTTTGCAATTGTTTATTGTATTGATCACAGCACTGGTTTGACTGTACTCTATCTCCATCACAACTGAGTACTTACGCCTTAGCGTCTCCGAATATATCTCTCTCTCCTTTTGTGTTCATGAGCACAATCCTCGGTCTCCAAATATCTTCTGGCAATGGGTGTACAAGCTGAATACCTCCATAGTCTTTAGGGTCCCAGACAGCTAACTAGTGAGTAGAAACAGGTCCAGAAGAATGATAAAACATTATACTAACAGTTATTCTCGTAAATATAGTGAATTATTGTTTATGCTAACACACAAAAGAAACTGCGATTAAAATAAGTACAACAATAATTAAGCTTAGCTTCTATTTAGTATTTAGTAATCTCTCTCTCTTTTTTTTTTCAAAATTTCATACCTAACAATGATTAATTCTGAAATAAATCTACTTTTTACAAAATAAGTAATAGTAAATACGAACTTTAAAATAATGAATATATCTATATCTCATTTCATTTTGATTGTGGTAAATAATGTTTTCGCGATTAACTACTCTTCAATTAATTGAATGGACTTGGTGTTCTTACAGAAAATTTTAGTGATAAATAAAAATCTTTATATACACATCTGTTATATACTGCAATCATTTTGTCAGTTGTTTTTTACACTCTCAGTAGACATTAATTAACAACTAAGTATTGTTTTGTAGAATTACAATGACATGTAAATCTAGACAAATTATTCTGATCCTAAAGAGCGTTTGGTACTTATGTAATTGTAACTAAAAAGAATGTGTGTAGAGATCCTTTTGCAAATCTTGGAATATGAATATGGTTATCTGTTTCTATGACCTAAGGTTAACGAGGGTATCATGTGGCCAACCTAAAATCAAACCAATATGACTAGTTCAAAAATCCCAGTCTGCACTGGAATTCAAACTTGTAGCCCATCGAGTCAGAAGCCAAGTGGTTTATTAGGCCACCAACAAAAAATAATTACACAGGTCAATTTGTATGGTCACTAACATCGGAAAAATTTTCACTAGGGTAGTCATTGTTACTGTTAAATAGCATTTTAAAATGACCTGGTCAGTCAACACAAGTCTATACCTCATCGTACCAAGCCATGGTCAGAAATCCGTTGACAATAAAGTCCTGGGAAACATCGTTGACCTCAACCAGGGACTCCAGATAAAACTTGAAGTTGACTTCCAAGACTTCGCTCTGATTCTTCTTCGGCCTGACCTCCGTGTGGTAGACATCCTTGCTCAGTTTCTCGCTCAAGATAGATCTTGTGTGGTTGTACGTCTGACTGCTCGAGAACCCGGCAAACAAATGAAGGAGAATTAAAGTAACGACGTGACCTATTGAAAAAAAAATCGTCATTTGAAATAAATCTTTGAAATCTTCATTTCTATGTTGTGTTTTGAAGCACCAGAGAAAGCAAGTATACTTTTATTATTTCTAACCCTTCTTTTGTTGTAAAGCTTGGCAGAAAAAAAACGAAGGCAAATATGGAGCTCGAAAAAAAAAATCAAAATAAGATAATGTACAACAATAATAATTGCATTATGGGAAACACATAGACCCTATGAAATCAAATAAAACAACGCAACAAAGACACTTGTAGAACTTAGCAAAACACATCCGATTTCACCGCTGCGAATTACATTTTTAGTTAGTAAATAAGTTTATTTTGATTTGTGAAGTAAGCACACAAGCACCACCAACTTTCTTAATTTCTTTTTTTCTGTAAATTTTTTAGAATAACTTTTGCCTTGATAGTGAAGGATCTTTTGTGAAGATGGCCTTTACCTCATACTTTGTTATAGCCATCCAGTCCTATATCAATAACTGGGACATTGTATAATATATCAGGATATTCAGTCCTGTACTGTTTACCAAACTTGAACCAAGTTGATAGAAGTGCGGAAGAATGTATTGTTGATCTTGTGGATGTATCTTATACCTACTTTACAAAATAAAAAAGTAAAGTTTCCCTTTGAGACCTTGTGGTCTATAGGGCAGATGATGTAAAGGTTATCTGATTCCGTGGCCTACGAACAACCGCCTTTACTTTTACAGGTACCCATTAGAGCTGGTTGGAACCCAAAGATCCCGAAATTAAAACTCAGTCTTCACCGGGACTCGAACCCAGGACCCCAAAATAAGCTGGATGAAATCAATTACAGTTTAGTCCATGATGATGGTGACCACATGTGTAGATGCTATTTGTGTAACATAAAAAAAATATAATTGAAATACAAAAATATACATATTGTTTTGTTGTATGTGTTTCGGAAGTTCCAAACTTGAAGATTATTACATCTTAGTTCGAGCTGGATTCGATCCCGGGGCCACCGACAGTCTATAACGCATACTACACTACCATGCAGACATAGTCACATAAAAAAAAATTATTTTGAAGCCAAAAGGCTGAAAGGACTTAAAGAAAGTCTACACATCAATAGAATGTTGGATGAAAAGATATAAAAATAAACTAGATAATAATAAATAAATAAATGTATATCGACAAATTAAAAAAATGCGTGTGCATTTCTGCTATAAATTAAACATAAAATTGAATATATTATTTACTTACACGCGGAAAGATCCATTGATACAAAATATATTTTTTCACCTTTGAAAAGTGGACTATACATGAAAGTTCTATACTCAATCAAATAGTTCCTACTGACGGATTTGTAGCCCTGATATTTAAAAAAGGTAGACGAACCGCATTGAACTGTGTCATATAACTCGCATAACTGCAAACATGTCACTGCGCATGGGCAGATAATTAAACAAGTATGTGTAGGCAAACATTGCCTAATAACCGTGGAGCTTGAAGGATATTCAGCTTTTTTTTTTCATTTTTGGAATTAGCAGTTTTAAGATTGTGCAAATCAGAGATCTAAAATGTTGTCATATTCAATGAATTCGATACATTTCAGATACTGGAATAGCTAACATTTTTATCAGATATCTTAATCGTTCAAGTCTCACTCATAATTGAATCTCAATACCTATACTCACAACAGAAGGAATACACTTGCATTATATAACGCTTCCTCTTTCCCTCTCTCTGTCTTTCTATCTATTGTTATTAATAACAGCCGACTCTCCCAATATGAGGTAAAGTAAAATCTAATTCATCCATTCCTGAAAACAAGTTATTATAAAAAAAATTGCAAGAAAATTCCTCGTTTATGAAGCAAAAGGCAATATACCTCTTTAAAAACTAATGTAAGATAGATAAAAATGATCTTTTTTTTTTTTTTTTGTGTATAACGCATACAGTGTGAGATTGCACTCGGTACCCAAGTCTCACCTGTAGCTCCCAGTAGCTGTAGCATGCGCAGGGGCCATACCCCGGAAACATCTCTGACTGGTCGGCTAAACCAGGTATAGATGGTATCTAATGTGTCCATGACACTGAGCACAATTTTTTTGTCAAACCTAGCGTTTGAACTTTTTGAAGTCTGGACTTGGTGGCCCATGCAAAATGTCAGAATAAATGGACAAATTGGACAGAAAGGCAACTATCAGCACAGTGGAGCTGCGGAGCACTCTAGAGCTGGACAAGACACACAGAAAGTCTTTGGTCATCCCCGGACGTCTTGAGCAAATCTTGCTTCTGGAAAAGGATATGCTTCAGTGCGAAAGTGAGGTCAACGTGAGGTCGACGTGTTGCACGAATGCTCCTCATTTTAATCAATATTTTCATCGCAGCTAACTTAGTCATCACCCCCTCCCTCCCAAATGCCCTCAGCCTCCTGGATGAAACATATGGTCATCATTAATTAAATCACGACGTACGAACTTTATATATCCTTAGGCCAGGCATGTCAAACTCATTAAGATATATGGGCCGCATAAACAACTTACTATGACCCGAAGGGCCGCAGCAAAAAAATCTGTTTTAAAACAGCCTACTAGTTTTATGTAAATTATAAATAATACAATATAATACAATAATTAATGGCATACCTATCCCTTAGCTAAATTTGTAGTACTATTGGCTGATAAAAAATAACTATTATTACGTATTATTTTCTTTGTCCTGATGCTTGGCATACTTTCTGGGATACCATTTTATTAATGTAAGGTTGAAGTTTATTTGCCACTGACGCTTTCATCACAGATGACAAAATTTTGATCAGATAATCTCGAACGGTGAGGTGTTTTAATAGCTTTTGTTATGGAAAAGAACTGCTCACAGAGACCAATGCATAGAAAAATAGCTAGAATTCTAGCCTCAAATTTCCGCAATTTAACGAACCGTTCAGGGTTAATGACTGTAAAATTTTGGCACAGCCATTTCAATATTCTTCGATTTTAACTAAGAACCTGACTTCTATTCTATCAGCTCTAGTTGCACATTTCCAGCAGCAATTTCAGAATCAAATCAGATCGCGTGATCGAGAGGCTAAGTGCGCTTGAACTTGGCTTGGCTACCTAGAAGGAGGTTCGAGGTTCGACACCCGACTCGGGTAGAGCGCCTAAAGGCAGAACGGAAAACCAACTCCTAGATGCCCCCGTCCCCCACTGGTCCACAAATGAAATTGGACCAAAGCGCTCCGAGCATGTTATGAGCATGAAAGTAGCGCTATAATAATAATAATAATATTATTATTATTATTGTCATATCAACCGAGGGGATAATAACAACTGACCTCACAGATACCTTCAAGGCCCTTGGCATTCCCAGGAACATTCTCGTTGCCTGTCAGAGGGCGGTACTGCTGCAGACCTGCCACATCACCAGAAAATTCCTCAGTGGAAACTGATAAAGGGACTACAATGAATTTTGTTTCCCTTTAACGAAACTCGACCCTGGCTGCGCCAGAGAAAGAATACTCGTTCTTTTATCATAATAATAATAATAATAATGCACTGAAAATGAGCAAATTTAAATTTAGGATTTGTCTCTCTTATTTTTGCAAGTGACTTTGCATCAAAACCATTTCATTTCAAGGTTGGTGCGCCATACCTTTCTTAGACTAGCTAGCTTTACCAAAGATAAATTGTACTGCATTTTCACCTCCTGTCATTTCTTAAAAATCATCCTCACTTGTTATGCATAGAACAGTACCCAAGTAGTTCCTGGTATACATCAAAATTCCTGTTAAAGGCCCTTATGAATATAGCCAACTGTGCTACACCTGTTACGTCAGTTGACTCATAGAGATTAAATGAAAATAATTCAAAATCAGCTCTGTCTTTCTTTAATTGTTCAATCAAGCTGACTGACATGTCATTTATTCTATCTACAACAGTGTCACTAGTTAACGCTATTTCTTTGAATGCTTTCTTCTTTTTTTCTGAATAAACGACTTCGGCTTTAACGAAACACTGTTTCATAAAATCACATTTATTAAATGATTTGAAATGGCTTGCAATGAAGTTTGACAAAATGTAGCTTGCTTTCACTGCAGGCTCACCCTCGTTGTTCAGTTAAACAAATACTGTCTTTCAATTTAGGTAGATTGTTATCTCTTGTTTTCCAGCGTAATAGTTTAACATTATTTTTATAATTTATTCTTAGGTGGTCAAGCGGGCCGCATGCAAGGTGGTCGCGGGCCGCATGCGGCCCCCGAACACCCAGTTTGATATACCTGCCTTAGGAGATGAAATAAAAACTAAAAGATAATTTATGGTGACAAAATAACTGCTTATAAAAGGCATTGTTTTACGATTACTAAGATTAAGGATGAAATGATAATGTACCAAATAAACTACAGCATAGGTTATTCCTATCTACTTGTCAGCTATAAGATGCTACGCCCAACTACATAGTCGGTTACCAAGGACTACAGAAAAAGTAGTTATCGATGGCATTGACCACCATTAAAGTAAAATAGAGTATATTACGACAAGAACATGTGCCTTTTTTTTCTACCTTTTTAAATAGGCCAAAGACATGCCAACCCATATAACAAAATGATTTCACAAGATTCCATAGATATAAATCTTGTTATTCATTTTAATTCAGGTGAAGTGATGTCTGACTGGCAGCTTCATCTGATAGTAATATTTCGTGAGATACACTATTAAGATAACGCTCAAACATGTGGATTTAGATGTAGCACTTTATTGTTTGTTCGGGTCTGAGTTTTGGAGACAGACTATCAACGCGGTCACGTGGTCTCGATCTAGTGCATTTGTAATCAGGCGCCAGAGGAGGATGGTGGGTAGATCGATATATTTGTACAATTCCTCCTATCAGCTTGCTAACTTTTCATAGTTCAAAGAGTTTTTGTTTTTCAAATCAGAAAAAGGCAGGAAGCTTTTCTTTTATTGGAACGGTATTTCAAAAAAAAAAAAAAAGACTTCAACGATTTTCCTGAGAATTTGACAATTTCTGTATATTTTTAGGAAAAAGTAGCGACCTAATTGACTACTTATCTTATGTAATACAGACGTTACTTAAAAAAAGATAACGTCCTACACGTCACATATTTTGTCATGTATATTAACAAATAACCTAAATTCTGTCAAGTCACTGGTTTTCCTGGCTAGCTCAGGCAACCAATTCCATGCTCTAATAGCGCTAGTAAAGAAGGAGCATTTGTACAGATTTGTCCTAGCCTAAGAACGAGGAACGTGCCTCTATCTTTGTGTCTTTCTGAGTATTTTATTAAATTTTGTTTTTGTATTTAAATAGTGTGGTTCAGTGTTTTATATATAACTGCTTTAACGGCTACTTTATTTTAAGTCTTCTATCCCGAAAACTTTCTAAATTTATTGATTTGACTAAAGCACAGTAAAGGTGTTACTCTAGTCAAATGTGAATATTCGTTCGTTATAAATCTCACTGCCCTATTTCAGTTTCTTAATGTTTTCCTAAGTTGAGGGGTCCCAAACAGAGGATGCATAATTTATTATTGGCTTAACCAAGGTTAAAGTTTAGTTTTATATTTGTATTTGATTTGTATACTTTTTTTTTTGGAATAAACACTAATGCTTTGTTTGATTTATTGATAGTTTCATCAATATGAAGATTCCGTGACAGATTTTCATTATTATAACATCTAAGTATATTGTGTTTTTAGTCTGTGTTACTGATCTACCATAAATTAGATAAGTGGAATTAATTCGTTTTAGTCCTTTTGTCACTCTTATATAACTGACATTTTTCTAGGTGGAAAGACATGCTCCAATTTGATTCCCATTTCTGTAATTTATCTAATTCTCATTGTAGAGTTTTTGTACCTTGTGTTTTGTACACAGTAAAATATCTGGTTTGTTATATTTCTTTGAAAATTTAGTCATCTTGAATATCACCAAAACTTTTAAAAGAAATAAAATAATCTTCGGACAGCATTGGTTTGTTTGAAATTTTTTAGATCTACACCTATGATATCCAACATATGTCCCAATCCCACGGACAATAACTGGGTATGTAATTAATTGTCATCACCTCTTAAATATTGTGCCAATTGTAGAATATGAATCCTGAAAAGCTCGGTACCATTAGGCCTTTGTTTTAAGCAATTTTTTTTTGCCCCGAGTTGTAAATGTTTAGATATGGCTGTTCGACTCTACACGACTGACTTCAATAATATCAGTACAAGTAAAGAGAAACAACTTGTTTTTTTTTTTTAATCCCAAATTGTCCTAATTCAATGTTATAGAGTTATGGTTCTTTACCCCATGACCCAGTTATCGTCTCATTATGCGCATCACAGCAGACAGTTTCATTAGTTCGATAGTCTAACGGCTCTTCAAATATTGCCAGGAGTCAGTTTGGCGCTGCACTAATGGCTTTTTTGAAATGAACAAAATGAGTCTACATGAAGATGTCGGTCCACAAGGAGTAGAGGCTCAGCATACACAGCACTAGTGTTTTTAAATGGATTATTCCAAGTCAGTAACGGCAAGGACTAACGTTGTGGCGGCTTGGGCTAAATCAACAAAATTGTTAAGTGGAACATTTATAGTGTATTAGATTTAATAAGAATAAAAAATGAATAAACTAGCCGAATACGCAGTGGCGTAGCTAGGGTGGGGAAGGAGAGGGGAGAGTTTGAAAATCCCCATGGCCCCCACTTGAGGAGGGCCCCCAAATGAGTCTTTTTTTTTTACATTAAAAATTGAGTATTACGCAAAATGCAGGGGCCCCCAAAGAGGTCAATCCCCCGGGCCCCCAAAATATGGAAAATTTCTAGCTACGCCCCTGCGGATATGACCCGCGGCCTTTGGGTCTTTGAGTTAACTGATCTAGTGGATTGTATTTAGATCTATGTCAATTTGTCAAACATGGAAAATGTTCCATTCACATTTTGTTTTAAACATTTTGTCATAAAAAGAAAATAGAAAATGGGTTTACCCGTTTATCTAACATATTCATGACCAAAGCATGTGGGAGGAGATAGCCCAAGACCGAACAGCATGGAGACAGACTGTGCGTGCTGGCACGAACTTTGCTGAATGCAAAAGAAATGAAGCTGCTTCGGCCAAGAGAATGAAAAAGAAAGCTTCCCTGCTGTCAGCCAGCCCTAAAACTGAGGAATATAAATGCACGAACTGTGGCAAACTATGCAGATCCAGAATTGGCTTGATCAGCCACTCCAGATTCTGCCCCGTCTCAAGACGTAACCAAAGCCAGTGACTCATCTCGGCGCATCCATTGTCTTCCGAGACAGAAGGAGCCATATATATATATATATATATATATATATATATATATATATATAGTTTGTCCATCGTGGTTCGATGTTGACCGCTTTGTCATCCAGGAGGGGTTGAAAAACGGGTTTAGCCGATTTGCTAAAATGTTTCGGAATTAGGTAATTTTTGTCTATTTTTGCAGCCATCTGCGCCATGGTCTATGGAACATTTATGCTAAGTTTTATCAAGATTAGTCAAATAGTTGTGTTTTTTATACCTATTTATTATACTTCTTATTTTTATACTTTCTGATTTATATATTAAATGGATAGCAGCGGTGAGGCTTTGAACTATTGAATCTTAAAACTAACAAGCAATAATAATTCTACTACTATTCCAAAGATTTGTATAGCCATGTTTTTTTTTTATTGGCAGTTTATTTTCAAAGGCTTTAATTAGCAGTTATCAAAGCTAAAAAGTATTTGAAAATTTTAAAAATGCGACACTTTTGTTTTATGCTGTCCCTTTGACACGTTTAAATCTGATGGACTAGAAACGCAACAGTAGGCCTACATTATTTTAGCATCGCCTCTGCCGTAAACAAATTAGTAACACTTAAAGCTTGCGGCTTTGAAAAAAAAACACACTTTTTTTTTTTAATTTAACAAGTTAATATGTACATTTAACTTTTTCTTTTTCCTTTAATTTTTTTTTAGTTGTGATGCATTTCTTTAGGCTTAGAACAGCGGTTCTCAACCTTTTAAGCTCGGTTACCCTTTTTTTTTTTTTACAGTTTTCTACTCTGCCGCGACCCTCACCCGACCCACATAGAAATAGAAGAATATTAAAAAACAATCCATATTTTTGATTGTCTTAGGTGACACCTTGCAAATGGTCAATCAACCCCAAGGGCGTCGAGACCCACAGGTTAAGAACCCCTGGTTTAGAACAACTATAGTTCTTCTTTTGGAGCACTTTTTCTTGTGGCCGTAGAGACCTATTCAAAAGAAGCATCCCCGTCCATATACAACGCAGGGAAAGGAGCCGTTTGCAATCATAGTAAAATAACTTAATAATGTCTGGTTTAAATTACGAGCATAAAAAATATAAATCTTATTTAATTTAATAAGAAACAACTCTTTAGAATAGTTTTCATTTGCTTTTAATTGCCATATTAGTTCAAAGAATCATTTCCTAGTTATAAAACTCGTTGTCCATTTTCCCGACACCGCAATGAATAGACCACACGACAAACAAATCCGCCTATGTCTTCATCTCAATCCAAGGTGGCATTGATGTATGTCTGCATTGCAGGTGCCATAAATGAAGTAACTTTGGTTGGAGAGTGTTTACAAGACATAAATCTTCGGTTGGGCTCTGCATTTACCAAGCTATTAGCTTCTTTGTCTTTATGGTTGATCTGCCATGTCTATAATGAAAGTTTGTGTATCTTATCTTCTTATCTTATACAGACGTTACTTCAAAAAAACAAGGTGATTACGTCCTAGGCCTAGGCGTCATGCATTCAGTCATGCATATTAAACAATGACTTAAATTCTACCTTTAACAGGTGAAAAATCATTTTTCATTCTGTAGATTTCAATGCTCAATGTGATATTTATCAACTCTTTAGTAAAAGTCATATCACTAATCGACCTCCCCATACAGTTATTTATGTAGTCTCTGTATTAAGAAAGAATACTTATATGGCTGCATTTTTTTCGGTGCATCTTCTTAAACTTAAACACTTCATGTCACAGATAACCTTTTATTTATTTAAACATGAGTGACGGACGTAATGTCTAGCATAAAACCAATGGTCACAAAAATCCAAATAACTAGAAATACAATAAAAGAAACAAAATCGATATATTTCCCAATCAATCGATACTTGTTATGCTTATTGTTATTGTCTTTGAGAGATTTGCTTCCGTCTATGTTTTTGCCAGGTGTCCCATAGTCATTACTGGCCACCGGAAGTAACGTGGTTTCAAACAGTCTGGAAGAGATGACCTCAACCGGACTGACATCTCCATTCTTTTGACTTTTGGTTTGACTGCAATCAGGTTTCGTTACAGCTTTTGTCAGAGATCGTATTTTGTGGGCCGCACTTTTGTATTTATCTTTAGCCCTTAATAGTTTCCCTTCTTTCTGGAAAAATTAAAAATAGAACGGAATTAATATGAATCAAATAATAAAAGATTGAAACAATCTACCACATAATACCCGGCCTTCTTCTTGGGAGGAATTTATTGATTAATATTTGAAAAGACAAAGGGCATATAATTCTAAAGTGACATCTGAATTTTTTAAATTGACCGTTCCGTTGTTCACATATTGGGTGTCTCCACATGGGGATATAGGTCTCTTATCGAACCTTTTATTACAAAGCTTTTATCAAGTCATGCTGTCTGTCAGTCTGGTAAAAAGTTTGGGCACGTTATTTCTCCCATGCCGATTCTCGAATCAAGTTAAAACGTTGCACAATTATTTAATGGCATAGACAAGGCAGGCGACGTGACTTCATATAAGCTCTTTATAAACAATAACATCAAAAACTTCTATTCATAATAATGATATGATTATATCTAGCATCTGGGGTAGCAAGCAATAAATTAAAGGGAAAAAAAGTGTAAAAACTTTTTACCAGACAGACAGACAGGGTGACTTGATATAAGCACTATATTTGGTGACATGGTGATCAGTGGCGTAGCAAGGAATTCGCCATTTGGGGGCCGGGGGGCTAGACCTCTTTGCGGGCCCCTGCATTTTGACATCGATCATGAAGACATGAGATAATGGCGTAATATTTCATATTCAATGTGAAATAATTCTAACGCTCATTTGGTTTTTTTTTCTCACGTGAATGCCAGGGGAAGGGGTTCAAATTCTCCCCCTCTTCCCACACCCTAGCTACGCCACTGATGGTGATAAAAAAGCAAACAAATTATTTCCGGGCTTTTTCCACGTTAAAGACAATGTCACTGTTTTCATAATTCTGTCATTGTATCCATTTCTAGTCTCACGGGCCTGACTAGTAGAATGAAACTTGTTAAAGATGTTCTTACTTTGCAATAGATAGAAAAAGAATTAACAAGATTACAAAGTGAGTTTGTGGTTTTACATGGGCCAACGTAATGTTATTCTGTGTGTGTTTATTGAGACATATAGTGAAAAAAAATTTGATGCTATTTATAGAGAAGAAGGAACTACAGAGATTTGATTATAAACTCAACGTGAGATACAGCAATGTTAAGAAAAGGCTGCCAGGTAAAGTGAAAAGGTCTTGATTTTGAAGTCTGTCCTCAGCCACCTACAGGCTGTTAAAGCACGGATGTGATAAGTTTCCAGTCAGAAAGAACATCCGAAACATATGAAATTAAATCTAACAATAGTTCGTCTCAATTTAGAATTGAAATATAAGTTTACCTCCGCTATTTTTAACCATGACAATCAATCCAACAGCTTACATGAGCTTTTCTCTTTGCCAGATACAAATTCTACAATTCTCTTTCTAACTTAATCAAACATTTCTTAGAAATGTTTGCATGATTTGAATTTTTTTTACGTATTTTCTATTTCAATTTGCAACTAAATCTATGAACTGCATTTTAATTTATAATTAATCTTTAAAATTTGCTACATTATTTTTTTTATACGTACTTCTTCCAGGTGATGAAGATAGACGATGATGATACTGTCCACTACAGTCAACAGGGAAATGACCAAAAGGAGAAATAAAAAGATCGTAATTTTTGGCATAGTCTTAGAAGATCTGGGAAGCATGGTACTGACCATACTGAGAAATACAGCCAGCGCCAGCAGTACTGTTATACCTACATAGAAGAGAAAGAGGCAAGAGTAAATATACTACTCACAGTATATTAATAATGAAACAAGATAACACAGATAGTTTGTGATTTCACACAAACTCAGAGGCGGCTCCCGATTTGTCCTCCCACTAGTCATCTGCTAGGTAAGCAATTCAGGTAAAAACAGGTTGTCATGTATAGTTTGTGTTTTCCCACAAACTCTGAGGCAGCTCCCATGGGTCATCTGTTAGGTAAGCAATTCAGGTAAAAACAGGTTGTCGTGTTTACAGCACGAGTATCAGAAGTCATGAAGTACAAACGTATTAACAACCACAAACATGTTCCAGCTAAATTAAAAACCTGTGCGTGGCTAAAACTGTCGCCGATGTCATGATACTATTTAACTAACTGGCATGTTACATTATTGACGTTAAGATCATTCAATGAGCTGATTGTTATTATGTTATGGTTAGGTTTAAACTTGGCCTAATGGATGTGATTAAATAATCATCTAACATTCTAACTGATGGTTGATCTACGGACTAATGGGTTTTTGAATGACAAATATCTCATTGCCTTTGAAAGAAATTATTCCCTTTGGTTAAGAATCTAAAGAGACCTGTCAGTCCTATACATTAGTAATCGATAACATGAAAAATTCCCTGTTAAATTTGGTTTTAAAAGTTCGTTCCATTTTTTGGCAACCATAGGCCTACTACGGCGCCAAATTGAGAACTATATACCTGCATATATTTAGAGTGAAATTATTTTAAATGATTTTTCACAGAATTCTGGCACCATTGAATATTTTTCTCGTTCGCATCAATCATTAATACAGTATACAAAATACTTACCGAACCCAATTTTTTCTCCAGATTCAGCGGGGATAATAAAAACCATAATGTTGAGAAATGAAAGAAAGACAACCGGTAAAATTGTGTTTAGTAGCAGGAAATCAGGCCTTCTCTTGAGTAAGAATGAAATCTGAGAACAACAAAAAAATAAAACAAAATGTACTAATTGAAAATACAATGTGATGTTGGCAATTTTTTTTGTTCGTTAAATTCAATTGAAGAAGAATGTTGTTATCAAGGAAACTTGATAAAGATTGTTTGGCAGTTAGCTATGTGCTTCGGACTGTCGTATTGAAGGTGAAATTATAAAAAAGAGCTCGAACTGCTTGTGTTTCTTGAGCATCTAATTCTAAAGGCAGCACGCAAAAACCTTCTTCCAGATACCTCCTCTCCCACTTGTTCACAACAGAGATAGAACCATAATGCTCTGAGCGTGTTTTAAGCACGAAAGTTGTTTTAATAAAAGACTCTCCCGTACCGTTCAGCGCATCGGGCGGTAAGCCGTCTCCATAAAGATGTGTCTCTGGCAACATCTGAATCCTTTTCCACTCTAGTGTCCACAGTTCTGAGGTCCTCCATAAAAGTTTGACACCAGGTTATACGAGAACGTCAGTTTTTGCGCTTTCCTCATATTTGCCTACATGCCATTGCAGCTATAGGTATATGTTATTCATTCAGTCGGAAGACAAGTCCCGTAAACCAAATGCGACGACGTTCGGCCACAACCTAATCTAACCTCATTGGGTGGTCGAGTTCCAGTTTGCCTTAGGATTTCTTTCCGACTGAGCTTATGTTTGGTTAAAACTTTACAAATGAAACCAATTCATGGTTGATTTTTTTAATAAATTGTAGTTTCAAGAAATTTTTTTTTGTATGGAAGTATGGTCACCCATCTCTCTGAGTTCTATTGAAATGTTAGAGTGGCGTTTCATGTATAGTAATCGAGATAATATAACATCAGCGTGTTTCTTACCAAGGACATTTCTAATATTAGCAGCATATGCTTTTAGGTTTGATCTAGTGAGTTACATGTAATGTTTTAAGGGGACGCATATTTGTCTAGATAAAAAATACCCTAATTATACTGTCTAGATAAGAAATGCCCCAGTGATACTAAAAAGCGCTTTGAATACTTTTGTATTATCATAAGTAAAAAAAGTATAGGATAATGTCTTTTAAAAAAAAAATTGAAGTTTAGCTATTGAACTTAAAAAGAACTTAACTAAAATAACTTAGAATGAACTTAAAAAGAACTTAATTAAAATAACTTAGATTCTTGGAATGAGCTTAAAAAGAACCTAAATAAAAATAACTTAGAATGAACTTAGAATGAATTTAATTAAAATAACTTAAAATGATCTTAGAATGAACTAAGAATGAACTTAGAATGAACTTAGAAAGAACTTAGAATGAACTTAGAAAGAACTGAGAATGAACTAAGAATGAACTTAGAATGAACTTAGAATGAACTTAGAAAGATGAACATTAGATAGCTACTTACATTAACAGTCTGATAAGTGATTGGTGGGTTTGGAACGTCCGTCCTCTTCACGTACGTACTAATGAGATCCCACTCGACATGAGGAATGAACAGGGACATCTCAACCCCTGTCTCATTTTCAGGGATAAATCTCACCCCGTCAGCTGTTTGACTCATGGCTACAAACTTAAGAGAATAGAATTAGAATAGCGTGTACACAGTGATCTAACACAAACAGATTATGAAGTAAATAAATAAAAACCTAAATAAGTAAATAAATAGTTCGTCCATTGTGTTAACCTAGCCACCTTTGTTATTCTTGAGGCTGAGTTCATCGCACTGTAGTTTGTATGCCTTCTAATCAGGCTAGTGAGCAAACTAAAGAGCCCGGATTGTTAGGCTGCACACAGGGCAAGCCATTTCAGAAATGGCCTACACATTGGTAACAGCGCAAACAACTTATCTTAGAATATATAAACGTTATATCGTTATTGAAGCTTAAACATATCGGTTGTAAGGAAGAAATGAAATAAATAAAAAAACAAAGCGAATTTTTTAAAAAAATCCGTTATCTATACAAAAAAACTTTTTTTTTTCTAAGTTTTATTTTGGCATGTCAAAATTTCCTAAATCAGCCTGGGTACTTCTATGCTAGTACAAGAGTTGGAGTCACTAATCAACATGAACGACTAGATTAGGTAACGTTTATGTTTATAAAGTAAAACTGATATAAGTCAAGGCGGTTGGTCGTTGTACCATGACACCCTCGATAAACATAGGCTATAGAAACAGATTATCTTTGAACCCTCTGTCTATAGATGGCAAGTTCTAAACGAGATGCCTTACATTTCTTTTACTTACTAAATTTCTTAGCCAATATATTTTTGTTATGCAATAAAAATATATAACGTTCTCAAGTTATGTGAGCAGAATTATAGTGAACACAAGGTCGAATAATTCGACAAGTGAGCAGAATTATAGTGAACACAAGGTCGAATAATTCGACAAGTG
>JADKLZ010000728.1:25754394-25771486 GCA_021533235.1 Biomphalaria straminea
ACTAGACAGATATTACCCGCTGCCCGCGGGTCTTAACTTGCGTATTGGTGATGTAGTCAGTGATATAGTGCATTAGAAACAATTAAAGAAAATAATAATGTTGTAAGTAAAGCGAATGCGTGAATTCACGTAAACTAAATTATGAATGGAGCTAAAAATAGCCAATTGACCTTAATTTACGCGATATTAGGATAATAGTTGCAATGATGTGAAAATGCTTTAGAAAACAAATTTCAATGTTAATTTGATTAAAATATGAAATGAATGGACTATAATTAGTATGTTCATGTGTTAAAGCTTAAAACTATCTTTGCGAAGAAAAATTATATCATCTTGGAGTTAAATTACAGTTTTAGACCTAGTTCTATTCTAGATCTAACTCTAGGAATAGATCTAGAATCTAATGCCTCAAGTTACGAAACAGTATGTCAAGACGTTTAAAGGCATTTACATTTAAAGCGAACGATTTTATGTAAAAAAAAGTTTATGTAAAATAAAAGAAAGTTTAATTTTAATTCAATAATGAAATAAATAGACACTAATATGTATATTCATGTGTAAAAGTAAAAAAATATGTTTTATTGATTGATAGTTAATTTTGATCTAGACTCTAGACATTTTTATCTCTGCGCATGCGTGACCCTTCCGTCTTGCCTCATTCTCTAGACATGGCTTTGTGACCTAGTTTTTGTTAGATACAATAGTCAACTTTATATTTTTCTAGGGTCTTAAGTTTGTTTTAGGGCTGCAATACATACACTACGGTCTAAGTTGGTACCCAAGGAACATTCCTGCCAAGTTTTATCAAGATTGGTCAAGAGGTTTTGATTTCTATTCGACACATACATACATACATACATATTTACATACATACATTTTCAACTTTATAGTATATATATATATATATTGTTATTAACCCTGCCAAGCACAACGCCGTCCAAGTAGTGCAGTAGGTGCGCACTGTTAGAGACTAGACTGAGATGGAATGTTGACATTGAAGAAGATAAACGAAGTACCACCCAAGTCTAGTACTTGTGAAGAGACTGTACTCAAGGCAGACGACATTGTCCTGTGTACTTGTGATGACCCATGAATAATTTATTTAATCTTATAGCCGTGTTTGTCAGCCTTAGGGGGTGGGTGGGGAGGTTCTAGCATTCTTTGACGCACAAATATATGTTCCTGACGTCAACAGCTCATTAGCCCTCTTAGTAAAAAAAGCAGGTTAAGTTACTTAAAATAAAACAAGAAAGGGAGGCGAGGTGGCTGGGTGGTCCAGCGCTTGACATGACTTCCGAACTGAAGTTCGAATCTCTGTGAAGATTGAGATTTTTTATTTGGGATCTCTGGGCGGCTATGACTTCACCCAGCTCTAATGGGTACCTGACTGCTCTTACCATTCCCTCCTTTGGATACGCCCTTGGCTTGATCAGATAGCAAGACTTAATGAGATACATTAAAGGGATGAGTTTAATGCTCAAATAAATCTAAATTTAGATCTAGCACTTCATTGTTTGTTTAGTTTTTACTGCTGTCGACTGTCTATCAACACTGTTACGTGATCTAGGTCTAGTGCATTTGTAAGTAGACGGTAGGAATGAATGGCGGGTAGCAGTCTGTGATGTTGAGGATCGATACAGTTTTAGAATTAAATTTGAATGTCTAACCTTGTAATAAACTCATCGGTTGCACATGCAGGCTTTTTACATTAGAATTTTGTTTTTAATGGTCAGATATTTTCTCAGACATGTTTAGAGATTTTTACCATTCTTGTGCTGACAGAAGCAACATAGGAAAATTATATGAGGGTATATAAAAAGCCTTTGGACATCAAACCAGCAACAGTGGGCCTGTCAAATCACTTATGACACAATCATGCAGCGATAGAACTACTTCTTATGGCCGGAGGCGCGGTGGCTGAGCGGAAAAAAAGTATTGATGGTTGGTTGCAGGGCCGGCATTAGGGCGCTGCAGCCTATGAAGGCACTTGTTGAAAAATATTAAATTAAACCATTTCAACTTAACAGAATTTTCGCTTCTTCGTGATTTTCAAGTAGCTCCTGGAAATCTCCTGAAATTATTATTATTATTATTATTATTATAGCTTTTATATAGCGCTACTTTCATGCTTATAGCATGCTCAGAGCGCTTTGGTCCAATTTCATTTGTGGATCAGTGGGGGGGGGGGGAGGGGGTATCTAGGAGTTAGTTTTCCGTGCTGCCTTTGGGCGCTCAGTAAACACAACTCTGCCCGAGTCGGGTGTCGAACCTCGAGCCCCCTTCTAGGTAGCCAAGCCAAGCCAAGCTCAAGCCGCACTTAGCCTCTCGACCACGCTTCCCATGATTAAATGATTAAAATATCCTGAAAACTGATCATCATCATCAAACTTCAGTGAGGGGTTGAAAGGCTCAAATCCTCTCTTACAAAAAACAGCTGGAATGAAACCCTGCTGTCTTGAGTAGTGCATAAATGTCGCAAAACATGTCGAGAATTTTTGGTTTCCCAGACCTGTCGATACGAAGATCAGCAAGTTTGGAACAGTCAGAACGGATACAAATGTCCTAAACAAAAAAGACAAAAATTGTCATTTTGGTGTCATTCAATAAGGAAAACGCAAATCCTACATGCTATTAAAAAAGCAGCAAGGTCCGCTTTCATTTTATTAAAAATAATATGTCTTTTTTTGACCAAACCAGGAAGTTCCAATACTTAATCGAGGTTAACAAAGGTTACATCTGGCAGAATAACGACCAATCGCCTTTATTTTTACCCAACTAATGTCAGGTACACATTAGAGCTGGGTGAACTTAGAGGTTTCGAAAATATTAATCTCCGTCTTTACCAGAATTCGATCCCGGGACCCCCAGTTCGGAAGCTAAGCGCTTTACCGCTCCGCCACCGCGCTAAATTCATTGTAATGTGGGGGGGGGGAAAAGATCAGAGTACAATTATACAGAATTGAAAAAAATCAATTAAAACTTCAGGTAAACCTTTTTTTTTTACATGCATACGTAGCACTGTGATATATTTTAGACTCCTTCTTGTCATACCATGTTAAACTTCTACTTTTTAACTGTGCCACCTTTTTTTTATAACTCTTTGCTCCCCCCTCCTTCTCACCCACTCTGTCGCTCTCTTTCTCTCTCTCTCTCTCTCTCTCTCTCTCTCCTGTCGACTTTGTTTCAAATATTCCCATATATTCACTTATCACTTTTCTATTTATTAACCCCTTAAACTCTCAAAAAATATAAAAAAAATATTTGATTTTTTTCAAGGCACCCTCCTTAGACACTCCTTCGATTTCATCATTGACAAAAATAGTTTACAACTAAACTGTCTACAAATTGTGTCTAGTCATACCGAAGGCCTCGGCCACACTTTCTCATAGTATCGGTGCAATCAAGCGTTTCGCCATGAGAAGTTGAAACTTGAACAGAGCAAAGACCTACATACAACAGTACACAAGACTGTCTTGTTGAAATTCTTTCTTCTAGATATGCGCGAATCAAGACTTGCTTATTGCTATAGATGTCGTGGGTTTGAATCCATCTTTGACCCACATAGTTTAAATGGTTATTTACCAGATGTGCAGATGGCATGTAGAGTAGTTTATCCAGGTCAGCTAATAAATAGAGATCAGCCTTGGATGCTTGCTGTCACCATTTCATTTCTTCTATGGAACATGAAAAGAACTAAAAGTATTACCCGTTGGGCGTAATTATTTTATTTTTATTTTTTTGTGTAAAGAAAGTTTGTAATTTTAAAAATAAGAATCTCTACCAATAAACTAGATGAACGGACGATGCGCGAATCTATGAATGGAGCTTGATTTATTAATGAAGAAGCCTGTGACCTTTTTAATAAGACTTACTTCCCCTCAAGTTTTTCATTGAAAAGTGTGGTAATTTTTTGAAAACGCTGCTTGCATATATAATGTAAAAAATTATATAGTTCACATTTGGAAAAGAAAAAAAGTAGCCGTTGCATCAGAACTTTGAATGATCTAAAATATTATGATGTCCGATTTTCATTTCCTACTCTAGTTTCTGAGATCTAAACGGGACGGACGGACAGATGGTCGACGGACAGATAGGTCACACAAAACTAATAGCATCTTTTCCCCTTTCGGGGGACGCTAAAAATGGACAAGCCTCTCTCTTGATATCCTGCTAAGAACAGCTGCTGACCAGGACAAGTGGAGGGATTCTGTTACGCTGTCTCAACACCCCTACGGCGAAAGTCAAGGGTCGGATGATAATGATAATAATGATGATGATATAAACAAATCTTGATCTGAGTCTGTGTGATTATATAAAGAAGGCAATTTTTTAACGCTAATTGTCTTTATTAAATCTATGACGGAGACGCCCCTGACTAGAAGTTCGATACATTTTACCAGTAAGCGTTCAATTCAATTTTAATCAATTGATTCGATTATTTCTAGTGGCCTTTACCTTTGGTGTAAACGAAAGGGTTTTGAAAATTCTATGGGCCTCATTCCCAGGTGTTTCAAGTACTCCAGAGTAGAAGTCTGGTCAAAGAATAGGTGTGTTTGTGTACACCGAGAGGGGGTGGGGTGTGCAGCTCTCTAAACTAAAGTGACTGCTATTGTGTGTCATGCGCAACTATTTCTATTTCTGGCTATTTCGTCTTATATGTTGACAACTAATTTTAATTTCCAGTCATTTTAATTATTAAATGAAAATAACTACTTTTTCTAACTGAATATTTTATTATATGTTGTTGATTCTTAAGAATTGAGAATTACATCGAAAGTGGAATCTCTTGTTCTCACTATTGTAAATTAAAGTGAAACAAAAAATATTCAAAAAAACGGAATATTTTCAACTTTATATGCAGCATGTATGGAGTTATAGTGAAGTCAAATGGTTTAAATATAACACCTATACTTCAGGACCAAAGTAAGTTATTTTTGTAAGGTATTTTACATAAAACTGTTTTTTGTATTTTTTATAAAGCTTATATAAAGTCACTTTCTCTGTCTGTTTGGGAGGATTCTATTATGCGTTTTTTTTTTTTCGTTATAGTATCAAATTGAAATTTTTGCACAATTAATCAGTTGAATACGACATATGAATCAATTTTAAAAAAAGTAACTGTAATGATAAATAGAGAAACACTGAAGAGTAACCTAAAACAAGGCTTTATTAAACTAGAACGGCACATGAACTGACGAATGACACTTACACAGTAGCACACTAAATTAATGTTGTGAACACATTCTCACGACGTTACACAAACATAAACAAATAGAAACTATTTCACCACAGTAACTAATTAGTGAATCGATTTGGGGTACTTAGTTAATTATAGCTTTTTTTATAAATGGAAAGATAAACCTTGCAATATTAAGCGATATGTGATTGTGCGGTAATTTCGCTTCTACAATCCGTGTTTTTATAAGTATTTTTTAAAATTGTATTTCGCTTATTAGAGCATAAACTTTTTACAAGCATTTATGTGGTCAAGTTTCTTTTCAGTAGAATTTGTCTCAGTTGATCTTGAAAGACTTCTCAAAATTGTAAAATTAAAGACAAGAACTCACCTTAACAAAGAAAAAGACATTGGCATTTGTACAATGCTTATATAAACTCTCTCTTTCTGTTTAGTAAAAAGAAAATGTGTACACGTTATTTCTCGGGTCAAGCTGAATATCTACACGATTATTTCTTTTCGCTCACAACAAAAGAATGATGAAAAACAAAATTACGTTATTAATAGGGACCTGCGAATCAGAATTTTTTTTTCGAATCGAATATCGAATCGAATATCAGAAAATATTCGAATTTCGAATCGAATTCGAATCGAATATTCTTGAAAAAACTTGACAACCAACAAGTGTAAAATAAAACTTCAAATTCTAAATTTTTATTATATTATATTTATTTAATACTGAAACACAAAAAGTTAGCAATAATTAAATTGCAAAGCAGGCCTTTTAAAAAGGTAGATCTTTATTTTTTTTGGCCCAAATAAAAGTTTCAGCATTATTTTCCGAGAGATTGTGACGATGGTCAGTAATAATTTGTCCTCCAACTGAATTAACTCTTTCTGAATAACAATTTGATGCCTGAATTGCAAGCAAATTCCTAGCTGCTCTGGCCCAAAGTGGAAAAATATTAATACTTTCTTTCCAAAACTGAAGAGGATCACTGTTTCGATCTACAACTGCTTGCTTTGAATACAAACTGACTTCATCCTTAATTTGCTCAGAAATGGTGGAAATTTTGTTGATTCTGGTATCTCCTTGAGCATCATGCACTTTCTTGAACATTGAATCCATTAGGCTTCCTCTATTCCTGTCTTGAACAAGACTTTCACGTGGCAATTCATCAGAATTTTTGCCAATTTTGCTTCCGTCAGAGTTTGCCAATATTGTCTCTACAAATAAGACAGCTTTTTTAGTTTCAGCTTCTGAAAAAAAGTAGTGTTTAAATCTTGGTTCAATGAATGTGGATGCCAGGAGATGATATATTGTCAAATCAAATCTTGCTCCAAGTTGTTTCAATAGCTCATCTCGAAATTGTTGGAGACCTGTTGGTGATTTGGACACTAACTCTTCCTTCAATGTAAAAATGCAAGGATAGATCAAACTTATGCTGACATTGGAATCAGCACTCAAAACTGTTATTAGAATTGGAAGAGTAGCTTTCAGAGTATCTTGTAAAATTTATGTTAATGGTTTTGGTGGATTTCTTGCACATTTCTTTTTTTGGAAAATATTCGAAGATTCGAAAATTTAAAAATAATTTCGAATCGAATTCGAATATTCTTTTTATATTCGAATTCGAATCGAATATCGAATATTCGCAGGTCCCTAGTTATTAACTAATGGCAATTAATTATTATGTTTGGTATCTCGAACAAGGGAAAGATATTGTACTTGACTGAAGTGGTGGTATAAGCTGAATTAGTTCCCGATATAGGGCACCGCTTTAAAAATAATTTTGATTCGAACTATACATAACTATACAATCTTCTATAGTCATAAGCATCTCCTTAGCAGTGTTGTTAGTATGTTGCTATGTTCATGAATTCGAAATCAGGTCTTTCCATTTTTTGTGTTTCAAAAATTTTTTCATGATTTTTTTTTAAATGTTTTTTTTTTTGTTTAAAACACTGTGACCATTTTTAGCGGCCCCCGAAAGGAGAAAAGACGCTATTAGTTTTGTGTGTCCTGTCTGTCCGTCTGACCGTCTGTCCGTCCGTCCCGTTTAGATCACAGAAATTAGAAGAGAAAATAAAAATCCGACATCACAATAATTTAGATCATTCAAAGTTCTGATGCAACGGCTATTTTTTTCTTTTCAAAAAGCTCAAATTCTAATTTTTAAAAATCATTTATGCAAGCAGTTTTTTATAGAGAAAAACCTTATTACAAAGTAGACCTAATTTAATACAATTAATAATGTTATAAAACGTATTTACTGTAATTTTTTTTGATAAAACAGAAAGCACCATCAATCTTAGCTCTAATTAAAGGGGAGACAATCATCTACCAAATATTTAACACAATATGCCAATAGTTCTAGATTTTATTGTCAATTTTGTTTTCATATTTTTAAATTGTAAAGTTTACGACTTATGTTATACAAAGTACTATATTTACACACAAACAATTTTTATTAATTTTTAAAGAGAAAAAATATATTATTTAGTCTGCAATATAAGTTGGACTTTATTTAAGATAATTAATAATGTTATAAACTGCATTTTCTAACATTTGTTCTCATTGCAATTCTTTACATAAGCTTCAATACTACTAACCTTCACCTATCCCCAGGATCGGCAACCCGCGGCTCGCGAGCCACATGCGGCTCTTTGAGTCAGAAGCTGCGGCTATTTAGTTCCACACGTAAATATTATTTATTTTATCGAAACATTTTATAAAATAGTTCTGAATCGTTTAACTAGAATTAGGCACAGAATCCATCTCTCAGCCACCTCTCACCACAACCCTCCATACGCGTCGTCAATGTTGTCAGTCCGTCAGAAACTCTCAAATGACGCCATCGTCGGATGTTTCTATAAAGGCTTCAATCCAACTTCGACGCAAGACGAATTGGCGTCTTCCCTACGTGCTTTGGCTGTGACGGAAATTTTGTTGTTTCAATTAAATTAGCTAGAAGCGATTATTTTCTCAAACTTAGAAGCAATCTACAAGTAATGCCAATCGGGCAAGCTTTGTGGTACCACTAGAAATTGCACAAAAAATACAAACCATTTACAGATGGTGAGTATGTCAAAGATTACTTTCTACGTGCATCTGAAGAACTGTTTTGTGATTTCAAAAACAAACCAAAAATCTTGAAAAGAAAATCAGATTTGTCACTATCCGCTAAAACAGTACAAGATAGAATATTTAAAATGTCTTCAAGTGTAACATTTTTACAGATGGAAGATATTCAACTTTTGTCCTATCACTTGCTTGTCTAGCAACATAACAACACGGCACATGTTGCCCATTTTGTCACGTATATGTCTTCTTAAGATCCAAAAAAGAACTTCAAGGATTGTTACCGCTCTTCGGACAAACTGGAGGGAAAGATATAGTGCATGGCGTACAAAAATACATTGAAAATAATCGATTTAAATAAAATCGTTTCAATAGCAACTGATGGAGCAAGAACTACTACTGGAAAAAATAAAGGGGCAACAACGATTTTTTCGAAGCAAAATTAACCATGAAATTCTTACGTTCACCCAAGAAGCACTTTATGCCCCAAACCATTCGAACCAATTAGTTAAGGTATTGACTTTGGTAATCAAGATTGTTAAAAGCACTCTACCATCGTCAGTTTAAATAATTCTCAAATGAAATGGAGATTCCCAATAAAGTGCGAAAGCTTCCAAAGGTAAGGTGTTGAGACGTTTTGCTTTGTGCTTGAAATAAATACATTCTTAATGATAGAGAAATTAAACTCCCTGTATTAGAAAACAACAAATATTGGCAAACATTTTGTTTTATGGTTTATCAAATAAATGAGCTAAATCTAAAAGTGCAAGAAAAGGGAAATCCGTCATATTTTGGGTAGTAGAATTGGTTTGTTTTGAAAAAAAAATTAATTCTTTTTGCAGATGATATTCAGTTAAGTTACTTATTTTTTAATGTCTAACTCTAAATCAGTATCGAAATAAAATCAGAGCTACTGTTGACACGAATTACATGAGCGCAGTTACAAAAATAAATAAATCAAAGATTAATTTCTTGACAGATTTGAGCAGTTCAAACTAACAAACCTTTCTAGCATTCCTAGTAAATCCTCTAAACAAAAATTTACGAAATCCACATTACTATCTTTGAAATTGATACGGGATCTCTAAAAATGCAATTGGTTGATTTATAAAGTAAAGCCATAAGCTTCATGGAATGGACAATTTACAGTGTTAAAGATCAAGTTTGAAAAGTTGGAGCTAAAGCAATGCATGAATGTAAGTCAACAAAAGTTTGACAGCTTTCAAAGAAATGCCACGAGTTGATTCGGCGCATGGAATAAATCAACCAGATTGCTAAAGTGAGGGAATTCGGAGTGCTGACTTTCTTCGGATCGAAATATTCGTGCTTTTTTTTTTAATGAATATAATTAAAAGCAAAGTAAGAAGCCAACTAACAATTGAAAATTTAGAATCGTGTTTGAAACTAAAAACAACAAGTTATGAGCCAAATATATCCGAACTTTCTAAAATCATGCGAAGCCAACTCTCCCATTGAATTTGTTTGTACAATTGTTTGTTATTAAAGTTCAAGTAAGTGTTTATGAAAATGTTAAACTGATTTAGTTGTTACCGAAATATAAAATAATTATCTAATAATGCCACATATATTGTTTAATTTGTTGTGAAAAACACTACTTATATATAAATAGATTTTTTTCAGTAAAAAAAATGTGCGAGTACTATTTATTGTTGCAAGAAAAACTTTGCGTCTCTTTAAAACTTTAAAATTTTGTAAATTGTAATTTTTGGCTCTTTCTACTCAAATGGTTGCCGACCCCTGACCTATCCTTTGATCAGCTGGACCGCTGGGTCAGTACATAAGATCTGACAACCTTCTTTCTTCATTCCTATTTCTCTTTGATATAATTTAATTCGGATGTTTTTTCTGATAATATTGAACCACTTCGGGGGCCGATTTTTAGTTTGTGTTTCTACACAAACTGTCTTTGTAACCTTGTAATGTATTCTTTTTATCCCTAACTATTGTTCTATCGTTCGGAGATGACGAGACGTTAAACTTAGTCTTTACCACTCGACCATAGACAGAAACAATGCTGCTGTGTGTAATGCTCGCATGTCATCATATAGGCAGAGATGTTTACATGGAATTATATATTTCCCAAATGTGTATTTTAAAGAGCGAATGAGTTTTTTTTCCTAAATAAAAAAGAAATATAATCTCTGTCAGCAGCTGTTCTCTATGCTGTTGTGGGAAAAATGGCGCTTATAAAATATATGAACAACCTTTATTGAAATTGATTTTAAATTGTCAAAAACTCAACATAGATAAAATAATTCTTTCTGTTTGCATGGTTACGCGGGGGGGTGGGGGGTCTACGCCACATTGCTCTGAATGACTATATGACTTTAAGGTGGTATATGACATGATTACTTGTAATCCCAAAAAAAAAAAGGTATCTCGGTCGTTTCAAATGGGAAAAAACTAGCGCCTACAACATACCTCTTACATCTACTGGGTTAATTCCTTTTTTTTAAATTAACTGTTTATGTATTTTTTAAAATTAAGTTTTTGAGTAATTACATCAATATCTTATACAAAACCAGTAGCGGTATTAGGGGGTGGCAAGTGGGGCAACCGCCCCAGGCTTGCGCTTGTAGGGGGCCCCACGATCGGAGATTTTATTGTCCCCAACTTCACCAACTAGCGTGATGTGGTATGGTAAATACAATGTACCCTTACGGCTAAGGGCCCCACACATAGCGCTCACCTAGGGCCCCCGCGCACTGCTAAGTCCGCCCCTGTACAATAATAATAATTATAGGCTTGTCTTCGAGTCCGAAGATTAGTGAGGAATACAGTGTTTCCCGTGGCTGTGCAGTCCCAGCTGTGACCTACATATTTTGCCACATCCAGGGCAAGCGAAACCATTGTCCGCAGGTGGTCGGTTTAGATTTTCTTTCCGTCGTCTGCGTTTGTCCTCGGCGGCAGATTTTCTTTTGGTCTCAAATGTGCATCCCGCGGCCTTTGTGAGTGACCTCCAGCTGTCTCGTTCCGACGCCGCATGCAGCCAGGTGCTCTCCTCTATGTCAGCCAAGGAAAGTTGACGCCTAAGCTGGTCTTTGAAGCGTTTCCGTGGGGCGCCTCTGTTACGTCGACCACCTTTTAGCTCACCAATAAAGACTGCCTTTGGCATGCGTTCGTCTCCCATACGGGATACGTGCCCTGCCCAGCGTAGCTGTCGGATCATAAGAAGTCCCTCTATACTGTCTATACCGGCGTTCGCAAGGACATCGCTGTTTGTAGTGCGGTCTTGCCATCGTATGTCCATGATGGAGCGCAAGCACTTTTGGTGAAAGCGCTCAAGGAGTCTCAGCTGTTTTCTATATAGTGTCCATGTCTCAGAGCCATATAGAAGGGTTGAGAGAACCACCGCCTGGTAGACATTTATTTTTGTACAAACACAATGGACAACAAACAAAGCGACAAGGACTAAGAGGGCGCACTCGTCATTATTACATTTTCTATATAACAGTTTCTATCAGTAATTTTTTTTCATTCAGTAGAAGATTACAATGCCAAAAGCACATAGCCTAAACTAAGTTCCATGTTTTCGTAACAATTAAGGTTAACATAGCCTAAACTAAGTTCCATGCTTTCGTAACAATTAAGGTTAACATAGCCTAAACTAAGTTCCATGTTTTCGTAACAATTAAGGTTAACATAGCCTAAACTGCCCTAAACTAAGTTCCATGTTTTCGTAACAATTAAGGTTAACATTGTTCAGGGGTTGTTAAACTTAACGATGGTTAGGTTGTCTGTTGTCCTCTGTTGTAGACATATGTACGTACACCATTGAAGTTCTTGACATTGGGCTTCTTTGGAAAGGAACTGTCTTTAGTAGTTTCTACGGAAGCCCAAAGTTTCCAAGAAACATGAATGTTTTTTGTTTATGCGTTTGACAGCCAACAAACATACAATTCATATTGTAACATTTTTATTAGGGACCTGCGAATCAGGAATTTTTTTTCGAATCGAATATCGAATCGAATATCAGAAAATATTCGAATTTCGAATCGAATTCGAATCGAATATTCTTGAAAAAACTTGACTACCAACAAGTGTAAAATAAAACTTCAAATTCAAAATTTTTATTATATTATATTTATTTAATACTGAAACACAAAAAGTTAGCAATAATTAAATTGCAAAGCAGGCCTTTTTAAAAAGTAGATCTTTATTTATTTTGGCCCAAATCAGCATTATTTTCCCAGAGATTGTGACGATGGTCAGTAATAATTTGTCCTCCAACTGAATTAACTCTTTCTGAAGAACAATTTATTGCCTGAATTGCAAGCAAATTCCTAGCTGCTCTGGCCAAAAGTTGAAAAATATTAATACTTTCTTTCCAAACTGAAGAGGATCACTGTTTCGATCTACAACTGCTTGCTTTGAATACAAACTGACTTCATCCTTAATTTGCTTAGAAATGGTGGACATTTTCTTGATTCTGGTATCTCCTTGAGCATCATGCACTTTCTTGAACATTGAATCCATAAGGCTTCCTCTATTCCTGTCTTGAACAAGACTTTCACGTGGCAATTCATCAGATTTTTTGCCAATTTTGCTTCCGTCAGAGTATGCCAATATTGCCTCTACAAATAAGACAGCTTTTTTAGTTTCAGCTTCTGAAAATAAGTAGTGTTTAAATCTTGCATCAATGAATGTGGCTGCCAGGAGATGATCCATTGTCAAATCAAATCTTGCTCCAAGTTGTTTCAATAGCTCATCTCGAAATTGTTGGAGACCCGTTGGTGATTTGGACACTAACTCTTCCTTCAATGTAAAAATGCAAGGATAGATCAAACTTATGCTGACATTGGAATCAGCACTCATAACTGTTGTTGCTTCTGCTGTTGGTCTTAGAATTGGAAGAGTAGCTTTCAGAGTATCTTGTAAAGTTTGTGTTAATGGTTTTGGTGGATTTCTTGCACATTTCTTTTTAACACCACATTCTACAAGTGCAAGAGAGACAGGAACAGAGTTTTTGTCAATCCATTCCAGCAAATAAGATGTACTATTGAATCTAGTAATAACATGTAATGGAGGCTTTGATTCCTTCATTCCTTGATCAGTTTGATATTTGGACAACATAGTTTGACCAACAGTTGATGAATGAAAAAAGCCAGCAATCCTGTGAACATGACTGATTAGGTTCTGGATGATTTTTTGAGCATCTAAAGCAGCAATTTGTTTAAGAACAAATATAAAGTATTTTCGGAAATTCCGAATCGAAAGCAAGAAAAATCTTGCTTGAGTAACTGTAGAACTTTCAGCTGATACTGGTTTCAGAAGCTGCTTTATAAACCAGTTAAGTAACATTTTACACACCAAAGTACACACCAAAACCGAGCTTGAATTATCCACAAAAAAGCATTACTTTTTTTTGAAAATATTCGAAGATTCGAAAATTTAAAAATAATTTCGAATCGAATTCGAATATTCTTTGTATATTCGAATTCGAATCGAATATCGAATATTCGCAGGTCCCTAATTTTTATGTACAACAAAGTGTAATTAGAACTGTGCTAATCAACGCAAAAAAAAAAAAAAAAGTTTCTGTACAACATTCAGACATTATCACGTGTATAATTCGTAAGACCTACGCCTGTATACAGGCTGAAAGGTCCAAAGGAGCTTTATTACTATGACCGCTTTTTCCTAATCACTAGTAGAGAAACCTGCACAAGCTGACAGACCGGCACAGCTTTCCGGATGTTAACTTGTCATGAAAACCACGAATGATGCTAAACAGCATTGCAGTCAGCTTACGGAGAATTTAGATGACTACATATAGTCTAAGTTGATTATGCTTTCTAGTATGTCAGTACTGGCAATATTTTTTCCCCAATGAAATAGCGGGACAACTAATATTCACCACTTGACAGTATTGACAGAGAGGTCCTAGAGTTCTGTTAAGATCACAGAAGACTGAGACAGACATATGTCTGTTTGTAAACATTGATAACGTTTCCATTAAGTGTCAATGTTCATTAACATTTACACGCAAAATTATCAGATGTAGCGAAAACAACAAAAATATACATTTACTAACTATATAAAATGTTTATACCTAAAGATATTATGGTGGGTATCAAATGAAATGAAGACATTCATCTAACAATTAAATACTTAGAGTATGAAACAAAAGTCATTACAACAGATAACAATTCAAATGTAACAACAGAGTCGACGATTAAATTAAGTTAAAGGTGAAAATTAAATGTCACGAGTAACAGTCTAAGAATCTCACCAGTAATACATTATGTTTAGGTTACTTCCCTTGGCGACTGTGTAGAGATACCCTTTAGAATGATTGAGATCAGGAATTGTGAGAAGTTTGTCCTCTGGTTTATATAGAGCAGGGTAACATCCCCATTCACATTGTGTGCAGTGTTTATCTTGGAGACATATCGAATTGATGTTCTGCTGTTTACACACACATAATTGAACTAGATATGGGAATTGAACCCAACCTTTGAACTTCGGGTTCGGTTCGATAAGATATAAGTTCGAGTTCGGTCAGTTTAATGACTAGTATAGTTCAGGTTCGGTCGGTCGGTTCTAAAGTTTAAGTGAAATTAATAGCAAAAAACTATATGCAAGTAATAATGTTCACTTCAATAAATAAGATAAAAATTGATGTTAAACCTCCATTCACAATGTAAAAAATTCTCCATATTCAAACTCCATTTCTAGCAGAAAATTCTTGATGTTTTGTGGTTCAAAGCCTGAAATGTTATAAAAATAACAGTGCCCAAACACATCACATGATTCTGACTCATAGAGTGTGAGAGAAATAACGTGTACACACTTTTTTACCAGAGTGAGTTAATATAAGCTTAGTAAAAAATAAATATCCCTTTGGGGCGCTGTGTAGAATCGATTTCATTGCATTCTTTGGAAATGAAAAAGAGCGTCACCAGTTTGTCACGACATATCACATCAATTCTCAAAAGTGCAGTTCTGTTTTTTATATTTCATTTACTGTATATTGTATATAAAGTGCTTTTTTGTGACATACGCCCCGGTACGGTGTACCGGAATCTTTTTCAATGTGGGGAAACAAGTATTACTTTTCTTGTAGTTGAACGTTTATTATTAATTTATTAGTAATTAAAAGTTAGAAGATCCATCACTGAGTACCAGAACCTATTTTTTTTTTACAATAAAAGCACTAAGAGAGTGAAAAGAGGCTTGATTTCGTCAGTTATGCAATCACTGATCCTTTAGGCTTGTAATTCTCCAGGACATTGTTTCCGAGCGTTATGTAGACGAAGGTCAATATTTAAAAAAATATAAACATTCCTTTCCGTTTTATAGTTCAGTGTTATGTAGGAAAGGAAAAGGGTTAGAATGTTGGGACTTAAGAAGCTGAAAATAAGGTGACAGTCTCAAAGAGAGAAAGAATTTTTTGTTTGAACATATAAAGCGATTCAATTCATCAAGTATATAACTTCTTTTTTTTTTTTTTTGCTTACGTCATGCCGACACGCATATCAAGTAAATTTGCTTGGATTCGACAGAACGTGTCAGTGTATTCATGAACGATTTTTTTTTTCATTCTCTTTAAATTTACTTCATTGCAGGGGTCATCTGAGTCATCCATTTCCGACACGCTCTAGTAGGTAATCTTTTATGAAAGTTTCCCAAATTTTATATTCGGATTTCAAATTTCATCCTGTCTTTCAAATCTTCAAAGAAAAAATACATACATTCCTATTAGAGCTACACAATTGAGTGCATACTGTTTCAGGAAATAAGACTCTTCTTCACAAACCGTTTTAAATAAACAGTAGCTTTATCGCCATTGGTTGCGAATTTCATTGAGTGGTCACTACTGCTCTTCGCACTGACCAGAGTACTCGTTATAGGGTACTAATACAATGATAGTGACCTTGTCCGTTGACAATAAAAGATGGTGATAGTGCTGTTTTTAAATGAAAGTATTTTATCCCAGCGCCTCTCATTCAACCTATGAACAAAATGTTTCTTAGTTGTTTTTTTTAACTTTGACTCTTCAACGCTAATTTTATCGTTAGTGCTAAGTACATAGTGATCATTGCCTAATGCAGCTTAGCGAGACTACAATATCAACGCCATTTCAATTGGCTACATTGACCTAATCACGTACTTTCTTTAATTACACAACCCAGGGACAAATTTATTACAGTGCAGACCGTTCGGCCTTCCAGGGCATCACATTAGTAAGCAGCTTCCACATTTCAAATATATCTCTATCTATCTATATTTACAAATATGCAGATTAAATGTAAGAAAATAAGGAACATTTGATAAAATTTATTAGTGTTCAAATTCCTTTTCTTACAAATTTAATAAGTCCTAGATTTATTGAAATTTCTAAGTGCTGTGTTTGAAGCTTGAAAATGGTTTGGGCCTCTATAATAATTTTGCCCATAAGCTCTAACTACCATATAAAATGCGGCACTGATGCTATCTCGGTAAGAGTGTCGGCTATCGTGTAAGAATTAAAGAAGTGAAGATATTAGTGTTGGTGATAGTCATCAGATTCTTTGTCCCACGGTTAGCGAGGGTGTTATGTGGCCAGCACAAAGACCTGCCACTTTTATTTTTCCTCAACTAATGTCAGATATCCATTAGAGCTGAGTTGACTCAGAGATCCCTAATTGAAAATCCCAGTCTTTATCAAGATTTGAACCCAGAACCGCTGGTTCAGAAGCCAAGCGCTTTACCACTTAGCCACCGCGCCTCCATCTTGAACTAATTGATAAGCTCTAAATACCATTTATAGCTTTAATTACCATTTATAGCTTTATATACCATTTATAGCTTTAATTACCATTTATAGCTTT
>JADKLZ010000728.1:25784714-25832204 GCA_021533235.1 Biomphalaria straminea
TTTTTTTTCAAACTTAGAGCTCGAAGAGCCTTCGGCTCAGCTCTTAGACTATCCAGCGGTTTTAGTCTATTGAAGAAAGACAACTTCCAAATTATACGTTTTATTTTATTAAAATATAAAATTAAAAGAATAAGGGTCAAAGGTTATTCTGTTTAACTATATAATTAATTGTATTGTAATGAAAACAAATGCTTAACTAACATTAACGACTTCTAATAACCTACCTACATATTTCCTTCACTTCTGAACTAGAAGTAGTACATTTTAAAAATTATAAACATTTTTCTACATTTTTTAAATTTTTTTACAAATAAATCGAAAGCGTATGTGTACTGGCTCATAATAAATTTTGATGTCTTCATCCAAATCAAACACAATGTGAATTTAATGTAATGTAAATTTAATAAAATGATGATCTAATATAATGTAAAGCTAATATGTAATGTAAATCTAATGTAATGCAAATATAATGAAATGTAAAAATGCCAAATTTAAGTTTTGCAATTGATTTTCTTTGCGTTTTATTTTTCACACAACGAGCGTGCCGCCGCAAATTTTAATTATTTCCGATATAATTTCGACTAAAATATCTCAATATAACAAATACAAGCGATATCAGTCATTTTAAGTCATTGAGTTCTTCATAGCTTATAGATCAACAAAAGAATGATTGCTAATAGTATTTTTTCTTCTTCATATATTCCCACGACTGGCAATTATGTTGAATGTAGATTTTTAAAACTGAAGATCACAAGTTTTTTTTTTGGGTGATGAACACATTGATTAAATAATTCAAAGCCATGCTATTTTTTTTAACTATCGATTTAGGTGGTACATTAAAAGGAGCGAAAGTTCTTGTCGTCGCAAGTCTAAATATTTATATGCATATTAAAAGTGCACCTCCATGTATTCCCCTACCCCCATGCATTATTGATTCAAGAGTTCAAAAAACTAATGTTCAGGAAAAATGTGTGCATCATCTTCTAAGTGTAAATGTAAAGGCCTACCATTGGACTATTGTTAAGTATACATATATATATATATATATATATATGCTGAACGCACGTTTATTCATAGGATTAGGGTTTACTGGGCGTTAGAGTTAGGGTTTGGAAAAAAATCGCCCCCTCACTCCAAAGTTCTGGATCCGCTAGTGTTTGCACCCCCCTACGAAAAATCCTGCGGGCGCCCATGGGTGTGTGTGTGTGTAGTGTCGGATGTAATACTTGCTAGTATTGATGGAGATGACTCCGATGAGAGGATACAACGAGATAGAAAGACGAGATAGAGGAGAAAATGAGTACTTTTAAAATTGGTGGAATAATATCTTTACATCTTCAACTTCTTGTAATTTAACAGTGTTTTCATAAATTTCCCGTGAGGCATGTGGGCCTATAGTTAACCTCTGCTATTCTTATTTTGTGCCCATCAATATTGTTCCTATCTATGTTTGTGTGTTAAGTGGCTGCCTGGTCGAGCGGTTTGCACGCTGTACTGTCGTATCGATTTACCGATGGTCCCGGGTTCAAACCCTGCCCGCTTCCATCCCCTGTCGTCCTGCGGGAGGTTTGGACTAGGAAATAACTATCTTCAACTCTGAAGGAATTTCCGAAACATGTAAAACATTTTACAAACAAACAAAACTCTTTGGAAGGTAAGTTGCACTAGCTGACCAAAGTTTCAACTGAACATTGGAAGGGAGAGAGAGATGTCGAAGACCTTATTTATTTGTACAATTAGCGTACTGTCAATCTTATAGCCAACAGTAAATGTATTGGTATTCGCTCGTTGTCTAAGATTGTCTCTCCCTGACTAAATCAAAGACGTAATGGCTATGCTTGAGATAACATATGTACAAACCTAGCCTGAAGAAATACTTAAAATAAACCCAAGTGTTAGCCTGAAGAAATACTTAAAATAAACCCAAGTGTTAGCGCGACGTAAATAACCAGGAATACCAGAAACAAAACTATATTTATATGTTTTCCGATTACTTTGTACTTGTTGATCTTTGGTCGCTGGATTACTTTCTGCTCTTCATCTGCTGCGACGTGACCTTTTGGTTTGTTTTGACTTGGCCTGAAATGGGCTGACAGATCCTCAACACCGGAATCATTGTTGGGCGACAATTTCTCTTTGTTTAAAAATGCGTTTACTGACCGGCGCAATAGATTCACCTTGGAAAATGCAGCTCCGAAATTCTCTTTAACTCTTTGTAGCATTTCTTCTTTCTGGTAAGAGGAGAAACCAAAAACAGAATACGAAATATTTGGTATATATCTATACGAAATAATTTGACATCTTTTTTAAATATTACAATAAGACATGAGAAAATATGCAAGTCGTATGCCATCTAATCAAGGCAAATCTCAACAGTTGGATAAAATGAAACAATAAGCTACATAGCCTGTAAAACGAAATATACTAAAAAAATAATTTGAAATTAAAAAACAAAGCTTATCCAATTGAAAGAACCGCAAATCACTGTCTTCTATCTAAATACTGCAGGGCTTTGTTAATTTTTTCTTTATTTTAATTTTTATGAATAATGGTAAAAAAAATTAGATGATCACAGACAGGGGCGTAGCTAGGAATTTTCCATCGTTTGGGGCCCGGTGGGGGCTGGACCTCTTTGGTGGCCCTTCATTACATTTAATTTTTAATGTAGAAAACACTCAATTGGGGGCCCCCTTCAAGTAGGGGCCCGGGGAGATTTTCAAATTCTCCCCCCTCCTCCCCCCGCCCTATCAACGCCACTGATCACAGCACGAAATTGGGAGAAAAACGCATCAAAATGTAATAAAGGGAATTAAAATTTTGATTCACGTTTTGTCGGGTGGAATGAATAAATGTGCAAAGTTTAAAATTAACCCAAGAATGGGATGTGACAGAAGAAACATATTCAAACTTTTTTCCCAGACAGATAGACAGACAGAGTTGATCTAAGCTTTGTAAAAACAACTGTTAGTAGTAACAACCTCTTCCATGTTATGCAGTTGTACTATGATGATGCTGCAGATGACTGTGATCATGGACAGAATGAGTAAAATGAAGAGATAGATGATGACATAGGGCAGTGTCTCGGATGCTCTCGGTAACATGCCACTCACAGTGCTCATGTACACTGAAATGGCAAGTAACACTGTTATACCTGGAAATAAAATACATGTAATAATTATTGTACAGTCTTTGTTTATTTTAACTAAATCTTAAAGATTTAATTAAAAGTAGTCAAACATATAGATGGGAAGATTCCTTTAAAATATGGTTTAAAAAACGGTAGTTAATTTTTTTAAAGTAATACATATTAGCCATGTAGTGGCAATATTGGATACCTAATTTGCCATTTCATTTTAATTTCTTCTTTCTTTTTAAATCATATAATGAATATGTTCATAATTTTTTTTCTTGATTTTAGTTTTTTTAATCTCAGATAACATTACAGCCAAACAAATGTGTAATTCACTATGTATTGCACATAAATATAAGAACAGTACGGGCATATCTTTGGTTAACCAACAACTACATTTCTCTGTTTAGGTACATCTATTTTGGTAGAGCTGTGTTACATTATTATTGTTGAATCAGTTTAACTATACAATTAGTTAGTTCAGTTTTTTTTTTTTTAATTTCATTTGTGAAAAAAAAAAGCGATAACTGATGGAAAAAGCAACAAAAAAAAAGCAAAACAAAGAACAAAAAACAAAAAAAACTTGACAGTGTTGTTTCACAAAAAGCATATTCATTTTTTTTTTTGAGGAAATTTTATTAAACGAAACAGTCTCACATAGTTCTGCAATGAAGGGAAGTAATAATTAACTTATAATTTAAGGTATATAACTAGAATCTCAGTTTTTTTGTTGTTAATGATCTGTCAATGGGGTAGTTCCTTATTTCTGTTGCTTACATTTTATGGGTTATTGATTTCATTGTTGTCTGAATTAAAAATGATTTAATTAATTAAAAGATCTGCTAGATGTAAGGCCAGATCTAGAATGACCTAATCTAGCATTAGGTCTACATCTAGCGCTAGGTCTACATCTCTATTTAATCATAGGAACACATGTTCGTTTTTCTCTTTGAAAGACCATAGCCACATGACTTTGATTAAACTAGGTCAGAGATACGGAGTAACCCTGTTGTCCAAATATTTAACAGCTACCATTACTAATTGGTGGGAGGAATAATGGAAGACAGAGGAGCTGCACATTTTATTGGTTTAGGAATTCAAACCGCCTGGCCTAGATCGATACTTTTTGGGTGGCTACCTGGTCGTGAAGTTTGCGCTCTGGATTGTCGTTTGGATTTAACGATGGTCCCGTGTTCAAACCCTGCCCGCTTCCATTCCCCGTCGTCCTGCGGGAGGTTTGGACTAGGCAGTGGTGTAGCTAGGATGGGGGGAGGAGGGGGGGAGAATTTGAAAATCCCCCGGGCCCCGAAATGAGTGTTTTTTACATTGAAAATTTGTATTAAGCAACTGCAAATGCCCCCGAAGAGGTCAAGCCCCCAGGGCTCTCAAACGATGGGAAATTTCTAGCTACGCCCCCTGGGACTAGTAAGTAAACTGTCTTCAACTCTGAAGGAACATCCAAAACATGTAAAAATAATTTTTATTCATTTTAAATCCTTTAACATTCGATGCAAAATAATTAGTTATAGCAGAGATGTTTTATTACTCCTGGCCTCTAACTAAAATTGTTTTCATGCCATGTATTCGGTCGGCTTTTAAAGCAAGAATCGGATTTCATCTTCGAGCTCATAGAAAAAAAAATTGCTCATATTCTACTACAAAGTATGAACTATATAAAGGTCATCGATTCTACTCTACTCTTATCGATACTCACAAATGAGAGGTAATCATGGCACTTGTTGTACTCACCATAACTAATTTTCTCCCCTGATTCCGCCGGGATGACAAAAACAAATATGTTGAGGAAAGAAAGAAAGACAACTGGGAAAAGAATGTTGAGAAGAATGAACGTTGGTCTTCGCTTCATCACAAATGTGACCTACAGGGATAGAGAAATGAAATAAGTGCAAGTCATTGACACGTGACAGTTATTGAAATCAAAGCTGTTAACAGTAGCTTTGAGAAGTAGTAGCAGTTAAAGCAGTTGTTATAGCAGCGAACAGTAGCTGTTAGAGTAGCTGTTATAGCAGAGAGCAGTGGCTGTTAGAGTAGCTGTTATAGCAGAGAGCAGTGGCTGTAGGCAATAGCTATTAGAGCAAATACGAATAGTAGCTGCGAACACTAGTTGTAATCAGTAGCATAGAGAGTAGCTGCTAGAGAATCATGGAGCAGTTGCTGTGAGCAGTTATAATTATAAATAGTTGTTCCGTGTCTATTTACCTGTACTCTTTGTGAAGCTAATAATTAATTTACCATTTTACGATTCTAATTATTCTAACAGTCAACTAATTATTTTAGAAAACGCACTCTAATTAAAGATAAAAAGAAAGATGCAGACTCTAGACAGAAAGAGGTGAAAGGACAAAGAAAGAGAAATAGTTTACTTTTCTAGATTACGGATTCAGCATTGTAGTATGCGTGGTCGAGAGACTAAGTACGCTTGAACATGACTTGGCTTGTCTACCTATGAAGGTCGAGGTTCGATACCCGACAAAGGCAGCACGGAAAAACTTTCTCCAAGATACCCACTCCCTCCACCGGTCAACAAATGAGTTTGGACCATAGCGATCTGAGCATGCTATAATTTGAATTGTTAGACAAGTAAGTTATGTATCAGCTGACCAGATATTGCGGCTGTGCACAAGCCATCCAACAAGACACTATTTAAAGATGGCAAAGGCGATAGACATGATAATAATGGCAAGGTGGACGTCGATGTACGGATAAAAAAAAACCCATAGAGATGAGAAGTCTTTGGAGTTATAAAGAGTGAGCAGTTGCAGAAAATGTGTTCTTTATGTGTCGTGGTTTGTTACCAGACACAGCTTCCTTTGAAACAAAACTAATTATAACTTTTATTTATATACATCCAAAGTTCAACTTGAACGTACTTTTAGGGTGAGACTTCAGAGGAGATGTAATGTAGAGAAACTAATGACACAGCAATGTAAACAAGACATAAAGTAAAATTTCCATTGTGGTCTACAGAGCAGATGATGTAAAGATGATCTGTTTATATGGCCTACAGTTAATGAGGGTGTCATGTGGCCAGCACATATATATTTATAACGTTTCTATTTAGTACGTCGTTCAAATTTCTAAGAGCTTAAAATACCTGTATTGAAGATAGATTGACATAGCTGGTATCGAAGTACTCTGTTCTGACTTCCGTTTTTAGCAAGTCCCATTCTCCGTTAATCGTATAGGTTTCATTTCTGGCATAGGGGTAGAGCGCTCTGAACTGTAGTTCTCTTTCGTCGTGGGACATAGCGACCAGCTGACCAAACAGAACACAATATCAAGTAGATGATGCACGCAAGCACTGAACAACAACTAATGCAATCCTCCACACGCACAAATAAAATATTTCATACTTTGATCTTATTACCTGCCGTCGCTAGGATCTATTTCTAATATTAATGCATTAGAATTTAGGCCTAAGCCTGGGAACAACAAAAGAAAATTACAGACATAGTTTTAAGGGTGTTAAAAATACAATGGACACTGATCCTACTAGTCTCTGGGTTTTATTAATAAAGTATAATATTTGTTATTGTCTACTAGTCTCTGGGTTTTAATTAATAAGGTGCAGTGGATATTATTCTCTATTAGTCTCTGGGTTCTATTAATAAAGTACACTGAATATTATTCTCTACTAGTCTCTGGGTTTTATTAATAAAATACACTGAATATTATTCTCTACAAGTCTCTGGGTTTTATTAATAAAGTACAGTGAAGCATATTCTCTATTAGTCTTCTGGGTTCTATCAATAAAGTACACTGTATACTAGTCTCTGGGTATGTATTTCAAAACTTATAGGCTAATTTGTTGGCACCTTTTAGCAATGTAGAATTATATTTTATAAGCTTTTTATTTTAGCTGACAACACTGGCACTGCCATTATAACCACGACATTGTTTAGTTTCTCGTGAAAATGTCCAACATATAATTAGCTTTCGTCAATGGATCGAATGTTAAAATCTTCTACATTTCACAGTTGGTCAACCATCACAACTTACCTTGATATGACACGTCTGCTGATCGAAAGGATAATTCGTCATATTCAGTTGACAAGAGGTGGGAAACAGGCTTCCAGGTACCCAGATGACTGTGCCATTTCTAAGTATAAACACAGGGCTGGAAGAGATAGGCGACATTAGGAGCTAAGTGTCACGTACAAATTGTACATTTAAAAAAAAAATATAAAAAATTCAGGACCTAGCTTCAAACATTTCGTGACTACATTGTTAAAGGGAAACAAGATTAAATAGAGAAACAAAGTTTAAAAAAACAATAAAAACAGTTTTATAAACATTTGGCTCCATTTCATTCTGGAGTCAAACTTTAACACTATTTTATAGGACTGCATTTACTGATTTGACCAGCGGATAAGGCCTAAAAAGGAGATTACTTATTGGTATGTGTAGTATGAATATCCACATACCATTCGAGACCCAAAGTTCTGATTTAGAACTCTTAAGATCTAGTGTAGATCTAGAATCTATATTTGCATTCCGTAAAAATATCAGCAACGCTTGTAAATTTCAATAAAATTGATGCAATATAAAATTTAAACGCATAATTACGATAATATGGCTGACAACATCATGTTGGTTATATTCCTAAATATAGTATCCAGCCAAACTTACATTTATTTTTTACTTTCAAAAATAAACTGTCAAACTAATGTTTGACATCAATATTAAATATTTGCAATTCGTGTCCATGACAGAACAAGAATTAATTGTAATTAAATATTTTATTTGGTTTGGCAGCACTTGGCCTCTGAAAAAAAAAAAAAACAGAGAGCTCTCACAAAAGCAGCTTGACACAAATAATGAGACAAAAAAAGCCCTAGTTGAAGACAGAACAGAAGACAAAAATAAAACTTCAATAGACCCACAACGGACAAAAGCTTTGTCTGCATCAGATGTGAGATAATACGTAGTTAGCAACTGGGTTGGCATTGTTAAGTGAAACCCTGCTCTAATCCTTAATCTTAAGAAACGTCCAGTGAGACATTTGACTAGGAACTTTTTTTTCAGAGGGTGGCCTGGTTTGTTTATTCTCTTAAGTTGTACTCACGCTTTGTCGTCATCAAACAGATCTCTTTTCTCGAGTGTATTCATCAGTATAACTCGAGGCCTCCAAATATCTGCTGGCAGAGGGTGAATCCCATTGTCAACATTATCTCTTTTATTCCAGGCAAGAACCTAGATCAGATGCAGATAAACAGCCCTTACACAATAAGCTATCACTTAACACACACACACACACACACACAAATCTATTGAGATCATTGTGTTTTAAACAACAAAAGTTTCTTCAAACGACTTATCAGACAAAAGTAGAAAATTCTAACCACACAAACTAAAGATTGAAAAAAATAAGCAAGTGCCTCTCCTGTTTTCCATCTAATTTTCTTTAGTTATTCCCCTTCTTGTTCAAGAATAAGGTTTACATTTTAATTTTTTAATTTCTCTTTCTAGAATTCAAAACATCTATTATATATAGGTAAAAATATTTTTTTTTTAAAAACTATTTTTAAAAAACTGTAAATCCTTTTCTGACTGTAATAATTTAACAGTCATTAAATAGACCCAATCACACATGACTGCAATGTGTACTTTATTTCTTCTATTATTGGTTATTGGTTTGGTTAAGTACAGTAACAGCATATCACACTGTTAAATGCTGAAGTTTCTTGTATGCCTATTGCACTATGTTATTTAGATATTAAATAATACGAACACTTAGAAGAGCTCGAGGAAAGGAAAGATTAGATTGACAATGTCAGCAATAATCAGGATCGCTATTCAGATGTTAGGTGAAAGATTGGATCTATACTCATTCCTTCTTCAATAAATTACAGCTAAATGCCTGCCCGGTCACGTGGCTTGCACATTCAACTGACTTCACTCTGGCGCCTAATTCCGGACCCTGCCTAATACAAGTCCCTGCTTTCTTTCAGGAGTTACAGGGTAGGATAGAATACTATTGAGAAGTAACGACAAAAACCTGTAAACAATTATTCAGAAAGTTGTTCACCTTATATTCTACTTCTTGTGGTCATATGTTTATATATGCAGTTATTTAAAGAAACTCTATAGTTGTCACGCAGTGTAAAACATGCTTTATGTGAAGGAGATAGTTATTGTGGGATAATTTTTTTTTACTAGTTAATATAAATCAATCTATCCGACTCCCCTATTCTTGTTTCTCATTGTCATAACAACAAAGTCCTAGAGTCAATTGTGCTATTATTATGGATTTGTTCCAAGGGCAATGTTCTGCTTAGCTTTCCTTATGTCCTAATTGTCTCCTCTATAGAATATTTCCATCCGGATGCCACATTAACGCTGAGAAATAGTGACACTAAATACCTCCTATATAAACAGAAGTTGGGAAGGCGATGTAAAGGTAATCTGTTTCTGTGGACCAAGGTTAACGAGTGTGTCATGTGGCCAGCACAACGACCAACCGCCTTTATTTTTCACGAATTAATTTCAGGTACCCATTAGAGCTGGGTGGACTCAGAGGCGTCTTAAAAATAAAAAAATACAAAAAATAAATACAAAATCCCGGTTTTCACCAGGATTCGAACCAAGGATTCACAGATTCGGAAGCTAAGGACTTTATTATCAGCTACCACGTCTTCCGTCAAAGACCCGTCTTTGTAACAATTCAAGAAAAAAAGGTTAAGAAGTATAACTCTGTGTACCTCATCAGTCCAATTAAAAAATAGGAAGCCGTTGCAATTAAAACTCTGTGTGACCTCGTTGACCTCCACTATGGACACCAGCTCAAACAATACGGTCACTTCGAGGACATGACTTTGGTCAATCAGTGGCCTGATCTGTGGGTTGTAGTTCCTTTTGTCCAGCCTGTCATTGAAAAATGTCAGCGTGTCCGAGTAATTTCCCGCAGATGTCCATCTTAATATAGAAAGTAGAATCAATAACACGGCGGACTGATTCTTCATGTCTGTCTTGAAGAAAAAAAAAGAAATTATGTTTATTTCTATTCAAATCTAGATTTAGATCTTCATCTAATTCTTATCTAAATCTAAATAATTGTTACATTAGTTGTGAAGGATTTGTCTTGGATCAGATCACTGTAACCATGAATAGTATTTTCTTTTATCAAAAACACAGAACATCTGTATTATGTATGAAATCTGAGAAAATTACTACAGTTTGAAATGTAAACACGGCTCCTAGGGTAGGATATACGATTATATACTAGGATATACTAAGGTAATATATTATTCTATATAAAGTGCAAAGCTGACAAACAAATCGCTTTAATTCAGCTTTGATTACATGATTCAGTTCTATTCTATTGATTTTTAATTTTACCTTGAAAGTTTATCTATAGAAATTTTAAGCGTTGATTTGAATCTTCCCTCTGTGAATGAACTGCGAGTTTATCAAACAAGATGACGAAGTCAGCTTAACATTAACATGAAACACTAATGAAAGTCCATCTGTTTCTCACACTCCCTCGAGAAAAAAAAAGTCCAATCCTATGGTATCCTATATTTGTAGCCAGAAGACGGTATTGTCCATGCTTAAGAAATTAAAAGGAGCGATATATTGTTCAAGGATGATAGTTTCTCAGGATCACATCAGTACGACCACCAAAACCCTCGTGTAGAAAGTATTTCACCTCCCCCCCCCCTGCCCACGCACTTGTTTAGCTTTTAACATCCGTTCTAAATGTTTGCTGTCTTAAGACTTTCTTTTTCCTCTTTCCAGGTACTTCCGATTCCTGCCCTGCCATTCTCACCCGCTATTCCTTCAGGTAAATTACAGATTTTCTATCTGCAGATAAAATCATTGTTCTTTTTTTTTTTCATTGACGTTTTTTTTTATCCTTACTATGTTTTTTGAAATCATATAACCACCATTATATATGTCCTCTCTTCGTCAAAAGTATTACATACCAAGAATCTAGTAAAAATGGATTTAGTGGAGAGAATATAGTTTTGAATGTTTGATAATGTCTATTCCTTGTATACCTAGATTTAACTTACATTGATCAGTTATGTTTGTCTAATGATAGAAATATTGATTTTGATTACAAATACTAAAGAAATAAGTCCAAAACATTTTTTGTGAATATGCATGTTATTACAAAATCATTTTCTTTTCTATGAAGTGGTCTGTAATTTCGCATTCTATTCTTTCTTGTAATGCTTCCAATTGCAAGGAGTATTTCCTAGTAAACTTAGTTTTTAAAATAAGTTATTAACAGTCCATCCATGGAACTAAACCAAAGAAACAGTAACTTCCAAACAGAGACCGCGGGCCGTAATTTGGCCACAAACTGTCCCAGCATATGAAACAAAAATGTGCATTTATCTTTGTGTGTCTCTGAGTATTCTATTACGTTTTTTTTTCTAATACACTCTCACGTTATTTGGTCCGATAAAAAGGGAATTTGGTCCAAATTAGGTGAATGAAGCCACATTTATACGATAAGGCTGGAGTTGGAATTTAAAGATTTGATCCGAATAAAAGGTTTGTCAAATAAAACGGATTTGCTTGTACTCAACTAATAAAATGAAATAATAATTATTTACATTTCATTCAGATTATTAAGTCATGAAGATCAAAATTTTAAACTAATACATACGCTAAGGTTCAATTTAGAGATAGGAACCCGAACCCGAGCCGAACGAGCCGAACCCGAACTTTAAAAATTATCGGTACTAATCGAACCGAACTAACTGTCCTTCGTTAACCGAAGTGAATCAAGATTTTGTAATATTCATGTATAAAAATGAGCAATTAATAAATGTGTTTTCATCAAGATGATTTGACAGTTCAATTCTTGAAACTTCTGCTTTCTTAACTCGTGACAATGAAATAAAGTGTTTGCATCTTTCCTGCATCATTTTGGGTTGTCTTCTTTTGATATCAGTGTATTTGTGGATTCATGAAATGGGAGATTTGAAGAAAAAAAAAAGACTCTGAATGTAGAAACTATCAGAAAAAGTGGACAGATTCTTAACTTGTTGTGGAACATGAAATCAGGCTACTATGTTTGATTTGTAACGAGCTGTTTGTGGCTATTTCAATCGAATGCAACCAAAAGCAGCATTATGGAATCAAAAACATGAGCAAATATGGCGGCATTCGTAAAAGAGGATAACTAGCAATAAAGTAAAAGTAAAGTTCCCCTTTCAGACCTTGTGATCTATAGGGCAGATGATGTAAAGGTCATCTGATTCTGTGGCCTACGGTTAACGAGGGTGTCATGTGGCCAGCACAACGACCAACAGCCTTTACTTTTCCCCAACTAATGTCAGGTACCCATTAGAGCTGGGTGGACTCAAGGGCGCCCGAAAATCCCGAAATAAAAATCCCAGTCTTCACCAGGATTCGAACCCGGGACCTCCAGTACGGAAGACAAGCGCTTTACCGCTCAGCCACCGCGCCCTCATAACTAGTAATGGTAGAGGAAAATGTATCATGAAAATATGAATGCAGCTGAAGCCGCCACCCTATCACAATTACAAATCTTTATTTAAAACTAAGCAAAATGTTTACTTATGCCACCGACTTATCTGAAACCTCGAAATTCTTGGTAAATATTTGTGGCCAAAGTGATTGGCAAATCACAAAGTGATATCTGCTATAAGCACCTTGCATGGGACCACCACTGGCTAAGTCATGTTCAAAGAGGTTTCGGACATTATGGAGAATGTTTCCATTCTTTGTTAGAAATTAGTGGAAGTGTCTACTGATACCACCAGAAGTATGGCTGTATGTCATAGCGAACTGGCAGCAAGCAGTGGCGTAGCATCCATGGCGCAAAGGGGTTCAATGAACCCGGGCCTACGACCATTTAGGGCCCACAGCCGGTGGACTAGCAACAATAGCGCAAAGGGGTTCATTGCACTTGAGTCGAAAACTCTTGACTAGTTGGGGCCCAGGCGAGAACTTACGAATGACACTAATTCACGAATTAAAATTTCGAAACAATGTTAATTATTCAATTTTCTCAAAGCGTAATATGCTGCTTTTATTTCTGTATGAATAATGTGTGATATCGAAATTTTAATATGTTAAATTCGGCATTCTTTTAATTTCAAAAACATATTATGTAATATGTAATTAGGTAATAATATCCCTAAGTTGTAGATATGTAATCCTGTATCATTTCCTGTCTCTGATGGGATTCAATATCTATGAAGTATGTCTTTGCTATTATTACTTACAAATAACAAATTACATATGTAAAAATAAAGCCCACAAAAGAGGCACGAATGCCCAAGTAAGAGGCCTAAGGCCCAAGGATTCCTAAGAGTGAAAAAAAGGGTCTTAATAGTTGTGAATCTTAAACTTTTGAGTCCGAGCTAATGAAGTAGATACTTTGAAATAGTGTAGAACACTCATTTAGGACAACAGCGTCCTCGGATGACTTCATCACATTGTTATAATGGTGCTTCCGACATAAGTGGATAATAGGACCTACAGTGGTTTTCATCAAAAGAAGCCACTCGTGCATTATGATTATTATGCTAACCATTACTTAAACTTGGTTTTAAATGATTCCGTCAGCTGTGTTCAAGACGTTGCAGATCTCCAGAACATTGTGTTTTTCACTCACAGCAATCTCAAGATGCGCGCATCTTAAATCCAATAGGAAGTGGAAAGTATATGTAATCCTGTATCAAATATTTTTGTCCACAATGTGGTCATCAAGGAATGATGCTCTCACAACAATGAGATTAAGATGTTTCGATGTACCAAAGCAGCTTGTGTTTCTCAAAGAAAAAAAACGTATGGTAGCTGCACCAATTAGAGGAAAATTAGAATTGTAGCGCAATCTGCATTGCGAATGTTGCAAAATGAGAAGGAAAATCTACATAAAGCAGAAAGTATTGGAATGTCTTTTGGTTAACATACCCATACATTCAGATTCCTCAATAGTTCTGTCAAACTATACATTCTAATTACTTGGGGTAGGGGGCCCACCGACATATTCTTGAACCCGGGCCCAAGGATACCTTGCTACGCCAATGGTAGCAAGGTGTTATTACAAAAATTGTCCACTCAAACAGCAAACGGAACCGTTGTGGCAAGGCATTGAACGATGTGTTTAGCAATATAATTTTTTTTATATTTCAAGCGTTTAACCACAAAACATCTAAGGACTTTCTGCCAGAAATGGAGCTTAAATATGTAGATTTGTATACCCTTGTAATAAACATTTTTTCATCTAATAAATTGAATTGAACATTATTACTTCCACGTAACACATACAGTCACCTGATATCATAATATGGAACCGAACCGAGCCGAACCCGAACTATACTCGTCATCGAACCGAACTCGAACTTTAAAATTTGGGTTCGATTCCTATCTCTAGTTCAATTCTATGAGTGTACAAAGAAGAACATCAATCGAATATGTCCCCTACATATCTACTGCATACAATTTAAACAGTTAGGTTACCTGCTCTTTAAAAACTGGAACGCACACTTCCGCCTATTCCTGATCTCAATCATTCCAAAGCGTATCTCCACACAGTCAGAAGAATATACCCAAGCTAAGGGAAGTAGTCTCAAAAATATTTTTCTAAATGGTGAAATATTTAGGTGCCTTTGTGTCATATCTAATTTTCACTTTTGACTTATTTTAAACGTCGACATTGTTGTACGATTGATTTGTTTTTCTGTCGTCCTAACTTATATTTCATCTTGTAAAATCTAAGTACTAAGGTGTAATGTCTACATTTCGAGAGATGACCACCAAAATATTTTAATGTTATAACAATTTATATAGTTTACAAATGCAACATTTTGGGTTTTCATCTTGATACAATTTAGTATGGCTCTACATCTGTAGAGACTTCAAAGTCTTGCATTATCACCTGTAATTACCACAACTCGATTGGGGTCAACAGGAAGACGAAAATGGTATACGATTTAAAGAAAAACAGATCGGATTACTTGAAGAATAAATCAACTCGTCCATCACTACTGCTTAATATGTCCTTTACGCTTTTTACGCTCGTTACTATGGTGACCTAATGCGAAGATTTGAAGACATTCTTCACTTGAACATACCTGACTGGGTGTTGAACCATTTTTTTTTGTATGAACAGTCGAGGAACTTAAAGCAATCTCTTTAATCAATGATACCACAAATTCTACATAACGGGTCATTGTAAAAAAAAGTTCCTGATTTCTTGTTTTGGTAGAACGTTGCCGTAATGAACACCAGCACAATAAAAGAAACCAACTCGAAATTTGTGCTCGTGAATCTCAATTCACTCTTTTTTTTTTTAGTTTATTGTAAGTAAAAACTTATTATCTCAATAAACACTTCTTTATCAAAATATTTTTTTTATTAGTTTTAAATCATATTTATTAACTTCTATAATATACATTGATGTTGCTTTCACATTTAGGGGTTAGTGGTCACGTTTTTATTATATAAAGGAGTCCCCCGGGTCAAAACGTTTGAGCAACTCTGTTCTATAATATTTTTTTTCGTTTTATATTTAACGTTATATCGTTTCTCTTCCCTAAGTTGAAAGGTCAGACCAATAACGTCAAAAAGATGTTTTATTTTAATTGACAAATAACTCGTGAATAGCTGATGTAATACATTCCCAAAGACATAATAATACATCTATATATATTTTAGCATTTACATTAATTAATGATAAGTAAAAGAAATGGGAAAAAAATTAAATAGCTTACATTAAGGAAAGAAATGCACACTTTCTGACTTCTTTCTATACTGTAAGATTTATTTCCTTTTTTTCTGTGATGGTTACATGCACACTCGTTAAACATGGACCACAGAAATAGTTGGCCCCAAATTAGTGGGCTTTTTTTACATTAAAATTATATGTTCTGTATGGGCCTCCAAAAGGGTCAAGCCCCCAGGGCCCCTAAACGATGGAAAATTCCTAGGTAAGCCCCTGGTTGAAAATTAAAATCAACAACCGGCCAAATAAGGTTTTACATAGCTGTTTGATCTAATTGATAATTGAATTAGACATTATTACATGTACCTAATTTTGTAATTTTGCTATTACCTAATATTATAACATCGAACCGAACCCGGAACTGAAATTTAGACCTTAACTTACCGAGCCGAACCCAAACTATATTCATCTTAGAACCGAACCGAACCCGAACTTAAATCTCACCGATTCCCATCTGTAATCTCGAAACAGTTTAATTACAGAGTCCAGCTAAGGGAAGCCATCTAAAAAAATATTTATAACTGTTACCATTTCTAGAACGCTGCTCATGAGATTTGATTTTTTACTTTTGAACGTCTACTTTATTGTTACATTTGAATTGTTTTCTGTCATGATAACTTTTTTTTTATCATCTAAGTATTAAAATGTTATAGGAATGTCTTTATTCCATTTGGTGTTGACCAAAATAACTTAAAGTAATAATAATTTATATTGCTTACATGTTAAAGATCTTTTAGTCAAACTCTGATTTGGTTACAATTAGCATCGTTTGGGCAGGGACTATGTAGTCTTGCAATACTAATTGTAGATTAATCTACAGACGATATTCCGAGAGAATGTAATAACGTCCTACCTGAATACACATGAATCTAGTCATGCATGATTAGCATCGACTTTCAATCTGCTACGTAAATCTATCTACTTTCAAGCTTTAAAAAGATAAGATAATTTTTATTGATGCAATCAAATGGAAATTCAGTTTAACTACAATTGACAACCTCAGCGTAACTATTGTAACAATAACAATATAAATGCAAATACGAACAACATTCACACACGAAAACACATACACACTCACAACCAGCGTTTTATGCTCAGACTTCTATATTACTTCTCGATGACGACAGATGACCTTGTAACACTAACCGAAAAGTGGGATAAAGGGGGTTTTAAATACTTCTTTTTTTTTTGTCCTAATGGAATAGAGACGACCACTTCGTTCAGATCATTGGTTTAATGGGTGCAGGGTTTCTTTAAGAATCATGATTGTTTTGGAAAGGCATCCTTCATGAAAAAGCTCCACAAGAGATGGTAGCTGTGCTTGGTTGATCTACGATGCTTTTTTAATTAGTCTGTTTAGTCTACGTCTTTGTGCCAGTGAAGTATTACCATTCCATCAGGTGATGGCAAAGTTAATTAGCCTGCTGATGTGGTAGTTTATCTGAATTTCTGCAAGATGGCCTTAATGTTTCCTAAAATCTTTTATCATTTCTTTAGTTTTCAGAACAGTTAAGATTAGAAAGTAATCTATACACTCCTTGGTTAAAAAGTGTTAATTGTTAAATGGTACAGATTTTAGTTACCTGCAATAAGGGCAATGATTGCTGTGTCGCCAGCTAATTTTATGCCAAGAGTGTCAGCTGATTGGCTCTAAATGTCATTAGTGTATATGGTAGGCAGGGCCGGTCCTACAGGTTGCAGGGCCTTATGCGAAACGGATGGGTTGTGATAAGGATAAAAAGTGAAAATTAAGATTTGGTATTAGAAAATAAATTAGTCTTAGCTTTTTATTCATACTTTACTTTGTCTTGTTTTGGCTAAAATTCGGCTTATTATTACATTTTTATTAAATGAAAGGTGACAATGCCTTTTTCTTTTTAATCGCGAGTAGGATTGGAGTGTTCCATATTGATACCCCGAAATGACAATTTTATCTGTTTTAAGATTTGCATCAGTTTTCAGAAGATTTCAATAATCTCAGGACATTTTCATGAGTTTTTCTTATAATTTACTATTTCAGGATAATTCCAGGAACCCTTTAATAACAAGTTAAAATGATTTAATTTAATAATTGACACCCAGAAATCGCATCATGCTGGGCATATGAAAGTGCGGAGCACACTGCTGCCGCATAGGTTGCAGTGGACTAAGACTGGCCCTGATGGTAGGGTTCCATGATTTCCACTTTTGTGATCCAGGAGGCTGAGAGCTAAGCACTGGGGTTTTGTACCGATGTTGCTATGTGATCCCGGAATATATATATAGCTCCTCCTTCGTGTTCGAAGATGAGCACATTTCTCATTTCCTATGGACTCGAAGATGGCTGTAAAGTCCAATCCTCGCTTCGAAAAGCCGGCCGCAAATGTGGCATGGGTGAGTTTTGTCAGTTGCAGATAGGCCTGCTTTTTCTCTCTGCTTTCTGTTGGTTCGGCGCTCTATCGCACTGGCCACTCTACTTTCTTCAAATCTTGAGACTCCGAGACTCATAGCTTCTCGCCATGCGGAGCGATCTAGAGCTAATGCTTCCCAGCCATGAATGTCGATACCGCATTCCTTGAGGGAGCTCTTGAGGGTGTCTTTGTAGCGCTTGTATTGGCCGCCTTGGGAGCGCTTTCCTGTACATAACTCTCCATAAAGAAGTCGCTTGGGAAGGCGATTTTCTGGCATGCGGACTACATGTCCCGCCCATCGTAGTTGGGACCTTTTTACTGTCGCATTAATACTGTGCATGTTGGACAGCTTTAGAATTTCTGTGTCTGGTATGTGGTCAGACCAACGCACCTTATGGATACTCCTTAGACAGCGTAGATGGAAGGAGTTTAGCTTTTTGGTGTGGCGGAAGTATAGGCTCCATGGCTCTGATGCATATAGGAGTGACGGGAGAACTACAGCACTGTAGACTTTCAGTTTTGTAGTTAAACTGAGTCCTCTCCTCTCCCGGAATGTGCGGCTGCACACAGGGTAGAATATTCCTGCTGAAGCTAGTATCATTGGCGTTGCTTTTCTTCTCTGGCGTTTTTCTTCTGCCAGCTTTGTTCTCTTTTCCTCAGCAATTTGTGCGCCAGTTTCACAGCGCGACGCCATGATGCTCTGTCATGTGTCTCTGTCTCCCAGGTGGCTGGGTCTATGCTGAACGCCTTCAGAGATGCTGTGAGGGGTCCCAGAAGCGTTTTCTTTTTCCACCTTGCGAGCGCTTTCTTTCGCTTAGTTGGCCATACAGGAGTCTTTAAGGGATGCGGAGGCCTTCCATTCTGCAGCCGTGTCCTGCCCATCGCAGTTAGGACTGCATCAGGATTGTGCGGATGTTTTGAAGACCCCATTTTTTAAGGACCTCAGTATCTGGAATTTTTTAATGGCCTTTTGACATTCAGTATTTTTTACCCAATCAAATTAAGAAGAACTTTCATTATTTACAAATATGACAGGGTTTTTAGAGTTATGGGTAGTATATTTATGAGACATGGAAATCCTGCCAATAGGGCACCACTTGTAATTCTTTACTGTGAACATTCCAGATATAGAAATGATGTGTCCCATACTAATATTTACACATTTAAAAAATCTAAAAAGACTATTTGCTTTGAAAATATCATGCAATCACTGAAACTATTACTTAAATACATTTTGTGGTATCATGTTTATTGAAGTTTTACAGTCATTGACTCGCTCCAGTGGTGACACACCGATTTGGTTGATTTTCCTCTTCATCCATTTTAATTCTAAAGCTGAGTAATAGTTGTCTTATTTACTTTACCGTGTAATTTTTTTTTTTACATTAGAGGACCGTGTGGTTAATGACCTACTTCTATGATAGTCTTTGCATCAGATTGACTACATTAGTCTAGTTCTATACACTGACACATATATATTTTTAAAATTGTGTTTTGTACAACTGATTGCAAAGTATACGGGCATTAATAAAAAAAAACTGGGTTGATTGTTTAATAAACCTAGAGCAAACATCTCTGACGCTTTTAACTTAAGTGATATAAACTTGTAGGTTTTTATGTTGTTTTGCATTAGATTTAGATCTAAGGGTCTAGTTGTGAGACTGATGTTGGTTCTTAGGGTTCTGGATTATTGAGTTTCATCTTTTATTCCGCCCAATTTGTTGCAACTAGTTATCATACTTTGTGTGGTTGATACCAGCTGCCAACCAGTGTATAAGTATTTCCAGCTACAATTCTTTTGGTTGGTAATATCATTTAACATCTTATGTCGTTTTTCTCAGTCGAATTTCTCTAAATAGTTTATACCAGATACTAATGTAACAGTTAGTAGTATCATTGAAGTTTTTAACACGAACAGTTCAGTTAAATAAATGCCAGTAGATCATGTTTTATGGTTAAGAGATTCCATTTTAGCTATGCTGAATAATTGTTCATAACTGGCTGGTCTTGCGTTACTGTGTGTGGCCGTAAAGGTCCCGAGTTCAAACCAAGCCACCTGTTATCCCAAGACGTCCTGGCTGGACGTGTATTAATCTTTATTTCTGATGAAAAAAAAAATCTGAAACTTTAAAATCATGCCATTGCTAGACAAAGTTCCGTCTATTATAAGGTCTCTTTTTATTATAGTTTTAATTGAGCTTTCTAACACTGAATGATCGAGTTTCTTTAGAGGGAAAGAAATCTCAGTTGATTTAAAGATTAAATGAATACTGAGTTATGGAGAGGAGCCCCTGTTTAGTACAGTCCGGTGTACGTTTATGGAGAGGAGCCCCTGTTTTGTACAGTCTGGGATAGGGCAGTGTACTAAACCTCTAATGTCTTAACTTGTCTGATTTTTAACCCTTAACCTCTAATTTCTTAACTTGCCTGATCGTTAACCTTTTGTGTGTGTGTATGTGTGTGTGTGTGTTTTTTTTTTTTTTGGTTTTTATGTTTCACTTTCATTAAGTTACGTCTAGTTCAAGTTTATTTCTTATTGATATATCCTACAGCAAACTTATCCTTATTTAAAAAGACACAATAAGATAGGTGCAAACATATTTATGCAGATATCCTTAACGTAGATTACAGAAAATGTACACAGTGTGTAGAGCTGCTTTTGTTTCGGCCTGGCTGGTCAGTCAGACAGTGTTCTCACAAACTTATAACAGTACTGTGGCCATCTTTGACGACATAGTAAAGAATGGCGTCTATGACACGGACGTACGTCCACTCAAAGACCAGTCCAAGGTCATGAATGTCACTGCCAACTTTCAACTGGTGTCCATCGTGGGTGTCGATGACGTGGCCCAGAGTTTTACAATTAACGGTTTTGTTTTGTTTTCCTGGAAAGACGAGGTAAAATATCAATCTATTATTCTGTTCTTTAGTTTAGGTATTTAAGCAAAGCATATATTACCATTAGTCTTACACTCCAGCTACGCCCGCTAATTTGTTTTTAAGCTAAATATTCGAAAAAATGGCCCGTGTTTTAACGCCCCGCCTCTAAAAAAAACGTTGTAGTCCCTGAATTCTAGTCTCTGGTACGTTGACTTGGAACAGCCCCCAGTCTCTCTCTCTTTTTATCTCCTCTCTCTCTATTCTTCATTCTCTCTCTTGCTCTCTCTTTTCTCTCCTTCTCTCTTTTTCTCTTACCCTTTCGCTTTCTCTCCCACTTTTTCACCATGTGAATCCACTTCCTTTTTTTACTTTTATTGTTACCATTAAGCTGCTAGCATAAAAAGAAATTAAAAAAAAAGTAAATGATGTTAAGGTCATCTGTTTCTTTTGTCAACGGTTAACGAGCAGGGTATTGTGTGGCCAGCACAACGATCTACCACCTATCCGTTAGAGTTGGGTGGACTCGGGGGCGCTTGAAAAATGCCGAAATTCAAAATGGCAGTCTTCACCGAGATTCGAACCCAGGACCCTAGTTTCGGAAGCCAAGCGCTTAACCACTGGGTTTTCGTAGTGACGTTAAATACTGGACTCGTTCCTTCTTAATATAAGACATAAAAAAATTATTTGATATAACATATAACAATAATGTATTTAATATATGTGTACAATACTCATATAGAATGACTAATTATAAAATTAGCAAAGCACTATATTGATAAAATAAATATTCTTTGTTTCACGCCACATTGCAAGCATGACCTTCAGAAAGTCAAGGAAATAATTATTTGTAATCCCAACGAAAGATAAGCTCCTTTCGTTGATTTATAGAACGCAACTATTTTGAACGTTATTTCTTCCAACATGAAAAACCAGCACAAATAACAACTTCGTATAGTTAATTCATCAAGTTTTTTTTGTTTTTTTTTTCCGTTTTGTATTTTCTATTTTAAATCAAAGACTACACATTCACTTATTTACTCTAAGATCCAAAACCTAGTCTAGTTTCATTCTTTTAAAAACTAGAATATATTCGTTCATTCAAGTTATTTACCAGCATTATTATCAATTACAGGTCCACTCTCACGGAAATCACCTAACTATTGCTATTCAATAATGTGAACCCTCGTTTGAGCGCTGTTTCGTAAGGGTCCTATTGCGTATGTAACTAGGACTGGCTATTGTATGTATCCTTATGTCACATGAGGTACCTTGCCTTATACGCCATACCATGTACGGTTACTCTCATCTGCTTCCTTCGAATAAACCAGGTACACTGCTCACATCAGGTACCTTACCTTATACGCCATACCATCTACGGTAACTGACATCGGCTTCCTTCGAATAAACCAGGTACACTGCTCACACCTTACCTTATACGCCATACCATGTACGGTTACTCACATCGGCTTCCTTCGAATAAACCAGGTACACTGCTCACATCAGGTACATTACCTTATACGCCATACCATGTACGGTTACTCACATCGGCTTCCTTCGAATAAACCAGGTACACTGCTCACACCAGGTAGGATGAGCTTTGTGTGTAATGTGTGATATTTTGCTTTTTTTTTTCATATAAATCTACATATGTTTGAATGCTGGTCCCGATTCTTCTTCCGTATGATATTTATCATTTAATGAGCATTTTGTTTGTAAATATATTCAAGACGAATTATTTTATAATAGGTCGAAGTCGTTTGTATAGTTTTCCTTTTTTTTTTATTTTTTTTTATTTTAAAATAGTCCTTTAACTTTAGATACAAGTGATTGTATTTGTATGGAAGTAATATTTTGGTACTAAAAACAAGGGTTTCCACTCTTGTTGTCACACGGAGGTAACTAAGTTAAATAGTAGATTAAAATCTTTGCCCTTACGGAATAGTTTTTTTTTACCCTGTTCACTTGAGACCGTTCGTTATAGACGGCCTGAACACTGACCTGCAACGTCACAACTTGTGGGCAGTTTAGACCAATAGCTCGTTGCTACGTCACACAGACCAGGTCAGTGTTCAGGTTTTCTTTAAAGACTGGTCTCAGTTCCCTTTATGTCTACGTTGTACACAGAGTCAAAGGCTGAGTTTGTAAAAGTCTCTTGTCATTTAAATTCTTGTTCTTATTCTCGTCATGTAGCTTGTCCTCGTGTCTACGTCAAACGTCGTGTTATTTCATCCAAGGCACATCGAGCCCATCTTTCTAAACATAGCATTTTGTTTGTAGGTCAGGTATTACATCGGTCAATACACACACAATTATACTTACACCAAAACAAACTTTCTTGTTTGTTGTATTGAAAGTAAAAAAAAAATACTTCCAGGTGAATATACCAGCAAACGTAATTATATCTCATTAAGTGACTACTTCTTCAATCGCCCCCCCCCCCCAAAAAAAAAAATGTGCTCTAGACACTATATAATTGTGACTTTGGTTTAAAGATAAAGGAACATTCCTTGTTCCATATGCTGGGAAGTAACATTTGCAAATGCTCCTTCTTCCCAATTGCTATTAGATCATGGAATGTGTTCCCTGAGTCAGCCAGGAAAACCAATGACTTAGAAAAATTAAATTCATAGGTCAACATACATGACTAGATCGATCCATAAAAACGCGTAGGACGTAATCATCTTTTTTGTTTGAAGTAACTTCTTATAAGATATAATAAAATAAAAGTCTCTAAAATACAAGTTGTGATACTTTTCTTCTATTCAAATTTTTTTTTGTTTTCAAATTACACCACTATTCATTTAGAGATTTTCGTTTATGGTTGAAAAGCTTTAGATGGTTCGATTTCTGGTGTATCCATTGTATAGAATATAGAAATTATTGATAAGCTTTTTTTTTTATAGAAATTATCTGACATTTTTGTGTAACATTTTTTGCCCTGCTAAATCGAATTATCCAAGTTTGTTTCCTTTTGTAGGTCGTTTCTAGTTGTCAACATTCCAGTTTAATGCAGTTTCAATGGCATGGTTTAGTTTTTAATTAACAATATCAGGTGGCCGAGCCTTGCTCGGTTAAATAAAAGCCCTGCCCAGCCTGACTGTCGGACAATAAGAAGTTCATACCGGCTTGCCATCCTTCCATCCCAGTGGTGCTGCAGCCCGTGGTCTGCTTTGAGTTTTACACATCCCTTCATTCATATCTCTAAATGCGTTCTTGCTTGGAAAGAAATATTTTAGTGTTCTATGGTAAGCCTAGTGACGTAAGCAGCGTTTTTTCCGTTTACGTCATGGAAAACTTTCATTCATAAATTATTCTAACCAAAATTAATGGTCTGCTTTTAGTTTTACACATCCCTTCATTCATATCTCTAAATGTTTGCAAAGAAATATTTTAGAGTTCTACGGTAAGCCTAGTGATGTAAGCAGCGTTTTTTCCGTTTAAGTCATGGAGAACTTTCATTCATAACTTTCATTCATAAATATATTGAAGCCAATATTAATTTTACAACGAGACATTTTATGTATCGAAATAGCGGTCGAACTCGAGTTTTCCCGATGTGGCCAATGAGCTGAACATTTTTTTCTCACTAACATTTAGATACGTTGAAATTTTAAAGAAAATCGTTAGAGCCGTTTTCGAAATAGAAGATATATATATACAAGAATTGCTCGCTTAAGAGTATAGGATTTCCAATAAATATCACATTTGTAATCGATTTCAGATTCTGACATGGGACCCAAGCAAGTATGGTAACCAGGAGTTCATCCATCCGACCCCAGACAAAATTTGGCGACCAAGAGTTTTCCTGCTGAATACACTCGGGGCGAGAGATTTGTTTCAAGACGATGTGGCGTGAGATTTTGTTTGTTTGCAATACCTCTATTCATGTCAATACTTCATGGGAGAACCTGGTAGAAATCTGGACAAGGATATCAAAACCGTTTAACGGTTTTTCTAGAAATGTAATAGTTGATGTAGATAGCTGAGATAGCTCGTTGGCTACATGAGCGTTATACTTTTTCAACAAGAAAAAAAAAATTTAAATCTGACTTAAGAACTAGGTTTTGAATGGACTAGCCCTCCCCCCCCCCATTTTAAATGAACATCACATAGAAATATAAACTGCGTGTATTGCCCCCCCCCCCTTTTGAGATTGGCGCCCGGAGCGTCGTCCCCCCGTGCCCACCCCCACTACCCATCTTCCTTGAATGTCTACCAATCATTAGAGAGACTGTTGTTCTTTTGCCAAACTCATCTCTTTATTATTGTTTTGTACGTTTAGTAAACAAGTACATAACCCTTGTGTTCTCACTACTATACATTCATTGACAACCTGGCAAGTAAAATGTGTCGCACAAGAAGTTTGTGTGTGTTGAGCTCAAAGTTGAGGGCAAATATTGACAGAGCATATCATGTAGAACTGAATAGTGATCTGTAGTGTCAGAGACATTGGAAATAGTTGTACTCTAAAGATTTCAATCTTTGTTTCCAGGCCAATATTTGTTCGATCTGATGGAAACGTCAACTGGATACCTGGAAATTTATTCGCTACTTCCTGTGAGCTGCGTCTGAAAGACTATCCTTTTGATGAGCAGACGTGTACAATAAATGTAGGTCAAATCATGTAAAAGTCTTTAGTCTTTGTAATGTTTTATTCTGATTATTACGCAATCCTTTAGTTCTTTTTCATTGCTTTCATTGATTGATTAATTTTAATTTGGATGATTGATTAATTTTTATTTTTAAAAAAATTAAATAATTCATATTTTCACCTTTAGCTCTGGGACTTTGAGGAATCACACATGATCCGTCGAACGTCTTTCTCCTCATTCTCTCCATCTTTCTACTTGACTATAATCTCTTTCAATAATAGTTACGTCCAATCTTTTTGCCTCTTCTTCTTTTTCCTGGTACTGTTCCCTTTAATATAATGAATTATTTGAAATAATTTTGATCGACATTGAAAGAAATTGGCGAGATTTGAACCTTGCACCATAATTCCAATAATATCAAACACATACCAACAGTTGTGACTTGACATGCATAGTCAAAGCGTGAATAACAAAATTTCAAACATTTTATCACTAATAATGAGTCGATCTAATTAAACTTCAAAAAGTTTTGATGGTCTTGAGAAATTTAACTATGCCTTAGTTTGTTGAACCGTTAGGGGCACCACACACGATCTGTCGGCCCTTTTCTTCACAATTCCTTTCTGTCTTTTGCCTTCGATAAATCTCTTCTAATGGCAGGCCAGTCCATCTTTTTATGTTGTCTTCCCATCGCTTTCTCTGTCTGCTTCTTCTTTTTTTGACTGGCCCTTTTCTATGCAGAAATGTCTTTGTAGCTCTGAGGACCTTTTGATACGGCTATAAAGTTTCAGTTTGCGTTTTTTTTAAGTGATAAGCAGGTCATTGGTGTGACAAATTGCAGCTGTAATTTTGTTTCTAATCTCCTTGTGATGTGATTTTTGTTTGTGATATCTATAATCCTTCTTTAGTATCTTAGTTGCTAAGATATTCCTCTCTTGTTCTGTAGTTAGAGTCAAAGATTCTCAAGCACATAATAATGTGGCTAAAACCATGGAGAGCACCAGTCTGACTTTAGTGTCTAGGGCTACCCCTCTGTCTGTGAAGATTATGTGGAGTTTAATAATTATGATCCAGCCTTATATTACTAATAAAAAAAAACTTTTTTAGCTGCCAATTTTTTTTAAATTTCAGCTTGTGGCCATGATGTATAGCACTAAGGAACTTATGTTTGTTGTGAAGTCTTCCAAAGTCAAATTAGATTTCTTTATCAAACATAGTGAATGGAATCTGGCTGACACTAGCATCAATGTAACCAAACTTGTCAATGCTGGCTGGGAAGGATCTAGGATTCAAGTTAGTTCCCTTTTCCACTTTTTCATTCATGAATAGACTGTACTGTTCTCTCATTGGCCATTCAGAAACATAATTCTCAATAATAGTCTGAAACAATAGTCATTAAATAGTCATAAATGTGGAAAGGATCTTTTAAGCGTTGGAGCGCTTTTGTTCTATAAATCAAATAAGAACATGAAACTAAAATGTTATTTAACCTTTTAGGCCTATGATAGAATATGCGTTCTCTGTTTGGGACCCCTCAACTCAAAAATACATTATGAATTTGTTTTCTTCTCTAAAGTGATTTTATTGTTAGGGAAATGTCAGTTTTGTTAAAAATTTTGGTAGCAGAATTCATGCATTCTTGTAAAATCAGGAATCCATTTTGTTAAGCTATTATTCTAGCCTTCTGCATGACGCAGATATCTCGGCGGATAGGTTTCGAAATAGGACCTTCTGAAGACAGTTCAAGGCACCTACCACTCAACAAGTCGTCCTTGCTGGAACGGCACGCTAGCAACATACATTTTAAACATTTAGAATGTTTTAAAACGTTCCTCTTTATTTTCTCTCCATTTAACTATGAACGGAGTCATATAAAATATATCCCTATTTGAATTAATATATTCTAGATATACAGTCCTAGATACTTATTTAAGTTGATTACTGTCTTTATATCTCTACCGTTAAACATGTATCTAGTTCCATTTTTAATGATATTTTAAACTACTTTAAAAGTATTTCTATGTACTATTTGACCAGTTGACATTTATACTTCAAAGAAGGCCGACATTTCTGCTAATCAACATTGTTTTACCGGTTGTCTTCCTTTCCTTTCTCAACCTTCTGGTATTTATCATACCTGCAGACTCAGGGGAGAAAATTAGTTACGGTGAGTTATCGTTATTAGCTTAGTATCGTTGTGCCAGGTTTTTAGGCGATGTCAAGCCAAATACAAAATAATTAAGTTTTCGTATTTTCCAATTTATCACAGGCATCACTGTGCTTTTGGCTCTGTCAATGTTTTTAAGCATTGTCAGCAGTTTGCTGCCGAGATCAGGGGAAGGGATTCCAAAGTTGACCATCTACCTCTTCCTTCTTCTGATCATCTCCATGCTGACTGTCATTGACAGCATCATGATTGTGTACCTGGCACATAAAAATGAGGTAAGTAAATCTCATTAACCTTTTCGGTACTCTTATAACTATAGTCGTGCTATAATATGTCTGTTTTACAGCCAGGGCCAGATTTAAGGGAGGGCAGGTAGGACTACAACCCCGTGACCTTCACAGAAAAGGGTTTTCTATAAGAGGTAAAAATAGATCCGAATTTCGACGGGTCAGAAACACTTACATTTTTTTTGTTTTCTAACAATTTTTTTTCTCATTTTTACAGCTGGCAAAAATGTCGTGATTAAGAGGTGTACATAGGCCCTATATAGGATGATCGGAATAAATATATATATATATATATATATATATGGCTCCTTCTGTCTCGGAAGACAATGGTTGCACCCAGACGAGTCACTGGCTTTGGTTACGTCTTGAGACGGGGCAGAATCGGGAGTGGCTGATCAAGCCAATTCTGGATCGGCATAGTTTGTCACAGTTCGTGCATTTATATTCCTCAGTTTTAGGGCTGGCTGACAGCAAGGCAGCTTTCTTTTTCTTTCTCTTGGCCGATGCAGCTTCATTTCTTTTGCATTCAGCAAAGTTCGTACCAGCACGCACATTCTGTCTCCATGCTGTTCGGTCTTGGGCTATCTCTTCCCACATGCTTTGGTCGATGCCCGTTGCCTTCATGTCTCGCTTGCAGACATCTCTGTAAGTTAATATTGGGCGGCCCTTGGGTCTGTCTCCCTCTGCTAGCTCAGCGTATAGGCTGTCTTTAGGGATTCTTCCATCTGGCATGCGCGTGACATGACCGAGCCAGCGTAGTCTTCTCTGTTGAAGGAGAGCATAGATGCTGTTCATGTTAGCTCGTGTCAAAACGTCCTGGTTGGTGACACGATCCCTCCAGGAGATGCACATTATGCGTCGCAGGCAACGTAGGTCGAAGCTATTTAATCTGTGTTCTTGATGCATGTAAGTTGCCCAGCTCTCACTGCCATAGAGGAGTGTGCTTAGGACGCAGGCATTGTAGACAAGGATTTTTGTTGCCGTGGTCAATTTGGTGTTTTCCCACACACGCTTAGAGAGAATAAATAAGTACATCTCCGTATTTACAACTGTGAGTCTACCAAGAGCCTTAGTACGCTTACCGTTTGATACATCGGGTCCTGCTTACAGCCATTTAATATTTTATTTAGTGCAAGACACAAATGTAGATTTATAAATAGCCAGCTTGATTCAGTCCATCGTGTGCTTCAAACTGAACAGTGCCCTGCATATTTTCGTGAAAAGCTGACACTAGTTGCCTTAACTTCTTTGGACAGCCGATTCTCTCTAGTACAGCAAACAGACCGCTTCTGCTAACAAGGTCAAAAGCCTTGGTCAAATCAATAAATGCTATGAAGAGGGTCTGCTTTTGTTTTTTTTTTTTGCATTTCTCCTGTAGCTGCCTCAAAAAGAAAATCATATCTGTTGTAGATCTACCTGCCTTAAAGCCACTCTGCGACTTTGGATAAACACGTTCTGCCAAGATCTGTAATCGCATTTGTCGGAGGAGATCAAACAACTGATTTGTACTCCCATTCTAGCAATTAATATCGTAGCCTACGTAGTTTAAGTAGTTATATGCAGTAGCGGCCTTAGGGGGTGGCAAGTGGGGCAGCCGCCCCAGGCCCCGCACTTGAGGTGGGCCCCGCGATCGGAGATTTTATTGTCACAAACTTGATCACCACACATTTTCCTAATAAAATCCGATTAGATGTCGATGTTAACATACGAAATAAAATATTTATATTGGTTGCTTCCATGATGTGGTACCGTATATAGTTTATCCTTTCGGCTCAGGGCCCCGCACATGACACTCGCCCAGGGACTTGGCGATACCAAAGTTTGTAGGGCAGGCTATCTATCAATGTTATTCTTCATTGACTATTTACACCCCAAGTCTGATATGTACAGTGAGCTTTGTTACCTTGATGTCAGCTAGATCTATTACAAATATGGCATCTAGTCTTTGATTAGGCTACATTCTTTATCACATAGACACGTAAATGTTTTTTTTTAAATATAACATAATGTTGAATCGCTAGGTTAATTCGAAGATGATGCTACTTAATAATTAAACCAAACTCATTAATGTAAATATATTTGCTTATTTGTCTATTCTCAGCAAGAAACATCTCACCTGAAAGCCAAAGCTAATTTCCAGAGGGCATTTGTGAAAACCAAAAGACTGACTCAGACTTTGTCTGCTCTCTTGAACATTAAGCAAGGGGAAGAAAGTCGCAGAAGTAAGGTCAAAGTTAAAGTAGATGAGTCTGACGTGGCTGAGAAAAACACATTGCCTGGGGTTAATAAGTACAGGCTCGTTAGCAAACACATTGATTGCATTTCTTTCATTGTTTTTCTACTATTATGGCTATTGGTCACTCTTGGCTTTTTGTTTAGCATGGCTTTTGGACGGAAAGACTAACACAGTATTCTAAAAGCCATCATTATCACCATATCTTTTTTACACTTCGGATTTTGTTTACTCATTTTACCATATGTCAATGTTTATATTCATATTAGATGGATTTAAATTTGTTCTACTTAATTCGATTGCAATAAAACTGTATATAAATCTGTATATAAAATCAAAATTTAGTTCGATTAGTCCTTCATTCCAGCCAAGTAGGCAGTCAGCTAGATCTAGTACACAGACCACAGGCTAAGACATTTTATTGTTTTGATTTCATTATTGGAGATTTTCGAAATAAACTACACAATGTCCAAACTAAATTAAAAGGAATTGAGCTCTAATTTTAACATCATCTCAATGCAGGCAGCTGATCCAAGTATCACATCTACTTTTCTTATCACTAGTCCATTTGTAAACCTTTGGTCATAGGGTTATGGTTGATAAAATGACAAAGAAAAATGCCCAGCGACATTTTTCCTATACAAGCTTAATATCTTGAAACTAAAAAAAAAGATTATAGATCACATGACCAACATTACCATATTTAAAGAAACTTTTTGAACAAAAATGTCCAAGAAAAAATCGGAAACATTTTGGACGACTGCGACCGCCCGATCCATCAGAGCTAAGTCAAGTCGTTGTGAAGAGAACGACTGCTGTCAATTAAGACAAGAACAGAGCGATACAAAAAATCATTCGTTGTATATTTGGTCAGACTTTATCAACGCCACTAGTTGATCAGGAAACATGAAAAGGACCAAATGTCTGTGTAGTCGCTGAATGTTCTCTCTGGTCAGTTTATGTGGGAAGCGTGGTCGAGAGGCTAAGTGCGGCTTGAGCTTGGCTTGCTTGGCTACCTAGAAGGGGGCTCGAGCTTCGACACCCGACTCGGGCAGAGTTGTGTTTACTGAGCGCCCAAAGGCAGCACAGGAAACCAACTCCTAGATACCCCCTCCCCCCCACTGGTCCACAAATGAGATTGGATCAAAGCGCTCTGAGCATGCTATAAGCATGAAAGTAGCGCTATATAAAAGCTATAATAATAATAATGTGTATGTTTCTGTTGTGGTGAGAAAAGAGTCCTTGTAATCGCAAAAAATTTCCATAAGGATCAATAAAGTAGTCTTAGTCTCATTTCTATTTCAACTCACTCTCTCTGTCAGGTAAAAAGTTTATACTCGTTATTTCTCAGACACTCAATCTCGGATTCAGCTGAAATTCTGCACAATTATTTATTTTACCTGACAAAACAAGAACCAATAAAAAAAAACAATTAGTTAATTAGCTATTGGTACTTAATTATTTTGTTTGATATCTCTCACAAGGGAAAGAAATTAAACTTGGCCGAAGTGTGGTAAAAGCTGAATTAGTCCCCTTTATAGGTGGCCGCTTTAAATAAGTTTGAAACAAACAATAGATAACTCTACAATCTTCTCTAGTCCTAATCGCCTCGCTAGCAGAGTGGTTAGTATGTCGCATTGAGCCATGAGTTTAAATTCAGGCCGTTCCCCAGTTTTGAAATAAAATGCTTTTAAAAAGAGATTACCGTAAAAATGTACCCAGATTTCGATTTTTTTCACCCCTCCTCCTATGTGTTCCCTACTGGTCTAGATACACGATTTCATAGTGTATTGAAAAAACTAAAAGTATGAATATTCGCACAGATTTATTGCTGTTGGTATAGGTATATTACAAATTTAATTACATGACTGATCCAAACTAATGGATATTGTATATAAAACTTCTTTTTTTATGGGAAGCGTGGTCGAGAGGCGCTTGAAATTGGCCTGGCTTGGCTACCTAGAAGGGGGCTCGAGGTTCGACACCCGACTCGGGCAGAGTTGAATTTACTGAGCGCTAAAGGCAGCACGAATAACCAACTCCTAGATACCCCCTCTCCCCCACTGGTTCACAAATGAGATTGGACCAAAGCGCTCTCAGCATGCTATAAGCATGAAAGTAGCACTATATAAAAGGTATAATAATAATAATAATAATAAAACAAATGACACACAAAGACACTTTTTTTAAACTGTATTTCTCCCCTTACGAAGCTGACGGTGGCCTTTAATTCATCATTTTATTTCTTCTAAAGCTTACACGGTCAAGTTCTTCTATTTCAGTCCAGCTATGGAGACACTCATGAAAGTTTATTTATTTATTTTAATCTTTACTGAATACCAAAAACTTTAGAGTCGACTGCAGGACAGCGTACTCAAAATAGCCAAATTTATTTTGAAGATGGTTCCAAACGTAAATAAACAACATTTTCTTTATATGTTCTATACAATTTAAGCAATACGTAAGGCTGTCACGTGATACGTATTTTTCACTATTTTATCAATATTATGACGTGGCTAACTGTGTTTATTTACAATTGGTGAATGAGGTCCATTAGAAACATTTCTAACAATTAAACTAGACTTTTCACTGTGTGGTTAATTAAAATAGCCATTGTTTTCCCGAAGATATAAATAGACTGCTAAATATCTAAGAAATTCGTAAGAGCTGTTTACTCAGTCTGTGACCACCCAACCGTGAAGAGTTTACAAACTTTTAAGAAGAATTGTAGTAAAAACATGTTTAAATATAAGAACACTTTTATTTGAGAACATCAAACATTTAAAAAATGAACAGAAAATATAAATTACAAAAATGAAGTCAATAATAATAATAATAATAATAATAGGCTTGTCTTCGAGTCCGAAGATTAGTGAGGAATACAGTGTTTCCCGTGGCTGTGCAGTTAATTATAGCTTTAAAATATACATAAAAAAACAGAACAGTGAAGGGATTAATTCACTATACCAATACAATTTTGTCTTAATTGTTCACCATATTGGATGAGAGACTATGAAGTTAGTTTCACCAATCACATTACAGGTGTAAGTTGGAATCCAACTGCAGTCTGAAAATGTAAAACTTTTTTTTTTGAAAGCGCTCAAAACTGGATAGTGTTGCTTGTAAAATGTTGTACATGTTTCGGATGTTCCTTCAGAGTTGAAGATAGTTTACTTCCTAGTCCAAACATCCAGCAGGACGACGGAGGATGGAAGCGGGCAGGGTTTAATTAAACTAGATACTATCAATATAAGTCTGGGAGTCGGACCAGCGCGCAAACCGCAGGATCTGGCAGCTATAGAATAAAATATAACCATCTGCAGGTGGGAACGTAAACATCTGTGAAATAAAGCATGGACAACTGGAAGAAAACAAAGTCATCTTGGGTGGGGGGGGGGAACATAGACATCTGTGGGATAAAACATAGACACATGAGGAAACATAGACATCTGTAGTAGGGAACAGCGCAAGTCACTTGTCAACCCCCAAAAAAAAAACACAATCAAACCAAAGCCCTGTACCGACAGGCAAGCAGTGAAGCGGTAGGTGTGGGCACTATGGAAGCCGTAGCTGCAACCCTGCACACAGGCGGCTCAGGCCATATGGTCGTTCACCACTGACACAGAGCAGCAGTGGAGTCCGGCAGCCCCCTGAGCGGCTGAGCAGCCCTATTTAGGAGTGCACTGCTCACCTCCATAGCATGAGGACAGGGCTAGAAAAGGTGCCCCAAAAATTGCCTGCTCTAAACTACCCTAGCCAGCTTACCGTAGTTGGCGGGAACCCTACACAAGCGGTCGAAATTCAAAGAAAAAAGACGAGGATAGTAGGGAACATAAACATCTTGTGAGGGAATATGTGCATCTGTTTGAGGAAACAGACACCTGTGTGAAGGAACTAAACAAAAATATAAAGAATTAAAACAGTGGTAGCCAAAGTTTCCACTATGTGGCTCGTCAAAATGTTAGGGTAAATAAAACAGTTGAATACCTCTAAACCAGTGATTCCCAAAGAGGGCCACATGGACCCCCAGAGGCCCACGAGACAAAAAGTTTGGGAACCACTGATCTAAGCAGAAGTAATATTCAACAAAAAACAAAGAGTAATTGCAATGTAGATAATTAGAAATATAAGAAATAGAAATAAGTTGATATGTCTTGAGATTACTTTGTACTTGTTGATGCTTTGTCTCTGGATTACTTTGTGCTCTTGATTAATCGCAGCTTTAACCTCAGGATGTTTGATAGGTACAGCATTGTCTGCGTTGGAGCCTGAAGTTATTGCCAGGCGTAAGTGATTGACTTTGGACCATGAAGCACTGGCATTCTCTTTAACCCTTTGCTGCTTTTCTTCTTTCTGAACGAAACAAAAATAAATTTTAAAAATTATTTCAAATCACTAAACTTTTCCCACTTCTTATAGTCTCATTTAATAGGCAGAAAAATAATTGATATTACACAACAACATTTCTTTCTAATAAAGTTTGCCCGTCTCTCTCTCTCTCTCTCTCACTCTCTCTCTCCCACTCTCTCCCTCCATCTCTCTCTCTCTCTCCCTAACTCCCTACCTCCCTCTCTCTCCCCCCTCTCTCTCCCTACCTCCCGCTCTCTCCCTCCCTCTCTCTCTCTCCCTACCTCCCTCTTTCCCTCTCTCTCTCCCTCTCTCTCTCCCTACCTCCCTTTCCCTCCCTCTCTCTCTCCCTCTCTCTCTCCCTACCTCCCACTCTCTCCCTCCCTCTCTCTCTCTCTCCCTACCTCCATCTCTCCCTCTCTCTCCCTACCTCCCTCTCCCTCCCTCTCTCCCTCTCTCTCTCCTTCTCTCTCTCTCTCCCTCTCTCTCTCCTACTCTCTCTCCCTCCCTCTCTCTGTCTCCCTACCTCCCTCTCCCTTCCTCTCTCTCTATCCCTCTCTCTCTCTCTCTCCCTCTCTCTCTTCCTCTCTCTCTCTCTCTCTATGTGGGGTGAAGGTGTTCAAACTTTAAACTCGAAATCCTTTCATTCCGTAGTGAAATAAACTAGCTTAATTGGCCGATGTGGGATTCATTTATCCAACACAACGACCAAACGCTTATATATAAGGATCCCATTTTAGTTAGTCCAAAATCCCAAAGTTTTGAATCCCAGTCTTAATTCGATACCCATTACTCCGAAGGGCAAGCGTTTTATCATTTTAATAGAAGATTACGAGCCACCAATTTTAATTTCTTTTTAACAGTAACAACTATTACTATTAATTAGGTAATGATATCAAAAATTATTATACAAAATGCACAGGAAGCAAAAACACAATAGGCGGTAGTGACTTAATAGCAGTTACATCAATCGTTCGATGTAAACTGCCTGGTCCTTGAAGGCGCAAAGCCCTACAATCCCTCACATGCAATCGGTTAAATCGGGCTTGGGCCGGCCCTGATTGCAAGTGACCCTCCAAAGAACAGCTGGCTAGTTAATGGTCGTGCGGTTTGCGCGCTGGGCTGTCGTTCGGACTCATGGATGGTCTCGGGTTCAAACCCTGCTCGCTCCTAATCGCCGTCGTCCAGCGGCACGATAAGGAATTACCTGTTACCTATCCCTTAGTCTGGTAGACCGTTGGGGCACCAAGCAAGACTTGCAGACCGTCATTCTCCATTCCTCTCTATTCTTTGCCCTGTTTAAAACTTCTTTCAATGGTAGGCCGTCCATTCTTTTATGTTGTCTTCCCACCGCTTTCTCTGTCTGCCTCTTCTTCTTTTTCCTGGTACTGTTCCCTGGTACTGATAAGGAATTAGCTATTTTATAAAAAGGGAAAGTCTTGACTCAGAGACAATGACGCAACAATTAAAAAAAAAAAGAATAGGCTTTAAGGAAGAATAGCGGAATGTAACCAGAATACTTCTGAAGGCTTTAGAGAGAGAGAGGCAGTTATACGTAGCTTGGCGACACTCCACAGTTGCCTTTGTTATTATTAAACGTCTTATTCGACATCCCAATTCAGCCTCAACTAACTTATATTGCTGGCCTTTCGCTTGTATTATTTAACCTCGTTTATTGAGTGTTACCTCCATTTGATGTATTTGCATAAGATCCATCAGCACGGACGCTCCAAACAGGTGAAAGGTATTAAAAGAAAGATAATAAAAAAAACAAAAAACTTCTCTACCTCTTTCTTGTTGTGCAGTAACACTACAATGATGCTACTGATGACTGTAATCAATGATAGGAAAAGTAATAAAAACAGATAGATGATGACATTGGGCAGTGTCAGTGATGACCTTGGTATCATACCACTCACTGTACTCAAGTAGACTGATAGAGCAAGTAGCATTGTTAAACCTGGAGTGGAAACACAGCCTTTAGTAAGTCATGGATTAAAGATAGTCAAATCATGTGTCTTTAATACTTTCTAATGTACAATCGGAGAAGATTTAGTGCATAGTACTATTATCTTTATTAACTGTGACGTTGCTGTGACGTTGTCATGATGTGTTTGGGAGAGCGATCTACTGTTTCCACTATCATATGACTTACTCGAATTCGTAGGTGACTATAGGATTCAACACATTACTAGGAAACATTGAAGCATAATATAAAGACTGAGCCAGATATTACTGTTGGTTGCAATATGTTGCTCTTCTTTGGTTAGTGTTAATCGTTGCAAGTGTCTTCGCTATATCGATCAAGCAACCTTATCATCGGTTAAATTATAACTTTTAGCTGCAATTTCTTTCCCCACTGTAGGTATATTTATTTCTGTGATTGAGTAAAGTTAATACATTTTATAATTACAATGAAATTTTCTTTCATATTACTGTTCAGTATCTAATATCTCACATACCTAACTGCCTTGGGCTTATAGGAAACCTTTATTAGAGCTGCATGCGGCGTCGGAACGAGATAGCTGGAGGTCACTCACAAAGGCCGCGGGATACACATTTGAGACCAAAAGAAAATCTGCCGCCGAGGACAAACGCAGACGAAGAAAAGAAAAACTAAACCGACCACCTGCGGACAATGGTTTTGCTTGCCCTGGATGTGGCAAAATATGTAGGTCACAGCTGGGACTGCACAGCCACGGGAAACACTGTATTCCTCACTAATCTTCGGACTCGAAGACAAGCCTATTATTATTATTATTATTAGAGCTTTGAAAGCTACAAACAATAAAAACAACTATTAGTTGATTTTGATTTGAAAACTAACGGGATTACGACTGTCTAGCTGAAGTATTAAACATTGGGACATTCTAAGGCGATAGTCTCGATACTGCAACAAGCGGGGAAGCAACCGTTAAATTGTTAATACTCACCGTAACTAATTTTCTCCCCTGACTCCACTGGGATGACAAAAACAAAAATGTTGAGGAAAGAAAGAAGAACAACTGGCAAGAGGATGTTGAAGATAAAACAAGTTGCTCTTCGCTTCATCACGATCGTCACCTAGGAGAATACAAAAATAAAGGTATAAAAGTTTCAAATGATAGCACCAATAGATAGTCGAGATTGTATGACATTAAATGAGCATGTGTCTTATAAGCACAATTCTTTGTAATGACCCTCTGTTCCTTGATAATGGACTTCATTCACCAATTGTAAATAAACACATTTAGCCACGTCATAATATTGATAAAATAATGAAAAATGTGTATGAAATGACATCCTTACGTATTGAATAATTTGTATAGAACATATAGAGAAAATGTTGTTTGTTTACTTTTGCTGAATGAGGTCCATTCCTTCTACAGTGTCTTTTAATTAATTTATCAAACTAACACATTTCTTTATAATGTCGTGGGTTACCTCTGTTTCCTGATAATTCTTTGTACAGTTGTCTATAGTTTTGATTGTACTTTGAAGTGAAATCATGAAAACTTGTAAACAAAAAACAAACATTGTATTGGCCAAGAAAGTGTCTTTGGTTACCTGTATTAAAGACCGTGTCGTACTGCCAGCATAAATGAGTTTAGTTTGTACTTCCGTCTTTTTCAAGTCCCATTCACCATGTATCAGATAGTCTAATATTTTGGAAGTGGAGAATCGTACTGTAAACTGTAGTTCTTCTGTGTTGTGAGGTATGGAAATCAGCTATCCAATCAGAAAAAAATACTATTTGGATTTAGATCTCAATGCACGAAACTAGAACATTTGTAGGAGCAATAAGACTATTAACGGATATAGTATATTATTGAAATTTAGTGTCTAAACTTTTGAAATCTATATACAATAGGAAACAAATAAATATTAAGTAATTGTCTTATTGAATAATAGTGTTCTTTATAAAATTTAAAGTTTATTGAAAGATTATAAAAATTTTGCTTATATCTGTACGTAAAACTAATATAGATTACATCTAGATCTAGAACTAGATTTAGATGAGATTTTAAGAGTTTTAAATCAGAAGATTGTGACAAAATCTAATATTACCAATACATAATTACTTAATTTTTACCATTTTGTCTAACCTAATAGATAACGTCAATTTTTAAAATAACTGTACATCAAACTGACGGTGTCAGAGTATGAAATACAGATTCAGACTGAGCAAATATATTTTTTTAAGTTATATAATGGAGTTATAAGGTATTGTCTTTAAAAATTTATTTTTAAATGTTTTTCTTGATTAAAATTTCATCTAAAGTTTCATATTTTACATGGACATTTTTAAAGCCAACATTTTAATTTTACATCACATTCGTGTGCAATGAGGATTCGAACTCTTTCTCTTTTGGTTCAGTCATTAAAATTTACCTGTAAATAACATGTCTGCTGGTCAAAAGGGTAGTAGGTCAGATCAAGTTGACAGGTTGTTGGAAACAGACTTACAGGTACCCATCTCACCGTGCCGTTGTTTAATATATTCATATAACTGTTAAACAAGACAAGTACAATTATACTGACGAAGTTCAATGGGCTACGTTGCGTTTATGCGTTTCGTTTCTTTCGTTCAAAAACTAGAATAAGTAAATAGAGCCGAATTAGCCTGTTCGTTATATATCATATATATATAATTTGATTTGATTTGAAATTTGAAAAGAGAACTGAAAAAGCAACAGATATATAAAGAAAATGTAATGTAACCCATGACCTATCCAAACTAATTGATATAAACCAGGGCCGGTCCTAACAATTGCGAGGCCCTATGCGAAACTGATTGCGCGGGGCTTAGTCTGAGTGAGAATAATGATAATAAATGAGAATTAAGATTTTGTATTTGAAAAAAAATCGACTTTGAATTTTATTTATTCTTTACTAAGTACAAATTACGATTAAATTAACTTCTACATTACGTACCTTGCAACCTATGGCATATCTATATGCCAGTGACAATAAAAATAAATAAGGTATTGGAACTTCCGATTAAGGTGAAAATTCTTCCGATTATTACATTTTATTACATGAAAGCTGACAATGCCTTTTTTTAATCGCGCGTAGGATTGGCGTTTTCATTTTGTCTATTTTTCAGATTTTTATGAGTTTTCAGGAGATTTTAATTAATTCAAGAGATTTCCAGGAATTTTTCGTATATATTTTTCAATTTAATAATTAATCATAGAATTAGCGCGGGGCCTATGAAAGCGCGAGGCCCTGTGCGACTACATAAGTAGCAGTCGCCTAAGACCGGACCTGATATAAACTACACTTAATTTTAAGCTTTGTTGAATAAAATAATATTTTTGTATTGTTTTTATATTACTTTTTTTTTGTTTGTTTAATTTTTGTATGTCATTACGTAGATTACTTACCCCAGATGTTCATGAAATAATTCTTTATCCTCTAGTGTATTTACAATCATTATTCTGGGCCTCCAAATAGTTTCTGGTAGTGGCTGGATCGCTTTGTTAATGTTGCTTGTTTTTAAAATCCAGGCCAGAATCTAGCTCGATAAAATGAGTAAAAGATTAAACTAATATCGTAGAAAAAAATGTATATAATAGTTTTACCGCATGTGCTACATATTCTTTTTTTAACCATAATGTGTAGACAATAACAATATAATATCACTTTTTAAATTTAAATTACCAGCTTGCTAATTCATTGGACGCAAATTTAAAAAAAAAATGATTTTAATTTTCCTGTAAATTTTACTGTGTATATCTTTTCAACAAACATATTGACTATAAAAATAATTCATTTTTTTTTAACTAACAACTAAAGTTAAGGTACTATCCATATTCTTTTTTAAAAACAATATTTCAATGGATAGGTATATCATATCAATGACTCCACGAACTATTTCCATAAGGGGGTTGGTAAAAATTCACTGGTACTCTAACTCAAAAAAGAGTTCTTAAGAAAAGCTCTTTTCGTCTTGGATCTGAAATTATAGAAATGTAATAAAAATGTACCTCATCTGTCCATATAAAATCAAAAAGACCGTTACAAGTAAATTTCTGGCTGGCTTCGTTGACCTCCACAATGGACTTGAGCGCAAACCAGACGTTGACAATAAGAGGCTGACTTTGATTGAACAAAGGTCTGATCTGTGGGTTGTAGTTCTCTGTCCTCAACTTATCGTTGAAGAATGTCAATACGTCAGAATAATTGTCTGCAGACGTTAATCTTAACCTTGAGAGAAACATCAGCGGAACGATTGCCTGATGAAACAACATCCTATCTGCAAGACAAATAAAAGTGGCTGGTGTGGAATGAATTAAAACTCGTGTATTTTTACAAATCTTATACCCACTCACTCTGTCAGTCGTGCGGTTTGCGCGCTGGACTGTCGCTTTGATTTATCGATGGTCTAGAGTTCAAACCCTGCCCGCTCCCATCCCCAGTCGTCCTGCAGGAGGTTCTGACTAAAAAGTAATTATCTTCAACTTTGAAGGAACATCCGAAACATGTCAAACATTTTACACACATCTGTTTGGTACAATTTTTGTCCTCTCTATTTCTTCCTCACCTTATCTCTGATCAAGTAGAATATGTAAACAATTATTTTAGTGACTAACAAAACATGAATCAATGTAAAAAATAATGAATAAGTTAATTAGTTTAAAAGTTTTCGTAATTAATTATTTTGCTTGATAACCAAAAAAAGGGAAATAAATGATACTTCTAAGAGATGTTGTATATAAAGAGTTATTTCCTTTTTTTTATTTTGAGGACATCTGTTCTCCAACTTTCCATTCTCGGATCAAGTTGAAATATTAACAATTAATAATTAATCATAATCAATGACAATATATGAATGAATTACAAACATTAACCAATTAGTTAATAAATTAGTAGTGATATGGGAAAATGTTTCCAAGATGCTTCTAGGATTCAGCTAACACAACTCAGACCAAGATGTGATTTAAGCTCTTTTAATAGCATTACCCATGTATAAATATAATGGATTGTCTTCGAGTCCGAAGATTAATATATATAACTGGATTGAACATGAAGTACTTACGAAGAGGAAGAGGAATAATTCTATGCTGAAAAGAGCAGTGTCCGAGTAGCTAGCACTGCATTTATAGAAAGTCTATGTCTTTAAATATGTACAATTCTCTTTACAAACTAAACATCCAAACCAAGCTTCTGACTATTCATGATGTTAATGATTCAAAAAGGTTTTGAAGTCGTACAAACATCATTTCAAAGTCTGATAGAATGATAGATGTGATTAGATCTCTAAATAATTTAGGACTGATGGGATATTTTTTAACATAATGTTTTAACTCTTTGACACCGTAATTATTTTCCTTATTTGGACGGAATTTATAGCTTTATATCTGGATAGAATCAACGATGGGAGCGTTGTTGCGTGGTCAAAGCCATTTAGAATTTCGGCATACTTTTGTTCCTTTTGTTTTGTTTGAATGTAAACATTTATGAAAGTAGAAATGACTCTTTCTTGTATGTTTCCTTACCTATCAAGATATCATTGGTTGATTGAAAACAAACCTTCTGTCAGGGCCGAATATACGTTAGTTAGTAGCCCAGGACCACGTTCTAAATTTTTTTTTATCAATAAAGCGTAAATTTTGTGAAGAACCACAAAATGACTGACATATATTTCAATTCTGCATGAATAATCTTCATTTTTTTTTCTCTAAAAAAAACAATGTATTACACCACTAATTGATACATTTTTTTAGTTGTTTATATATTGTCATTGACATTGAATAATTATGTAAATTTTTTAAACTTGGAATAAAAAATGTAACACGAGCAATAACTATATGTATATACAGCCACATAACTTTTTCAACATTAACCAAAATAATTAATTTACAATAACTAAGAATGAGTTGTTGTTTTCATGCACAGAATCCACGTATTTTTAGCTAGAACAAATGATTATATTCAGTTTTTACTTGATTCGTGAATGGGTGTGGGAGCTATAGCATATATAAAAATGGTACCAGGCAGATAGAGCGAGTTGATAAAACCTTTATTTAAAAAAAATCTAAAGAGAAAATAAAGTACTCGACAGCTAGTCAGGGATCTCAATATTTCTACAAGAAATTATGTATGTTAAACTCAAATAATTAGTAATTAGTATTTGGAAAAATATCTCAAAAGATGCCAGAACGGTATCAGTACAGAACCTCAAAGGCGCATTTGCCACAAGAAAAAAATTGGAAGTCGAACAAATTGGGGAGATTTTGCATGAACATATAAATAAATAAGACCGAACATCGAACTCGAAAGAGGCTCTAACGATTTTCTTTGAAAATTAAACAGTGGATGTTAATCGCAGAAAAAAAGAATTACAAGATTGTTGCCAGCACTGGGCAACTCTAGTTTGACTATTATAATTAAAAAAAAAATAATTTAAATTTGGCCAGAGAACGAGAAAATATAAATCTTGAACGGACTCTACGTCATTCTGGTATTTCCGATTGTAGTAATTCTTTATTTAAGAGTTCCATAAATTAATGATCAGAAACAGATCTAGATCTAAATTGGCTACCATTAGAATACTATATTAGTCTTCTAGATCTATTCATTAAAATAACAAGGATTTTTTTCTCGAGCGAAGTTGGATGGGTGCAGTAGGAGGAGGAAATGGGGTGGGGGTTTAAACATGATTCGTTCTTTTTAATCTAACAATCATAAGTTAATATGAGCAAAATAATCACTCTATAAGTTGTATACAAAAGGTATTACATTTTTTTAAGTATTTTGTTTTTGTTTTTCTTGTTTTTTAGTAAGTTCTTTTTTCCTTGCAGTAGGCGTTCAACAGGCTTTTGACACTGCCTCATCAAATATTTGGTGTTTTTTTGTTTTTTTTTGATACATCAAAGTGTTTCCGCGCGAACCAATTACAAATAAAGCTCATCGTCGCTGAATATACATACAGAACAAACTATACGAAAATACATTTCATCGAGTTTGCTGTGAGTCAATTATGTAAATTGTACTTTTTTACATGAAGTGGAATCTAAATGAATGGAAACAGCTTTGCGAAAACCCATGCCAAAAAAGTTTTTAAACAGAAAAACAACTAATCATGACTGACTTTAACTATGTAACTGTAATTGAAAAATGTGATAGTTAATGGCATAGTCATTGTGAGATGAATAAATATCAAAAGTAAGAGTGTCAGTAATTGTGTAAATAAGTGCGAGAGTAAGTGCGACAGTAAGTGTGACACTAAGTGTGAACATTAGTATGATAATAATTGTGAAAGTGTGAAAGTGAGTGTGATAGTAAGTGGGATTTTAGGTGTGATTGTAAGTGTCTAGAATGACTGTATGTGTGATTATTGTGTTACATGGTAAAAAAAAGGGTGACAATATTGTGTGAGTGTAACAGTATGTGTGATAGTAAGTGTGGTTGCTTTGATTAATGACTAATGGTAATGTGTGTATTGACAAACTTGCTGACCTTTGCTATTAAGTTCAATGAGTGAACTGATTGTGTGTGTTTGATGAATGACTGAGTGGAAAGGAGACGTAGAGTGCTGTTATCAGGAATAATGTTAAAAAGATTGCGATATTAGGTTCTCTGTTTACATTAATATTCAATACAATCTTAGTGTAACAATCTTTTATATATCTTTTCTTATAAATTACAGACGTTACTTCGATAGGTAAGATAATTACGTTCTACGAATTTCATGTCTCAGTATAGTCATGCATGTTAATAAAAGAATCTGCATTTTCTTGGCTGATTCAGGCAACCCATGCTCTATAGGCGTTAGGGGGAGGGAATAAAAAATGTGCCTTTATCTTTGTGTTTTCCTGAGTATTTTATAAGTTTTATTATTTTATTTGTAAATTATGGTTCAGGATTTTTTTTTCAGAATTCACCTTAGGTCTATTTTAATATTTTATTTCTTAAATCGATTCCTAGTCTCATCTCTCCCCCAGGTCCCGTCAAGCATTGGCCACCAACCAGCTTCTTCCAGGGGAGTACTTGGTCTTAGCTTGATATGAAAAAGAAGGTTGGTTCTTGTTCTGGCAAAAGAAAAAATAACCTTTATTAAAAGTTGACTTTAGAAGTGAGCCAGATTACGATTATCAAACTTTTGAACTCTCGGCTGAAAAAAATTAACTTTACGTGATAAATTGGTTTTGGCATCAAGAGCTAATCAGGCTACATGTCATCTTGATGACTATTCCCGAGAAATGTATATGTATAAAGAACAATAAGGAATAAAAAACTCACGTGCACACACACACAAACGCCCACACATACACATATTTGCTTAAGGCTTAAGAGAAAAACATACAAGAAAAGGAGAAGCAGTGGCTGAGCGGCAATGCGCTTGACTTCCGAACCGGGGTCCTAGGTTCGAATCCTGGTGAAGACTGGGATTTATCATTTTGGATCTTTGGGCGCCTCTGAGTCCACCCATCTCTTATGGGTACCTGGTTACTTAGATGGGGAAAAGTAAATGCGGTTGATCATTGTGCTGGCCACATGACATCCTCATTAACCGTAGACCACAGAAACAGATGACCTTTGCATCATCTGTCTTATAGACAGCAAGTTCTGAAAGGAGAACTTCTGCACTTACCATAAGTTTAGATAATATCACTATCTATAACTTACAATTAAATCCTTTCTATGCTAGGGAGACTTGTTAATTTTTATCAAACAGCGGGGTACCCAAGGTAAAAGGCGCCTGATAATATAAGATTTATCGACGCACCTTCTCACAATTGTGTACGATAATTTATGTTTGCATTAGAACAGTCACCTGTAAGAAAAACACAAATTACTTAGAATGTACACGAAGTTGACAAGCCTAGCAACCAAGATATAGGAAACCATTTTTGGTGTCTCTTACGCTCACGCGACAAGGGCGGCTGCCTCCCTTCATCCTCCCTTCTCTTCGCTACGCCCCTGCTTTCAATACGCAAATTAAAAATGTTTATGACACCTCTTCTGCTTCGTATCGTTCAAATCTGACTTCTTGCGCTTTTTTGAAAGTAAAGCTTCATAGAAAAGGGGAGACAATTTTTTTTCATCTTGCTCTTAGAAGGGAGATAGATATACCTGCTGACCTAACACAAAACAGCAGACGACGAAATCAAGAAGGTAAGAAGGCTAGAAGACTTGAGGGCCATTAAGGGCCATTGGGGGGGGGTTCCTAATTGTCACATGCCATTCTGGGTTGATTTCTATATTGGTATTACACGAGAGTTATTTTTAGCTTTTCTTTGTCTTGATAGAAATTAAAATCTATTAGCTAGAAGCTGCATCAGTCGGTTGCATCAGTCACATGACAACTTCCGCCCAGAGACTGTAATTGCGTGAGATTTTCAGTCTGTGCGTGAATGTCTAATTGAAAGGTTGTGTATTCTAACATCTCTAAGTTTTATTGAGAAAGAAGCCTTTATTATGTTATTATTTTCATCTTGTTGATCTACTATTGTACATAAGCTGTACTTACGTTTTATTCAAATAAAGTTCCAGAGTTTCATTTTCTACAAAGAAATCTTTTACAGTGAATTCTAGTTCGACATTAATTTAATTATTTTAATAGAAGATTGAATCCCCGGCATCACAAGGACATTACATCATTCAGCATTGAATAACCTTGTGACACTAATATTATATTTCACTGTTCCAACATCTTTCATGCAAGGTAGATCTCTAAATCCATTACTTTGACCATTCTTTACATTGTTACTTCTACAGATCTAGACTTTGGACGAGACCAAAGTTCTAATATAAACGTTTAGTACGAGTTCCAATGGCTAATAAAGATTGACCTTGTAACACCAGAATTTAAAAACCCACATTGTATAAATGTTAACCCTCTTTACAAGTGTGTGGGAAAGTCAGAAACTGGTTTTGAATTGGGGATAGTTCGTAGTACATGGCTTCTGTTATTCAAGCTGAAAATATTCCGACCTGCACTTTTACCTGCCTGAGTGGGCCACTTCGGAGGCCTATTTTGAGTTTGTGTTTTCACACGAACTATCTTTGTAATCTTGTTATATCTCAATCCTTACAACGGCGTACGCTAAGGTGGTTGATCATTTAGCATGTAAGAGTTGCATTACCATGTGTGAATTAGCGTCTTTATATTTATATGTAAAATACAATATCCCGGCATTCTATGGTCTGGATACTTAAAAAGCCTTTTCAGACTTTGTTCAATGAAAACTGTTTAAATAAAGCTGGAGATCTAAAAATAGCTCTGTGACGAATGGTGCTAGGCAAATAGTCATCGTTGCGTAAAACTCTCTTTCAAGTTTGATCTATTTTCACTGTTTTTGTGTGCTGTGTTTGTATTATCGTAATATCATTGCTTATTTCCGATTGTTAACCAAATTGTTTGTATAGGCTCATCTTGTGTAAGTGGATATTCTATTTCTAAATTACATTGTCTGTTACTTTTCGGACAAATCTAAATCTAGTGTCGTGTTAAACTGGGCAACGTTAGTTTGTCTCTGACAGATGAATTTTTTGTTCTTCTTCTTCTAGTCAGATTTTTGCTGCTGATCTGCGAGCTCTTTTGCAACAAAGGAATATAATACTACGCAATAAGGAAACACTTTTATTGCTATACACACTGATTGACGATATGGATTCTATTTACACATACAAAAATTATTATTTAATTTTACTTCGTTTAAAATAAATTCAGATGTGACCTGAACAACAGCTTTAAAAGAAATACAGATTTTGGTAAGAAATCAATTCCTATTTTATAATCAAAT
>JADKLZ010000728.1:25832604-25843866 GCA_021533235.1 Biomphalaria straminea
ATAGATAGATAGATAGATAGATAGATAGATAGATAGATAGATAGATAGATAGATAGATAGATAGATAGATAGATAAACAGTTCCACATATCACAACTGTGTTTGTTTTATTAATTGTGGATACGAGGTACAACACGGGTACCCTAGGCTAACACAATTAAGTATTAAAGCAACAAGTTCGCGAGCCTTGCTTGGTTGAATCATTTTGGGAAAGATATTTACCCGAACTCATTTTGGAAACATCTTAGTAATAACGAAAATGATCCAGCGCTCGGGAAACGACTGGCAATCCAAAGAGTTGCTTTAATGTTCTTTTATTTCTCAATGTCACAATACATGACAAGTTGAATAGAAATTACTTCCCTTTCCTTCAGTGGTACATGTAGAGGATTAGATAACTCAGTGTGAGCAATAAGCATGTAAGTTGCGCTATAACTTGAATATTCAAGATGTAAGTACCAGTATTAAAAGTGCAACTTCATAAATATTAGTCGCTTTTTAATTTTTACTTTGGCAGCATCACACCCATAGGCTTCAAATTTCTTGTACAGAATGTACTAATTTGTTTTTCAATTTAATTTTTCGCTCTTGTAAATATATACGATCATTGTAATTTTGTTTTATATTAAAGAAGTACCACTATTGAAAAAAAAATGGTTGACATATATTTTAAATTTTTGTGCAGCATCGTTAGAGTCGTTTTCTAAGTAAATATTATATATATCTATGATATAAACAAGAAAAAAGGCGTATATGTATGTATGTATGTATGTATTTATGTATGTATTTATGCATGTATGTATGTACGCATAGAAATCAAAACCAGTTGTTCAATCTCGATAAAACTTGGCATAAATGTTCCCTAGATCATGGCGTAGACCGTCCTATGTTTAATATCCCTACCATTGCCTGAGGGACCTAAAACTAGACAGAAGTGCCTAATTGTTCCTCTATTAAAAAACTAAGTTTTTTAACAAATCGGGTAGATTCATTTTCGCAGTATTTTATATTTAATATGAATATTGCGGCTGAACGGTAAAACCAATTTTCACACTCTACTTTTATTTTCATGACAAAATAATAACATTTGAAGGGAATTTTCTCCATATTTAACACAGATCTTAACTAAAACCAGTAGATCAGTAATATAAAAACCTAGGGCCCACAAGCCGCAGGGCATATCCAGCTAGTATATACATAAAAAATCGCTAGGCTAATAATAGGGTTTACGCTTGATTTATTTTAGACAACAATGAAGGAGGGATGTCTGCACACTGTGTGTGTCTTGGTGGCTGTCTTCAGCTCAGTAACCATGTCTCTGAATTACAAAAGCAATGTGGCCATCATGAAAGAGGTTGTAGAACATGAAGACTACCGCACGGATGTCCGGCCACTCAAAGACCAGGAAGAGGTCATCAAGGTCTACGTGGACTTTGAACTGGTCTCAATTGTGGATATTGATGACGTGGCTCAGAGCTTCATCGTCAACGGTTTCGTCATCTTTTATTGGAATGATGAGGTAAAATCTGTTTCTTTTAATTGTTTTGGATGGTTCTTCACAGGGCCGGTCCTACAGATTGCGGGGGCCCTGGGAGAAACAGATTGCGCTTGGCCAAGTCTGGGGAGGATAATAAGTGAAAATTAAGATATTGTATTGGAAAATAAATTCGTTTTTGCATTTTATTCATACTTTAGTAAGTGCAAAATCAAAGTCCAATTTATTATACGAGCCATCTACAGAAGATAGTAGTATTCTAACAAAAAGTCGATAAACATTCAGATCTACCTTTTACATATCATAAACTATCAAAATACCGTGTTTTTGTTTTTAGGTCGAGATAGATTTATATCTATATTTATATGCCAGTGACTATTAAAGAAAGTTAGATATTTGAACTATTTGCTCTGGTTAAAATTTCCCTTAATATTACATTTTTATTAACTAAAAGCTGACAATGTCCTTTAGTTTTTAAGCACGAATCGGTTTGGCGTTTCCCATATTGAATGACACTCGGAAAAGACTATTTTGTCTGTTTTTTAATGAGATTTGCGCGAGTTTTTCAGAAGATTTTAATAATTTCTGGAGGTTTAAATGCTTTTTTGGTATATTTTTTTTTAATATTGGGAGAACTCTAGAAACCTTTTAATAACAATTTAAAATGGTTTAATTTAATAATTTACATCTAGAATTCGCGCGAGCTATTAAAATGTGGAGCCACTGCGGCCGCATAGGTTACAAATACCTAAGACCGGCCCTGGTCTTTCAGATTTTAATATAATTGCATTTTTCGCCCAAACCTGCCATTGAAAAAAAGGCAGCGGGCGGGGTTCGAACATCCTGACCATCCAACGACAATCCAGAGCGCATATCACAAACCAGGTAGCCAAAATTATTAGCCGTCTGCTTGTGTGTAAACCATTTTATGAAGAAGACACACAACAATTCACAAAATAATAATTCAGAAAATAATTATTACTTTAAGATGTTAACGTGGGACCCAAGCAAATACGATAATCAAGAAATTATCCATCCAATGCCAGAGAAGATTTGGAGACCCCGAGTCCTCTTGTTGAATACTTTAGGTGAGAGGGACATCTTTCAGGAAGATGATTTAGCGTAAGTATCGTGCATTTACTTTCTAGATATAAGTATAAATAAGTCTCATTATTTTATTACTAGCGTAAATATGTTTGTATATCTTTGATGTAGAATGTATTTCATGATAATTAAAGTCTACGGCTAAAAACTCTAGCTTCAATGAGTGTCTGTAGTTTGCCTTTGTATGTAAAATGAATACAGTTTTAATTTGATTTAATACGAAAAACAAAAGTTTCCATCAATTGGGCTATGTGACTTGCAGAGCAAAAAATGTTAGAAATATAGAGTGGGAACAGAAGTAAAGAGAGTAAAGGACAGAGAGAAAAAAAGAGAGATAGAGATAGAGAGAGATAACGAGAGGGAGCGAGAGAGAGAAAGAGACAAAGAGAAGTGACTGAGAGAAGAAAGAGAAAAAAAGGTGAGAGTAAATAGAATGAAAAAGAGAGAGAACATTTAGAGAAACACTAAAAGGGAAAAGAATAATAAAAGGAGAAAGAGAGAGAAAGAGAGAGAACGGTGAGATAGAAAAATGGAAGAAAATTAAATATAAAAAACAGACTAACAAAAAAGAGAAAACAGCAAGAGAATGAGAACAGCTTAAGAAAAGAAAAAGAAATAAATAGGTCCAGAGAGACCTAAGAATAAGAGAGAAAATTCCCACAACAGCAGCAAGCCATCTTATAAACATGTGTAGACGTCTATTTCAACTTTAAAATATTTTGTGAACTATACACGCGTTTCTTTCCAACATTCATTCCAGTAACAATGAGCTCAGGCAGTGGGTATTGTATGGCTCTTAGATGGTTTTCGTTACGTCAGACTCAATTTTTTAACTCACTATCTTAACTTCTTATAGCAAATCAAGTATGTATTCCTTCCACAGCCCGGTCACTGTGAACGCTAACGGAACTGTCAACTGGGTGCCCGGAAGTTTATTCCCCACTTCCTGCGAGTTACATCTGTCAGATTACCCCTTTGATGAACAGAAGTGTACCATCATTGTAAATCTGATTCTTTCACTCTAACATTTAGCTAGAGTATTAAAACAACCCTGTGCTTCATATTATTTCGAATTAAAAAAAAACACCATCCACAATTGTTTCACGAAACACATGAGACCCGAAGAAAAAAGTTTGCCAAAAAAAAAAAAGACATTCAAATGTATTCAGAGACTTTATAGAGTCGTTCAAAGACAATCAGGAACTTTCAAAGTCCTTCAAATACATACTTTCAGAGACATTTAAAGATCTTCTGAGACTTTCAAAGAATTTCAAAGTTATTGTAAAGACATTTAAAGACTTTCAGAAACAATTCAGAGACTTTCAAAGGCGTTCAAAGACATTCAGAGACTTTCAAAGTCATTCATAGACAATCGAAGACTCTCGGAGACATTAAAAGACATTCAGAGACTTTTTAAGTATATTTAAAGACATTCCAAGACTTTAAAAGACTTTTAAAGTCTATGTAGCTCTTAATTTATTTATTTATTCACTATAGCAGTTAAACCCATACTTTTCTTACCGGAAAGTCATACATTTTCGACAAATGTTAGACTGGCCTCATTCATGTTCAATGCAATGGATTCTCCTCCGTATTCATTTGCTCTGTTGGAAGAATTTTTGAGGCTGGATAACATCGGTTCGCGGGCCGGATTCTGCCCGCGGATCGTAGTTTGATTATCACTGGTCTGAGGTATTGATTTAGTTGATAAAAAAAAACACACATATGAACATTTCTCAAATCAATGTTGCTAATTTTAATTTCTTAAAAAAACTATAATTGTACACATAGTCCCATTTATGCTTAACACATATTTGAGGCTCTTTTAGATGAAAATTATAATACATTTCTTACGATGATTCTAATAATAGTTTTTTTTTTTAAATCGTCTGATCTTTGGAATACATATTAACTTATATTACCAGTTCTTTTTGTTTTTTTTTAGATATTTTTGTTTCGTGTTTTTTTTTTTACAAAGCTTGATTAAATCAATTCACTCTCCGTCTGCTTAAAAGTTTGAGCACTATTTTTTTCTCACTTCAAATCATTCGAGCAAGTCGATACCTTGTGTAATTATTTATTGTCGAAAACAATACACGAATTAAAAGTAACCGATTAGGCAATTAGTTACTGGTATCTATTTTATTTTTATACCAACAAGGAAAACAATCCTTCAGTATTCACAGATGTGGCTAAATATGTTAGGTTATTGAACTAAATATGTTAGGTAATTGAACTAAATATGTTAGGTAATTGAAATTGTGTTTCTCTCACTCCCTAACTCCGATTAAATTGAACCTTTCTTTGAACACTCATTTATTGTAATTTACAAAACACAAATCAGTTAAAGAATTAACCAATTAGTTAGTTAAATTAATTATTTTGTTTGATATAAAAAAAAATATAACTTCTACGTGTTAGTGTGGAGTTCTTCCCCTCAGATTTTTTTTTCAATTTGTTTTCCTTTAGTTTATTAGATTTATTTAGGAATCCTTATCAAATGTTCTAGGCATTGTGTAATTTAGACAATTCATGTGACAATGTGTTCTAAAAACTGTCTGTATTGTATTAGCTATTTGCCACGATGTATGATGCAAATGAGTTAAATTTTGTTGCCGTCACCGACAAAGTTCTTCTGGATTTCTTTATTAAACATGGCGAGTGGGAGTTGATAGACACAAACATTAGTACAACAAGCCTTTTTACTTCTACTTGGGAAGGATCATCCATCCAAGTAAGTTTACTTAAAGTATTTCTTCTTCTTGGAGGCGCGGTGGCTGTGCGGCAAAGCGCTGGGCTTCCGAACCGGGATCCCAGGTTCGAATCCTGGTAAAGACTTAAGTTTGGGCGCCTCTGAGTTCACCCAGATCTAATGGTTACAAGTTGTGCTGGCCACTTGAAACCCCCATGAATCGTGGGCTACATCATCTGCCCTTAAGATCTGAAAAAGAGAACTTTTCTTCTTCTTAATTGCTTTTAAGAAAAAAAAAATGTCCCTAAATAAGTAACAAGTCTAGTTTCTCAACTTACTCTAGACTTTTCAGTTCTTTTCAGACTTATTCAACGGATCAAAGTTTGATCTGAGGTATCGACTCGATATGATGCTGGAGAAATCTTCTAGGTATAGAAATTGTTGCAAGAGACATATGAATATACATGTTATAATTTTCATATCAGTTTTGATGTAGATCTTGCCCAGGCCCGCCAAAGCATTCAATTATATTGAATCACTGTTATAAGGGGAAAAAACACTTTAAATTGTCTTTTTCAACAAATCCATTTATTGGTAGAGCAATGTATTGAAATTTTTATTTCTATGATTTTACTAGCCAGGTATTGCGCTCTGCCTGCGGGTCTTAATTAGGGTATTCCTAACTTCTAATAATAATTTCTAAATAATTCCTAATATTTTTTTAACATTTATTTTCTCTCGCCACGAGAATGAAATGTTTATCACATTTCTTTAGAAATTTCGTTGTTTAATAGTGATTATTTTAGCTTTTTCTGCGTTTTTTTTTTTTTGGGGGGGGGGGGGGCTAATTTTGGGATTGATTTCTATGCAGGACCTACATACATACATACACATACCTTACTTTCTACATTATATATTAGATCAGTGATGCCCAAAATACGGCCCGCGGGCCAGATACGGCCCCCGACGTGGTTCTAGACGGCCCGCCTAAACGTGGAGATAATCCCCCTCCAAAAACAAAGTTTGTAAAATGTATCTTTAATATTTTAGGGCTCTCATATTTTCTTTGATGTATTGAATAATTGATAGCCATGACTTTTAAGGTTTGTGCGTTTACGAACAGTGACACTGAGTGTAGCATCTACCAGGAAAAGTGGGCGGAGCTTGACTTTTGTTTAGTTGAATATAATAATAAGCCGACATCTTTGTTTCATAAAGAAAGTGTGGCTGTTTAAAAAAAAAAAAACAGAACAACATATATATTAGCATTATAAAATAAATAAGGCGGCATTCTTGTTTTGAACCACGAATAAATGATCGATTGACTACAAATAAGACATTGGAGGATCAAATCGTTGGGAATATTTACTAATAAGAGACATGGAGATGAGTTGGTTTTAAAGCCATCTACACTACACATTTTAAGTAGAGAACTGATGTAAATCCCTGACGCTTGAAAAATGTAATCGTCAAATATCACCTTATGTAACATTATGTATGTTCTGGTAAAATAGTTTCAGAACAAATTAATTTAAGTTTTGTAGCTTTTCAGTCATGTGGCCTGCGAGACGAGTGTTGGAAATTAAAATGGCCCGCGGATCGAATTAGGTTGGGCATCACTGTATTAGATAATAAAAAAAAACACACCTCCTCTGTCTTCAATTACTATCTCCAAATACTACTCATTACTTATCTTTTTTTTTTCGGATATTATTTGGGTGTTTTTAGCTTGTCCATAAGTGGAAAGGAAGTTACTTGTTTTGTGGAGCATTGTGGTCCGTCCTTCCTTCTGTCGGGATTTGAGCTAAACTAAAAGATTTCGAGAAACTATCTCATGGTATTTTGCAATTTACAAAGTTTTGGTTGTCATTTTCATTCCTATTGTTCTGAAATTACACATATTTGTTTTTTTAAAATCTACTGTGTAAAAGGACTTTTAAAAACATGCATACTACATTGTTTAAAAAAACAGTGAGGCTATATGAATTAGGGGAGGTAATTGTTTAAATACTCTTATAACATTAATACATACAGAGTTGTTATTTCCTAAGAAAAAAAATTGCCTAATAGTAATCGCTGTATAGATAAGCAATTTACTGAACACATAAAAAAAAAAAGAAATAATACATTTTCTAAATACGAAATTTGCACATAATAATAATAAATAACAAACAATAATAGTTAAATTAATAATGCTAACAATATTAGTAGTTAAAGTAAAATGCCAGGAGGCCTCAATCTGTACAATGCTATAACGAAAACTATGGCTCTGTTCGCGTTTATTTTTGTATCCTTAAAGTTGAAACAATACTTACTGATAATGCACAATATAAATTTGCTGATATGTGTGCGAAAGATATAGAGATCTTTCCCTCTACTCGTCATTACTTTCCAATTGGCTGGTCCATGGAATGACTCTTGATCGTTTTTATTATAAATGTATTATTCACTCAAATTACATAAATGCTCCAATAGGGTGAGCTCGTGTATGTGTGTGTGTGGGGGGGGGGGGCAAACCGCAAATGGTTGACAAAGTGGGGGGAGTGGAACATCCCTAATAGATTGCATACATGATGGAAAATGTAAAAAACGTCATCTTTTCAAACCTTTCCTTTCCTTTTCCCAAACTAATGTCAGGTACCCATTAGAGCCCAGTGGACCCAGAGCCGCTCTAAAGATCCCGAAAGAAAAATCTTTGCTAGGAATCGAACCCGGTTCAGGAGCCGAATCACTTGTAATTTTATACTTTTATAATGTATTATTAGTATGTGATGGCAGAGTCCGCAGCTGTCCGTCATATGTTATATATGTATAAAATTATATCTACATATTGAATATACGATGCGTGCTTGACTTATCCGATACATGATTTATATGTGATCTCTTAAAATATCATATTATTAATTCCTTGCGTTTTTCTGTTCTAATTTTCTAAGTTTACATTTAAACTTCGAAGAAGACCTGCATTTCTGTTAATCAACATTGTGTTACCAGTTGTCTTCCTTTCCTTCCTCAACCTCATGGTATTTATCATACCTGCCGACTCAGGGGAGAAAATTAGTTACGGTGAGTAAAAAAAAAATAAATTTAGTCTAACTGTGAGTCCTCAAATCTATTTTTTGATAAAAAAAAATAATTTCAATTTTCTGTTTTTTTTTTTTTTCATTTATCACAGGTATAACTGTGCTGTTAGCACTTTCTGTGTTTCTTAGCATTGTGGGAAGTCTGCTACCCAGGTCAGGGGCGAGTACTCCAAAATTAACCATCTACCTCTTTATGCTTCTGATTATCTCCATGCTGACGGTGATCGACAGCATTATTATTGTCTACCTGGATTACAAAGATGAGGTCAGTCATTTAATCTAGTGTGTTTAACTTATCAGGATAGTGTTCAAATACAATTTTAATCAATTACTTTCTGTACAGATTGCCCAATTTCGTACTTTTAAAAATATTATGTACAAAACAAATGTTTAGAGCAGATAAAATGTGTATTATCTGAAACTAATATATATTGTTGAAAACAAAAATGGAATCGTAAGGAGGGCGATTGTAAATTAAGGATCTACATTAACTACTGATTGTTTAATATAAGTCTAGTCAGCAGTGGCTGAGCAGGTTCAAATCCTGGTGAAACCTTTTTTTTTTATTTGGGATATTCAGGCGCATCTGAGTCCACTTAGCTCTAATGGATACCAGAAATTAATTGTGGATAAGTGAAATCGTTAGCTTGTTGTGCTGGCGACATTATACCCTCGTTAACCGTAGGCCACAGAGACAGGTGTATTGCACTCTTTTTTTTTATTTATATAATCATTAAAATGAATAACTCTTTTTTAGTTTCTAAATTTAAACGTAGAATAAGTACAAGAATAAACACTGGTTCAAGGCGTCCCACCTCCAAGTTATTTAGATAATTAGGCAGTTTCTTTAAAACTGGTATTTCTATTTTTTTCCTCTCTTTAAATTTCTGGGATACTTTTTTTTGAAAAGTTAAAATTTAGTTACATACGATTAAAAAGAAAGCTTCCGAAAATAAAGTTCTTTTGTTTGTTTTGTAATAAATTGTTGTCAAAAGGAATGGTTTTTACCTTTTCAGAAGCTCGTGTTCCAAACATTTTCTTTGATTTCATTATCTCGAAGCTATAGAATGCACATATAATTAACAGTATTTAATGTGTAATATTGAACTAATGACTAAGAGAAGACGTAAATAATAATTATCCAACTTTTGTTTTCCAATTTCTCTTTAGCAAGAAACGTCACACTTGAAAGCCAAAGCCAACTTCCAGAGCGCTTTCTCCAAAACTCAAAAACTGACTCGAGCAGTTTCAACTTTCCTAAACAAAAAGCCAGCAGACGCGATAACAAATCATCAAGGGGAAGGAGCGTCACGTGACAATGTGATGTCATTTGCTGACGCGGTAAAGCTGCGGAGCCAGACTTCAGATGAAGCCAAAGATGAGGCCAAAGATGCGAAAGAGAAAAGTCAGCCTCGCAGGGTCAATAAATACAGGCTCATCGGCAAGCACATCGACTGCGTCTCTTTCATCGTCTTTCTCTTTCTTTGGGTTTTGGTCACTTTAATTTTCTTGCTCACGATGGCCTACGGTCAAGATCTAAACCTATAGATCGAGTTATTCATATGATTGCTAAATATGTATTTTTCACTGACAAATTGTTTGTAAATAAAATATTGTAAATAAAATTTAAATTATAACTGACTAAATGATATGTATTTATTTTTTAAAAAAAAATGGAATAACAACATAAAAAAGTAAAGAATATACAGAACCAGGATATACAAAATGTATGTTTTTAGAATGGTCACTGTTTAGACCTTAGACCTCCATTTGCTATTGAACTAATATGTATATATTTTTTTATATTTTACCTGAAATAATAATAATTTGTTAGCTAAAAGAAGTTTTTCAGCGTATACTTTCGAATCTATCCAGATTACAAACATAAAGAATCAGACAACTAGTAAATCTTTAAGTACCGGTAGCGAGATCATTAGTACGTATGTCCTCTTGAACACTTCTAGGACAGGTATTTCTTCCTGTCATGTGTCGGATTTATTTAGAACAAATGTTTTAGAATAAGTGTCTAGTTGAACTAATTCAAATGTTTTAGAATAAGTGTCTAGTTGAACTAATTCAAATGTTTTAACTTCTCTTCCAATACGTTTTACCTAGAATATTCTGATGATTGCCAGGATAATGGGAGACAGTTTACAGAGTTACAATACGCATCCAGATATTAACTCTTTCTCTCCTAACTGACGATACCAACGTTAAATTCCATCAGAATGTGGTAAATAATTACGGAGAGAAAGAGTTAATACTTTGTTATAAGCTTTATCTGTTTCAACAATGAAGATCTCTTTCTATGGCATTATACTTCTTGAGTAACAACTTTTTGTTTTCATGAAATTACTCATACGTTTCAACAATTTATTCAGTTTTTTTTTAATACTAAATAATTTACTAATATTCATTGCGTCAATTTTTATTCTTCTTTTTAATGGTTCTGGAGCTAATAAAAAAAATGAACTTCATAAAAAAAATGGATGTACCATGTGTTACACTATATTACAATGTCACTCCACTGAGAAATGTGTTCAAATAGGATCGAATGTTTCTACAAATTCTTATGTCAATACTGACACCTGGATTGGAATTGAAGAACTAGTGTCACCAGTAACACAACCTATTTCAATATTTGATGTTTGACTGTAAGGTTGATTTGTACAGTGTCCGAGTTAGACTTGATAAGGCCCTGAGTTAGTAAGGTTGATTAGTACCCGAATACAGTGACCGAGTTAGACTTGATAAGGCCCTGAGTTAGTAAGGTTGATTAGTACCCTGATACAGTGTCGTAGTTAGACTTGATAAGGCAGTGAGTTATTAGGGTTGATTAGTACCCGGATACAGTATCGGAGTTAGACTTGATAAGGCCCTGAGTTATTA
>JADKLZ010000728.1:25843876-25861758 GCA_021533235.1 Biomphalaria straminea
ATAAGGCCCTGAGTTATTAGGGTTGATTAGTACCCTGATACAGTGTCGGAGTTAGACTTGATATGAATTAGGTGGCCCACAAATAACCCTAACCCAGATAAAATAACCCAATTTCCTTTGCCTGTTTAAACAATCAATGTTGACGAGTGACAATATTTTTTAACACCCTTTGCCTTCTTCTCTTTTCTATGCACCAGACTAAAATTAACGTTTTGATATATTTATCAATCGGAATTAATAAGGTTCTAATATTGGTAAACCTTATGTTATACTAGAAACTTGGTAGAGAGTTTAATAGTGACTTAGAGCTAGGAATGTATGTCAATGTTGAATGGATGCCATGAAGGCTGGGATGTCTCTTTGTTCGAACTGTTCACCCCTGTCCTATGAAGAATACTGAATGTCGAACCAAAGCCTTCGCTAATGCATCTTCTGGTTTGTTCAATCTACACGTATCTTAATGAATTATTCACTTGTGGTTAGGTTGTCTGCACTATTAACTATTACTTATTTCTAAAAACGAGGGTCAGGTCAAAGAAGTCGCAGAGTTAAACAATAAATAAGAGAATCTAGAGAGGTCTAGAAAAAATGTGCATGCTTAATTTTTTTGGAAGGTGATTGATACGAATAGATACGAGAAATATTTGGTGAAGAACTGTCTTCGATTCTAGAAAAGATGATTAAAAAGGGTATACATTTGAGGAAAGTGAGTTAGTAGAGAGTCCTTGAGTAGTAGCAGTCCTTGAGCAGTTGCCGGCCCACAAGTTGTTTAGAGTCAAGTTAAATATTGAAAGCTCAGTTGTATCAGAACTAAGTTGTAAAGTATATGTGTAATTAACTTGTATCAGTACAAAGTTTTATCCGCACCAAAGTGTGAGTAAATGTGTAACAGTATAACTACAGTTTAATTAGGAAACAGTATTTTGTGGTTTTATGTATTCAATGAATTAACAAGAGTTTTATGTTAAGTTCATACAGAATTAAGAAAAACGGAAATCTTAATACTACAGCCAATACTGACAATAAACTGCATTGCTAGCTCCGAATAATAATAAAGATAACATACTGTTACAGATAAAACAAAATATTTTCAATAGCCAGCTTACACAATGTAAGACTCTACATTAACTTATCTTAAGCCATGATAAGACGTTTGTCGGCAAGATCTGAAGACATAAAAGACATTCCTTGTGTCTTTGAAAGTATTCGCGGCTACTCGGTTGTAGTACTAAAAAGAAATCAAATGAAGCCGACTGACCATTGACCAAGTCAAATGACTGGACAGTATACAGGCGTTACAGACCGACAAAGAGATCATCACCGCGTGACCCACATTCCACTGGACAAATTTGACGCAAGCGAATCCTTTGATCTCAAGTAACAAGCGAGCGTCTCAGGGTCAGCACAGAAATGGGCAGTGTCTCACTGTGGATCTTTCATGTTCTGTCTACTTTGTATCATGTGGGCTTAGACTATCTCGTGGGGACAAAGGGCTTAGTTGTTTTGATCCTTAATGACAAATAGAGTTTGTAAAATACTGAATTTATATCTACGGCTCTGTTGCCTTTTAATTTTTTTTTTAAATTATAAGTTATGCACAATTGTAAGATACATTTCCTCTGGGATAATTTTAATTATTATTATGTTTGAAATGAAGGGTTATTTATTCTCAGGCAATCCCAGGGTTGAGTTTCGTTAAAGAGAAACACAATTCATTGTAGTCTCCCTTTATCAGTTTCCACTGAGGAATTTTCTGGTGAAAGCCCTACCGCCATCTGACAGGCAACTAGGGATGTTAAGGGCCTTGAAGGTATCTGTGAGGCCAGTTGTTATTATCTCCTCGGTTAACAATGGGGTAGATTGTTATTTTTGGATAACTTCCATAAACCCTTATATTATTATTCTTATTATTATAATTCTTGTGAAAACATTCGTTTGTCAGTACAGCAAATAATTACGGAATAAGTTTTGAAATGCAAAAAAAAAAAAAAAAAAAAGAAAAAATCACATGATGAACCTCCCATAGTTTCAAATGTATTTGTAATTACAAGTGTGAGGTTTCTATGGTGACAGTATGAAGACGTTAGTGATATGTTGGTATCTGTCCAGTGTGAATGGTGCAAGATAAGCGACACTTTCGTAAGCTGTGCTACGTACGCCAGATGACAGATGATGTCAGAGTGAAGAGACGCTTTTTTTTTATGGAGAGTTGGATTAGTTTAAAATATAAGTTGTTGTTTTTTTCATCTCAAGTTAGATTTGCCTATAATAAAATATTATTTTAGCTAGTTTTGTTGACCAAAACATTATTCAAGTTATTTCAATTTTAAATTAAATACTCCTACAGCGGTTTAGTTGTCCACCAGCGGTTTGATGCTACAAGTCAACTACCGTCAACAACACTGACTCATTAAAAAACGTAAATTTAATTTCAGTTACGTATTACTAACTGGACTATTTCACTTTTTAGTAACTTTGAAAGTTGTGATATGATGTTTTGTTTTTCATTTCTTTAACGTTTCGATGAGAAAATTACAACTTACAACTTTATTGATATGAAACTTAAAAATTAAAACAAGAATATTACAACTAATAATGAACACACGAAGCTAAGACACATAAACCATACATCAATCATTAGAAAAACACAATAAATTAATAACACGTGAGAAGGTTTATAGGTAATGATTATTTATTTTAGAATTTTATTTACTCAAAATCAGATGATTTTCATTTGCATACAAGAAAAAAGATATGTGAATATTAAAATAAAAACCAGCTTCACTTTCTATATAACATTTTTAAACATGTCCAATCTACGATACAACAGTGATATTGCTCATAGAATAGATTATAATAATTAATTTGATAAAATTTAGGCTAACAACGTGAATAGTCATTAGAAAACATAAACTTTGTATATATAAATTTAGGAAATAGAAATGTCTCAGTTCCAACAACCATATAGGCTATTACACTCTCAACAACTGCATATGTTTACGTAAATGTCCAGAAGGAAATGCAACTCTGCCCAGATGATGTACATCAATTTTTCAAGCCGTAGAGTTCTTTCCCTTGATTATACGTTGACTTTCTAAAAAGTGACTTTCTAAAAAGTTGTGTTTCCTGAATAGAGGGCAGCACTGGGAGCTACACAAAGTACCTTCAATAATTACAATTATTTCTAAAGGGAGATCAAGAAACATCTCAAGCAGAATATGATCCCAGAACAAATGTAGATATTTTTAAAACGTCATTCCTGGTGATGAAGTTGTTCTGATGTTTTCTGTGTGTCTATCCCCTATTATGTCAGTGTAGAAAAAAGCCTTTTGTTGAGATTTTCAAAGGCCTTAAATACTGTAGATTTAATTGTAGACTTTTAACATCTGTACTTCTGCTCAAACAGACGTATCTGTAAAAAAAAAGAAGTTGTAAATAATAAAACTGATAAAGAAACTACAATGGATTTTGTTTCTCTCTTACAAAGCTCAACACTAGCATTGCCAGATAATAAATATTAGTTTATTTCTACATTAAGAATAATAAACTAAAAACCTTATTTCCAAAGGCTAGAATTTTCGTTACATATTTCTTGCACTTACCATTACAGTGTTGTATTGCCAGGTATACTTGTTGTTCCAATAGCCATTTCTTTAACATTCACTAACAAAATGACCATCTAGTCTACTGTTTCTTATCCAAATACCTTTAAAAAAACACAAATATCAGTGTATGTAATTGCAATTAGAGGAAAAATGTCAATACCCAACACCACAAATGTAATAATTTATAATAGTACATTAAATCGAACAGCACGAAACAACCCTTGCTTTCAAAAGGGAAAGTATGTAATTGAGAAATACGAAAGATGCTGTTGCAATTTTACCAAGTGTAAGTCTAAAAGGAAAAAGCTAAACATTAGTTTCAATTCCGTTGATGCTAAATAGAGTCTTCTATGCTAAATAGAGTTTCACATTCTAAATAGAGTTTCCTACTAGTTTAACTACTTTCTGCATTTTTAAAAGTTATTCATGTGAGAAATAACCAAAATGCTACAATACAACTGTTAAGTTGCTAAGTTTCTTGCCCTAGGTGTGTCTGGTTAACTGGTCATTTAAGTATATTGATATGTATAATGTTGAGGCTAAACTAATAAGGCTGGATTAAATCTATAAGTATATTTATAGCTAAAAAGACAACTTATCTTGAGGTGTCAAATTTTGTTAAGTTTTCCACGACCGCTGGACAAAATTTCGTTTCTTTTAATTTGGACAAAACTTGCTTGATGTGGATTCTTTTTTCAGCCACTGGGTGTAGCATCCTGGACAGAGCCCATCTAAAAACATACAGAAGAATAGTGTTAGAATGAAACGAAAATCAATACGGCTTTGAAGAAAACAATAATTCGAAAATAATAAACCTTCGTATTGTTGTAGTCATCAGTAACTTGAGAACTTATAACAAATTTAAAACTACATTTCGATAAACTTACATAAGTAAATACAAGAATATCTTAAACTAGCACTCATAAACATTACTGGCAGTGATCAGCGTATATAATGAGAATATAAATGATGTTACATAAATGTATCTGTGCCCTCGTGTAAGATGTTCTACAAACAGTTAGGCATGGTGGCCGAGTGGTTGAGAGTTTGGCATCAGAATCGAGGAATCTCAAGTTCGAATCCCCGTGAAGACAGGGACTTAAAGGCAGATGAATTTGTAGGGCACACCTGATTCTACCTTACTCTAATGTGTATCTGACCTACTTTGGGGAAATAAGGGCGGTTTGACTTATGCTGGCCACCCTGGTTAACCGTGGGACATAGAAATAGATGAGTTTAAAATCGTATGAACCATAGTCCTGAATGGAGCTCTACTTCCCCCCCCCCCCCCGATATACTAAGTGAACTAATACAATACAAACACTTTTTATTAAATAACAACTACATCTATAAATAAAGAAACAGGAACTTACCTGTAAGGTTGTGGAATATCTGGACTCATGTTAGTTTCGTGAAGATAGTCAAATGTCACAGTAGACTTTGGTTCTGTTTTGAATAGAATACACCACACTACGGCACCAAGAGAATAGACATCCAGTTTGAATGGGTCCACGTTACCCAATGTGTGAAGCTCTGGTGCCATGAAGGCTAGAGTGCCTCCAACCTTGTCCGAACTGATGACCTCTGTACCGTCTGGGACATTAAATGCTAAACCAAAGTCTCCAAGGATTGCGTTGCTTCTTTCATCCAGTAAAATGTTCGCTGGTTTAATATCTGAATGGACGATTCTCTTGCTGTCCAGGTAACTTAAGGCAAATGTCATTTGTACCAAGTAGACTGCCAGATGGGAAGGGGTCAGTTCATGAAGAACGGAAGACAAACTGCCCTTCTGGTAATAAGGCATTCCTATTGCCAAGTACGTTGGACATCTTACTGCCACAATAATTTTCATCAAGTTCGGATGTGCCACAGACTGCATCATTTTCACCTCGCGAACAAACATTTTCTTGCTTTTAGTACCACCGTCGTCACTGGCAGTTGAAAATATCTTGACCGCTGTTTTCTTTTCGGGCTGGTCAAGATGAGTAGCCAACACTACGTTTCCAGACAGACCTGAACCAATGACAGGTCCAGATTTCAATTTAAATGTCTTAAAGAAATCATCCTTAATGTCCAGAATCTGAAAACCACGTGACTCTGACATGATGGTAAGAATTAAAAATACAATGAAATGCACGACTTACTAATTTGTGAAATCACTTTGTATTGTATCCACAGAAATACTGCAACTAATCCAGTCAATTAATATCTCACCACAATTTAAATAACTACGTTAAGAAATATCACAAATAAATCTTGCAGAAGTAAATTCTGAAGCAACCAAAGTCTTCGAGCATAGATTTAAAAGACTGAGTCTGTAACTGTAGACTGTCCAGTTTATATAGTACCTGACCCTTGTCGGCTAGACCGGGAACTTCAAAAGGCATTCTTTATCTCTTTGAAAGTCTTTGCGGCGACTCCAAAGAAGCCGACTAGACTTTAACCTTCCAATGGCGACTGGACAACAGGATTTAGGGTCAGCGATCCGTGACTAACGCTTGAGTGGACAATGTACAGTCGCTTAGAAGTGACGCGCAGGGTGACAGGCAAGTGGGCGGAGCTGATTTAGATTTTTTGTTCTTGCCGACAAAGAGACTTTACATTCAGGACATTGGACGCTGTTGATAAAGACCATTCTTTTTTTTTTACTTTGATCTCTACCCACAGCGACATCTGACCTACATTGGAGTGGAAAGAAAAATAAAATATTTCTTTTGATTTCTACCGGCAAGGAACTGACCAACATCTTTGGACTTAATGTTTATGCAGCGGATACTTTTGATCTATTTGGGTAAAAAATGTTACTTACCGGTCCAATAAACATTGCCCTAATTTTCCAAATGTTCTAAAAGTTTATAACCAATTTTAAATTTAAAAAAAAGAAAATAACTCGCATTTTTTATAATTATTTACATATCATGACATACTCGCACCATGGTTGTCACAGTCTGTATGATATTTAATTTCGTTTTACAATTTCGTAAATTGATTAACTTTGTATAAATTTATATTCAAATTATTATAGTAGCCCATCTTTTTCCTACTTTCTATATTCCCCCATAGGTGAATACAGCAATGCAAATTGAACAAGTCTTTGCATTGATCTTTCAATCATCTTATAGGCACATCTTATAGGCACATCTTATAGGCACATCTTATAGGCACATCTTTTTTAATTATTATTATAGCTTTTATATAGCGCTACTTTCATGCTTATAGCATGCTCAGAGCGCTTTTGGTCCCATGTCATTTGTGGACCAGTGGGGGGAGGCGGTATCTAGGAGTTGGTTTACCGTGCTGCTATTAGGCGCTCAGTAAACACAACTGTGCCCGAGTTGGGTGTCGAACCTCGAGCCCCCTTCTAGGTAGCCAAGCCAAGCCAAGCTCAAGCTCACTTAGCCTTTTGACCACGTTTCTTATTAGAAGTCACTTCTAATAGGCACATCTTATAGGCACATCTTATAGGCACATCTTATAGGCACATCTTATAGGCATGATAATTTACGTCTTGCCTCACACTGATGCACGTTCTTGTGCAGTGTATAATTAAATAGTATTACCGCATACTGTCTTGGTTGACTTTTTCTTTCTTGGACTAATCAGTGGCGTAGCAAGGGTGGGCGGAGGAGGGACGAGATTTTGAAAATCCCCCCCAGGAACCCTTTTGAGTAGAGCCCCAATATGAGTTTTTTTTATATTAAAAATTAAAAATTACGCAAAATGTAGTGGCCCCCAAAGAGGTCAACCCCCCCACTTCCCAAACGATGGCAAATTTCTAGCTACGCCTCTGATACTAATCTCTTTAGTTAAAATACTCGTAGGTCACGTGGAAATGAAAACTTTTACAAAATTATGAAAAAATTCGAGTTCTTAAATATTTTAAAATAATATTAACCGATTTCGCTGATGTATTGCAACTTTTTTTTTTTAAATAGTAAAAAAAACAAAATTTTGACTCATATGTTGATGTTATTATCTATGATATAAAATAGTGTAAAATGTTTCAGAAAAATGAAAATTACATTTTCTGTAATAGAAACACTCAGTTCTAAATATTCATATTTTTTTTACTATTGAAAAAAAAATTGCGAAATAGTTATTTTATTTGTTTAAAGGATCATTAAACTATCGATCTCTAATTTTCTTTACTCTTGTAAAACAATTTTTTTCTCTAACATGCCCTGTCTACACAAGGAGATATCTTGTAGATAGTTTTGAGGCCCATGTAACGGAACCATCCGAGATGATTGAAGATCAAGCTACAATGGACAGCAAAGTTTACACAAGTAGAAGCAATCAATGAACAAACACGTTCTATTGAATACTAGAAAACAAACGGGTAGTAGGATCATCTCGTTATGTGAAACTTTCCCGATTCTTATTGATCAGAACTAGACATTATATTGCAATTAGGTCAAATGAGCTGTTATATTTAGCAATGCTTTTTATTTTGAGTAAAAAAAAAAACTGTATTGCTTTCACACATTTCTTTATTTTTTTACTCTTAAAATGAGGTCAGATAAAAAGTCTTAAATAAAGAGGAAGTAGACATAGTTCGATGTAGATGTTCCCAGTGCAAGTAGTTCTCATACAGCTTTGCTTTGTGAGTAGACTTAAGGGGGCAAAACTTGTACCACTTTCGTTGAATACCTGACGTGATAATTGCAATGTCATTATAATCCATTTGTTATAGCACAAAGCAGAAGGTAAGTTCTAACATTAGAAAATATTTTACGCTTATGACACCCAAGACAAAAATCTGGTACGTAATATAGTCTAAAAGTTCATGAATGAACTGTCTCTCCTTGGTCAGTCCGTCCATATTTTGTGTTGAGCAGTGCGCAAGTGCGCACCGTAGCAGTATGTTTATCAAGCAGTAGACCATGTACTAAATAATTTTCTATCTATAAAATTAAAATGCAGCCTACTTCTAACGTTGGCTAAGCCGATCCATATGAATGCTAGGACAAATTTGTACAAAAGCTTCTTCTACCCTAGCGTTATTAGAGCATGGAATGTGTTGCCTGAGCTAGCCAGGAAAACCAGTGACTTGGCAGAATTTAAGTCATTGGTTAATATGCATGACTGAATGCATGACGCGTAGGACGTAATCATCTTATTTTTTGAAGTAACGTCTGTATTGTACAAGATAAGATAAGAATAATACTTTTAGTTTGTAATTTAAAAGATAAAAAAGAAACTTCAAACTCCTATGTTAAATTATTGAAAACGTATTTGATATATACATTTCAAAATGTGTCATTATGGGGAAAGAACTGATTGGCTATATCATTAGGGCTCCATTTCTGTTCTGTTGTCACAGATTAATAAACTACTGTAGACTTTACAATTAAACAATAAATAATATAACGAGACTTGTCTTCATTAAGGTAGACATTAGAGAACTCTTTTATTTCCACTCTATCTTTTACGTTCACTCAAAACATAAACAATAAACAATGACGTAATATATTTTATATTAGCACATCCTTCCTTTTAAAGTTCTTAATAGGGCCTACTGATATCTAGAAGGAATCTTAACAACTCGGCCACTTCTGGTTGTTTTGACTGGCATGACAAGTTCTCTAGACGTTGATCTATAACTGTCTGTTTCGGTTGTTCTAACAGTTTGTTGTTCATTGTCTTCGTCAGTATCATAGTACCCAGAGATGTCTTCATCAAAACTCTTGTTTAAAAACCGTTGGTTTCTTCTGTAGGTTTTTCCATCATTTGTCTTTATGATATAAGATCTGGGTGATGGATGTTTCTTAATGACGACAGCTTTCTGCCATGTTTGTCCTAGACGCACTCTCACCTTCTCTCCGACGGAATAGTCTTTAGGCAGTCTTGCTTTTGCATCGTATTTTATTTTGCTTTTCATCTGTCGTTCGTTGAGTAATATGTCTGCATTTTCAGCTATCGATGGTTCAAATAGTTTGGGATCAGTTGGAATTATGTCCCTGAGTCTTCTACTCATCAGCAGTTGTGATGGTGAATACGGCAGTCCACTTATTGGAGTATTTCTATACTCGAGCATAGCGAGATATGGATCTTTCCCACTTTTGTATGCTTTGTTGAATATCTGCTTTACGATACCAACATACACCTCACTTTGACCATTTGATTGAGGGTACCTGGGACTTGATGTAGTTATCTTGAAATTCCATTCAGAAGCAAACTCTCTATATTGATAACTGTTGAATGGCATATTGTCGCTCACTATTTCTTCTGGTATGCCATGTCTAGCAAAAATTCCTTTCAGTGCCCTGATAACACATTCTGCTGTTTTGTTCTCCAGTCGTTTTATTTCAGGGTATTTTGAGAAATAGTCCACAACTAGCAAATAATCATTGTTTCGCCATTCAAACAAATCTGTCGCAACCTTTTTCCATGGTCTTTCTGGTACAGCATGAGGTAGCAATTTTTTCTTCACATTGTTTCTTTTGAATAGTTTAACATCAGCCTCAGTTTTGCGACGAATTTCTTTTATCTTCTGATCACTTCCGGGAAACTTTCCTGTTGCGCTATAATTTTTCTTAATCATGTCCTCATCTGGTCTCGATTTCTCTTGAGCACGTAATAGTTTATCATCTTCATGCAATTGAGAACCTGACTTTGGTCTACTAGTTGTTGTTAGTTGATTTCTCGGCATCAACTCTCGTGAAACTTCATTCTGTTGCTTGACATCATGTACCTCAACATTTCTCTTTGCTTCAATTAGTTTTAAAGCAATAGATGTCTTCAGTCCTAGTATAGGATTTATACTTTTCTTGATCACGTACAGATCATCTTTAACTTCTACATAATAAATAATATAACGAGACTGTCTTCAGTATAGTAGACATATAGAGAACTCTTTTATTTCCACTCTATCTTTTACGTTCACTCAAAACATAAACAATAAACAATGACGTAATATATTTTATATTAGCACAATTTCCAATCTTGATACAGACAATTAATTTTCAATTTTGATTTGATTTGGACTAAACAGAGTTTGCTGGATGTCCGAGGACAGTACGGACATTTTCGCCCATATACCATCTAGCCACATATACCTACTTTAGAGATTGCACCACTGTGCATGCTATTGGAGATTGTCATAAATGGCGGCAAATGCATAGATAGCATACACATAAATAAATATAGACTAGAAAAAAGAAATAACTTCATGTAACTTGAAAACATGTATATCTATTGTATTCGGATTTCCGAATTCTGAAAAGTTGCATGATCTTCAGTCTTCGAGATTAAACAAAACTACACTGCCTCCTTATTTACAATATATATATATATAGGTTATGGCTGAAATGGGTATGAATACATGTACTTTACTTGTATACTGCTCATAAAGCTGTATTATAAAGTACACAAAATTGCAAGTCACAAATTTTCGTTTCATAAAACTCTTTTATCGGCCAGTCTATATTTATTGATGTCTATAATAATTGTTAGCTTTTTCGGTAAATCAGGTATGCAACATACAGGAAGTGTTGATAAGTTTTGTTTATATGCAAAAGTACATGTTCACAAGTTTGTGTACATTTTAGTTCTGTAGAGTTAAGTTTTGTAATATCCTATGTTGGTATTTAATAAAAAATTAGTTTGCAATTTTAAAGTTCCATTGAGTGCCTTGACATTGTGTAAAGTAAAAAAAAGTAACCAGTTCCCCTTTCAGACCTTTTGGTCTATAGGGCAAATGATGTAAAGGTCATCTGATTCAGTGGCCTACGGTTAACGAAGGTGTCATGTGGCCAGCACAACGACCAACCGCCTTTACTTTTCCCCAACTAATGTCAGGTACCCATTAGAGCTGGCTGGCTGGACGCCCAAGGATCCCGAAATAAAAATCCCAATCTTCACCAGGATTCAAACCCGGGACCCCAGGTTCAGAAGTCAAGCGCTTTACCGCTAAGCCACCGCGCCTCCTGACACTGTGTAACTAATAGTGACAATCTTCAATAGCGAGAGAGTAGCGCCATCAAAATGGCGATTAAATAATGTGTCGCTCAAATCTGACAAAAAAATTATTTTGTTTAATTTTAATGTTTGAGCATATCGGATCGAAATACTAGTAGATGTGTTTAAACAGAGGGGAAAAAAGAAAAACAATTATTTCATTCATACGCAATAATCTACAGATAACAATGAGAAAGATATGTCTTACCGCTTTGAGATTCTGGCTCTTCCTGCTAGGGAGAAGTACGTTGGGTCAGTCTTATTCGGACACAGTCAACATCATGGTGGACGTCGTTGAGAACAAAGACTACCACACAGAGGTGCGGCCACTCAAAGATCAGATGCAGGTCATCGACGTCGATGTGGACTTTGAGCTGGTCTCAATTGTGGACATCAATGACGTCGCTCAGAGTTTCACTGTCAACGGCTTCTTGATGTTTACTTGGCAGGACGAGGTATTTACAATGTCATTAGATAAATAGAAGCAGGGGAGATTGTAATTTTACAAAGAATTAACTCACTCTGTCTGTTTGTTTTGATAAAAAGTAAAAAGTAAAGTTCCCCTTTCAGATCTAGTGGTCTATAGGGCAGATGATGTAAAGGTCATCTGATTCTGTGGCCCACGGTTAACGAGGGTGTCATGTGGCCAGCACAACGACCAACCGCCTTTACTTTTCCCCAACTGAAGTCAGGTACCCATTAGAGCTGGGTGGACTTATGGGCGCCCGAAAATCCCAAAATAAAAATATCCCAGTCTTCACCAGGATTTGAACCCGGGACCTACAGTACGGAAGCCAAGCGCTTTACCGCTCAGCCACCGCGCCCTTTGGTAAAAAGTGTGTACACCTTATTTCTCCCACATCCATTCATCAAGCGGAAACCTGGCACAATTATTCACAGACATAGACAATAGGTAAATTAATCATTTATTGAGTAAGGGAGATAACTTTCACATTATTGGTAGATATAATTTTAAGAGTGAGTTCTTCACCTTTAGATACGTTTTTTTTTTTTAATATTGTAAAAATATTTTGCTTGCTTCTTTTAAGATGTGAAAAAACAACAACAACAACATTTATAATTTTAAAGATATTTGTATCAACTCTTGAATGTGGAAAAGCGGATATTAGTTTTGTAAGGCCTGTCTGTCTGTCCATCTGTCCCTCAAATAATGGACACAAAAATATTAAAATCTATATTATGATATTTCATATCTTGCAAAGTTCTCGTGCGATGGCTACTTATCAGCTTCTAAAAGTGAAATTTTTTGTTTTTAATTATTTAAGCATACTATTTCATATAAATACATTCCCTTTAAAAAGATGTTTTTAGTGGATGTAAGTCATTATAAAAGAATTGTCTGCCTCATGTTATGACCATTAAGCCACATTCAAATTTTGCACGGAATGAAGAAGAAACCAATAAAGAAAAACAGCTATTCATCTGACCGCATCCATGGTCTCTCAAGCAAAAGGAGCCATGTATATGGGTTACAGCATTCTTTGTTACTGTAGACAGTGTAGAGACTAAAGAGACAACAATAAGAGAAAACTTTTCTTTAAAGTATTATTGATGAACACGTTGTGCTGGACTCTTACATTATTCTGTGGCATTTTACGTCTCTAGAGACGATCTTTTCCCCTTGCAAGCTCTTGTGTAATATAGACAAAGACATTTCTGTCAGAGATGGAGTGACCTCTCCAATGCTGGGGGAAAGCCTGGGCGGTAAATTTGCGAATGCTGGGCTGCCCACACGTCAGCACACGCCTCTCTTCCATACTGACCGGGTCCAAAGGGATGGCAAGCCATCACAATTTGGGGACAGGTGGCTGCAGGAGTTTGCCAAAGGGCAGTAGTCTTACTACTGTCCCCCCGCCTACGGGGCTCCAGGACCGGATTTTCTGTTAGGGTTTACTCCCTTAGCCTTAGACCTTACTGGGACACACACAAGGCAGTGCAGCTATTAACCTATAGCTAGGGGTTTGGTTTGTGGGCAGCAGGGCGTGTCCGCACGCCGACGGGCCATGCCTGCCTCACATCTTGGGGCCAAACCTCCTCCGAGACCCTTGCAGTTTAGCCTGAGACTTCGCAGCCTCAGTTTCCATCTGCCACCACGAGGAGGTACTGCATAGGACTTGCTGTGGAGAGGCTATGTACTGGCAAGGGAGACTTACAAAATTGCTCCCCTTTCACAGATGCTAGCCAGCGGTGGCAACACGTTTGTTACCACACTAGACGCATCACACAGCCTTTAGACAGATCTTACATTATTAGTGATCCTATAACTATAGGAACTCCTCAGACTTCTGGCATCGCGTATCGTTCAGTTAGACTGAGAAGTATTCTAACACACAAGAAATACGAAAGAACAAAATATCTATTTGTTTGAATCACGTGTTCATTATTTGTCGTACAATGTCTGAAGATACATTCAGACAAGCTTGTAAACATCTAATAACTAATTGCTAGTTTTTTGCTACGATACATTTGTCTCTGTGTTGTGTGGATGTGACTGTACATCATTCGATGTTGCAGATGCTGACCTGGGACCCGCATCACTATGGTAACCAGACCATCATCCGCCCCAAACCGGAACAGATCTGGAGGCCTAGAGTTGTACTCGTGAACACCCTTGGAGATAGGGATCTCTTCAAGGATGATATAGCGTACGGATACTAATTAAATTTATATTACTGTATATGATATACTGTATAGCATATATCATACATTTTGCAATGCTTCCATCATATTGTTACATTCTATTTAGTCCAGTGGCTGCAGACTATACAGGTTATGTGGGCTGGGCCCCTGGGGGCTTAATCCCAGCATCATGTGAACTGCACATGAGTGATTACCCTTTTGATCAGCAAACTTGTTTTATTACGGTACGTAGTGTAATTATTTTATCATTTGTTTGTAAGACTATAGATCAGTTGTGTGTTTGTTTTGGTTTCTCCAGAGTCGATATATATCTAAGTTTCAACATGTCACTTAAAGCCCTTACAATGTGTCGATCTAGAGGATTTAGTTTTTGAAAGTAAAAAACGATTTTCACTTAAACTACACATGATCTGTTGACCGTCTTCCTCTATTCATGTATGTCTTTTGCGTTTAGTGGAATATCTTCTAGACCTATCCACTGTTTATTTTTGTCTTACCAACGCTTTCCTTGTCTTTTCTTTTTTACTTGAAAGGAAGGTTATTGCTGACCCTAAGATATATATATATATATATATATATATATATATATATATGCTCCAAAAACTTTTGGGGCATTATGGGACATGCAGAGCACACTGGTCATCCACTGCACCCTAAACCAGCTCCAGTTGTCTGGACTCTTTTCTGCCACTGGACCCAGCTGGGACGAGAGAGTGAGGCTGATACAGCGCAAATCTCCCTCACTTTAATATATTTCCATCTCGCAAGCCACATTCTCATCTCCCATATATATATGGTACTGTAGACGCAGACATGGCGCCGTGATTTGGAAGCAGATGCCGATTAGATGGGCAAGACGTGAGGACAGTCTGAGAGACTCGCCCAGAACCGAGATACCCGGAGGAGATGCCTCAGAAGGGGCCACAGGCAGTGATGAGATGATGACGAGACGTGGACAGCGTATAAAGAACCTGAATCGACCTCCGGCGGACATCATTTATGTCTGCTATAGGTGTCACCGGGATTTAACTCATTTTTTGATCTTCGGACTCGAAGACAAGCCTTATTGTTATAGGGGCGCGAGAAGACTTAATGGACACGACATGGCTTGAAATGTACCGAGGTGGCTAACAATATTTCTCTTTCAGTTTATTTCGATGACGTACAATGCAGACGAACTTGTTTTCTCACCTGCGTCTCTTCAAGTGAAACTGGACTTCTTTACCCAACATGGTGAATGGGAACTGATCAATGCTACAATACATAACATTGCAATAACTGCAGGAAACAATGATGGCTCCACATTTCAGGTAAAAGACGTTTATAGAGACGTATAGAACTGTAGTAGTTGTGATTACTTTGACCTTTTCTATAACGTTAATTATAAAATAGTTCTAGACTAGATGAAATACAATTCGAGCATTCTATAAATTCCTAAATCAACCAGGAAAAGCAATGACTATGCAGGGTCTAAGTCTCTAGTTAACATACAAGGCTATGTTAACACATGGGCACTGGCAGGGCTTAGTTATTTTCTGCTTTGTGATCAATGGCATCCCAGGCTTTTTCCTCGGATGATCTGCGAAGCCTTTCCTGTGAATGAGTATAACCTCAAGACAGCGGAGGTTCAAATTAAAATGTTTCCTATCTATCGAGCCCCTCCAGTTCGAAGTCCATATTTTTTTAGCTTCTTCGTTCTTACTGTACATGTCGGAGGGTTCAGATCAGTAATCATATATCTGAGAACTACGCATTGGTTTCCAGATCAGGCAGTTCTCTGTATAGTTTCTTTTCTATAGGAAGGTTTTGGGGCCAGAGTCTTGTTTGGGCCTCTTGTACATTATGCAGCTTAGAAGGACGTGGTCTGAATTCTCTGGTGATGTTCCACAAGGGTAGGTTTCGCTCGTCCCGACTTTTGGCTTCCTATAAATATGTTGTCTCATTCTGTTGTTTCCGGTTCTGAGTAAAAAAATTATGCCTTGGTCATGTCGAGATGGCTTATAATAAGACCATACTAGTAATTCATTTTTTTTTAATCTAGAGTATTCTAGAGTTTCATTTATTTAACTTCTGCATCGCCATTGCACATTTAAAAGATATGAATTTTGTATTTTAGCTGAAATTCCAGCTCCGAAGAAGACCAACATTTCTCCTGATCAACATTGTCATGCCAGTTGTCTTTCTTTCTTTTCTTAATCTCATGGTGTTCGTCATCCCAGCTCACTCAGGGGAGAAAATTAGTTACGGTGAGTTGCTTGACTTCAGACTCAGACTGTGTGATGTATTAATAAACGTTACATATAAAAGAATAAATATTTACTAAACTGATTTACATATTGTTAATCATACGTATTATCATATTTCTTTTTTTTTTAAGTGATATTACTAATCTCTGTTTTGTAACAGGCATCACAGTGTTACTGGCCCTGTCTGTGTTTCTAAGTATAGTAAGTAGCATGTTGCCGAGATCAGGAACGAGCACTCCAAAGCTCACTATTTACCTCTTCCTGCTTCTGATTATCTCCCTGTTGACAGTCATTGACAGCATCATCATTGTCTATCTGCATCATAAAGACCAGGTGAATAAAAAGATTTGTTTTTCGACGATTTAATACTTCTTCTTACACAATGTCATATCTCATGCGGCAGGGACGGCCTTGGACAAACTAGGTTTCCGTCTAGGGCCCTCCGATTAGGTGGGGGCGTCGTATCTAAGGCAGGCTCTGCATGTGGAGTAACCTTCCTACCCAACTAGATTAAACTATACATAAGTAAATTTACTGTAAACTCTATTTTAAAATTTCAAAGACAAAATATTTGTATGTACATCTATACCCCAAACATTTTTTGTCTATTTCAGAAGAAAGTAGCGCACCAGAGAGCGAGAACAAATTTCCTTAGCGGTTACTCCAAAACCCGAAACATAACGCGAACTATTTCGTCCATGATAAGTAACAGAGTGTCAAGCATGGAGCTCCCTAGCAGTACTCAAGATAAAGTGAAGCCAGTCACTGACTTTAGTAAACCAAGATCCCACTCGTCAGTGGATCTCAAAGATGGACTCGGCCACATCGGAGTAAAAGAAGCCTGGACAGTGGTCAATTATTATAGAATTATTGGTCAATATATTGATCGTGCATCTTTTGTGGTGTTTCTTTTCTTATGGATGTTGATCACATTTTATTTCTTGCTACGGGTGGCATTGTAGTTTCTTTTTTTTTAAACATATGTAAAGTATTTTCAACTAGTGTAGATTAATGGCCCAGGTTGAACTTTCTATGGAATGAAAACTTGAGGCAGATAGACAGGTACTCATAAATGGTCCTACTTGTATCTAGACTGAATGTAGTTTTTTTGATAACCCCCAATACAAAATTGAGCATCTCAAATGAATGTTGCTTTATATATGACATCCATGAACCACAATGTCAAAGGAAATCTTTGCAACAAATGTTTAAATATCTGCTATTTCCACATTTTTAGCGGCCCCCGTAAGGGGAAAAAGCCGCTATTAGGTTTGTGCAAAATGTCCGTCTGTCCGTCTGTCCGTCTGTCCGTCTGTCCGTCTGTCCGTCTGTCCGTCTGTCCGTCTGTCACACTCAGGGCGCCGAAACTAGAAGAGATACGAAAAATATTTTTTCACCATTAAATGCGGCT
>JADKLZ010000728.1:25890053-25903139 GCA_021533235.1 Biomphalaria straminea
ATTTGATAAGCAAGCTATATTTCATTAGGTTGAAACTGTTGGTGACATTGTCTATGTGCTAAAGATGATAATAATATGTATTTTATAAGCAAGCTATATTTCATTAGGTTGAAACTGTTGGTGACAAATACATGGCGGTCAGCGGTCTGCCAGAGAAATGTGATGACCACGCCAGATCTATCGCCAGACTTGCCTTGGACTTCATGGACATCTCCAAAGATCTGAAAGACCCGACTGGAGAACAGATAATGGTCAGTTGGTTGATGTTGAGTCAAACATGAAAGTTTTATTACGGCACATGACATGGTCGATATAAATTAAAGGTTTGAGTAAAAGTAGAACTAGAGAGGGGAGATGAGAAGAGATATTCTTCTTTATGTATTTTGTATTTATTTTTTAAGTTTAAAAATGTTTCTTTTAAAACATTTTTTTTTAACATTAAGCATCTGATAATAATAGCCCAGTGCAGAAAAAGCCACTGTCCCGTTGGCTCATATTTCTCACGGCTATGGCCAAATTTCGATTCACGGTGCACCCGCTGCGGGGAAGAAGATGAAAACGGTTTCTTATAATCTTTTCGACTGGACTGTCCCTAGACTTGCTGATCATCGTCTCGACAGGTCTGAGAAACAAAAAATTCTTGACCTGTGTGGTGACATTTATGCACTACGCAAGACAGCAGAGTTTCTATCCCGGACTTTTGCAAGAGAGGATTAGAGCCTCTCAAGCCCTCACTCAAATGGACTTTGATGATGATAATAATATGCCAGTTTATTTTAAATGAGTAACAAGGATATATCAATTAAGGAACTTCCTTTTATCACCCCACTAGGCGTTCATATACCTAAAAAATGGGAGGCGTTCCTTTTGTGATTGTCCCTCCATTAACAATAATTAGTGCTTCTCTTGTGAATGTCTTTCATTACCAAAATGTAGTGTTCTCTTTTGACTTTACCTCCATTACCAATATGTAGTGCTTCTCTCCTGAAAGTACCCCCATAACCAATATGTAATGGCGCTCTTTTAACTTGACCACAACCTCCTATGACAGATCACAATCGGCATTCACTCTGGCGAAGTGGTGACAGGAGTCATCGGCAAGAAAATGCCCAGGTACTGTCTGTTTGGCAACACGGTCAACTTGACCAGCAGAACTGAGACCACGGGAGAGAAGGGCAAGGTCAACGTCTCTGAATATGCATACAAGTGAGTCAGGGGTCAAAGTCTAGGTTGATACTGTTATTTTGTATTTTTTTTTTAAACCATAAAATATTGCAATGTCTATCTTTAAGTACATGATCCCATTGACCAGTTTAGCCTAGATACATAAATACAGGTAATCCTCGTGTGATGTTAAAACCTTATTAGCCATCTTCATAAGGCAATAGGATATTATAATTTACAAAATGGATATGCAAAATAAATAAAAAATTTAATAAAACTTATATAAACGGAATAACAACAAAATCATTAACAAATATCTCAATACTGCAGAAATTAGCTCTTCTTTCTATATAAATCCAAAAATGATTAATTATCACTAATTGATAATATAATTGGTTACTTTCTTATTGAGTCGCATATTATGATCGACTATAGATAACTATGCAATATTTTCACTTTATCCGAGAATGGGAAGTGGGAGAAAATATAGTACACAATACGTAATAAAAGAAAGAAAGAACACTTAAGTAACCACATATCTCAATAAATAGCAGTTATTTTCCTTCTTTCATACTAAACAAACTAATTAAATATCAAAAACTCAACACACACGTACACTCTCAATCCATTGGTATTTTATTAAACCGTAGTCTTTATACATTTGAAAACTTGAAGATTATTTTATTTATCAAAGGCAGAGTTTCCCAAACTGTGTTACAGGGGTCCCACGAGGTCTGAATAGATGTTCCACGAACATTAATTAACCAATAGGTTAATTTAAAAACATAATTGAATCGTTTTGTTAAGTAGAACAAATAATTGTGTACAATTTCAACTTGACTGGAACAGGAGAAATAACAGATACAAGATTGTACCAGACAGGCAGATAAAACAGAGTGAGTTCTTCTAAACTTTGTAATATTCAATTAAAGGACGTGGGTCCCTGGGAGTGTAAACAGTTGAGTTGCTGGATGATGAAACTTGAGTTTGAATTACTTTTTGTTTTACCATGGGTCACAGCTGTATTATGACTGCAAAAGACTGTGTAGTACCCCCAGAACCAATTCTGTATAAAACAAAAAGATTTACGTCTGAATTAGAAAAAAATATAATAAAATGGAGAGAGGCTACACCATGAAATTGTTGAACAAGAAAGAGTATCAACTTTACATTTACACGTATCTTTAGACGTCATACGAGCTGCATATGTTTATTTTTTTTTCTTTTAATATTAATTTAAAAAAACATAAAAAAGAAAAACAAAATTGCTTCCTGTTTCCATTACATAATGGAGTCTCCGGTGTTTTATTTTTGCCTTAAATCCAAGAGATTTTTGTTAATCTCCGAGGGGCTATAACTCTTGATCTACGATTAGCTCCTGTGACAGAACGCTAATGTTTGAAGAATGAATGGAAATCTAAGAGGTCAAGGTCGCTGCCTTCACCTCTTCATTTTTGTGAATCTGATCAAAGAAAGAGAAGTTCAATATAGATACTTACAAAAAGAAAGTTACTATCTATCTATTCGCTTCACATTTCCGCTAGACCAGCGGTTCTCAACCTTTTAAGCTCGGCGACCCCTTTTTACTATCCACCACTCTGCTGAGACTCCCCACCCAACACACTAATACAGCAATAGAAGAGTAGAAAATAACAATCCATATTTTCGATGGTCTTAGGCGAACCCTGGCAAATCGTCAATCAACCCCCAAGGGGGTCGCGACCCATAGGTTGAGAACCCCTGCGCTATTCAGCTTCCATATTCTTCAGTAGTAAAGACAAAAAAAAACTAGCTTGGTAATTCAAAACAAAAATGTAAAAATGTCACAGTCTTTCTATAACGTTGATATTATTACATCTACTAGTTAAAAAGTGCAGGAAATAAGAGTTCATTATGTGCTCTCTTTTTTTTCCAGATTCCTACAAGAACCCGTGAACTTTGACCCGAGCTTCCAATTTGAATACAGAGGAGAAGTTGCCATGAAGGGCAAAGCCACGCCGATGAAATGTTATTTCCTAAGTAGAAAAGTAGATCCGGTAGAATCATAATGGACTAGCTTCTTGACCTTTCAGCCCTACTTGAATCAAAGGCTCTGTAAATTATGTAGTCTGTTATATACGATTTTATTATCCTTAAATGTTTTGTATATTAAAATTTAATGTATAGTGTGAATAAAAATATACAGACCCACAATAGTGATATGATGCAATACTGTGTGCTAATGTATCTGAGATTTATATACTTTTTATTGTTTTGTTTTTTTTGTCTTCTGAGAAATCTATCAAAGAACATACTTTTCCAGGTTACTGTCGGTGCTGATCCCATTAATCCCAGATAGTTGCCTCGTCGTGCGGTTTGCGCTCTGGACTGTCGTTCGGATTTATCGTCGATCCTGCATTCAAACCCTGTCTACTGCCATCCCACGTCGACCTACGGGAGGTTTTGACTAGGAAGTAAACTATTTTTAACTCTGAAGGAACATCCGAAACATGTAAAACAACAAACATAAAAAATCTTTCTTCCCAAGTAAATGCCTGAAGTGCAGTAATTTATCGAAATCTTCGTGTTTCAATCGTAGAATGGAATCATATTTCAACGTGATAGCTATCTCGCAATTGTCTATAAGTTACAATGTGATATTATAATAATAAGTTAACTTATAGAGCGCTGTTAACATACAACATGTACGCTCAAGGCAGCTGTGATAATATTAGACACATAAACACGAGAGCTAAATTGACAAACTATTCATAAAAAGTTTTAAACAGGTAGGGCTTAATGTTTTCCTTGATTATAGTCTAGCATGTTGTCTGTCTGAGATCACTAGGGAGTGAGTTCCAAACATTTGGTCCATACACTGAAAATCCCGCAGACCTTAGCTTCGAGGGAGAAACGTGGCACAGCTAGAAGCGTTGAGTCTATATGGAACGTTTTTATAACATATTAGAACCCATATCAAAAATCTTTTTCATCTTTTTAATAAAATATATTACAAAACGAACCCATACAAAGGTGTTTTGTATCTTGTAGCTCTAAGACAATTTCATTTTCATGATTACCGGGTCTTACGGTCTGCGGATTCAAACCCTGTCTGCCGACATATAGTTCTGCGGGAGATTTGTGCTATATTTAAAAAATCATTCTGGCAAAGAAATGTTTAAAATGTAGTATTGACAAAGAAATAAATAATTAATGATGTCAGTAATCAAATCAGGCCCCCTTATCTTTAGGTTTAAATTATTGAGACCAAGGAATAATAATAAAAATGTGAACAGTAGCCTTTAGGTAAATGCTTAGCATGGCGACATAGTGGTCAACAACTCGGTCAAGTGACATTACAATAAGACAGTACATTCTTTGGCTTGTTGACCACTTCAAAACTAAACTGAATATCACACGACTGACGTCAAACGTACACTTTAAAATACCAATGTATGTTTCGTCATAAAATTTCACTGCATGTCAATTTAAATCTAGTCGTGGAGATACGACGTCAGTGTCTTTATCTTAATTTAGACTAAGAACACTGATGATTACAGCAACTCTGTTAAGACAAGAGACATAAACGTCTGTATTTTATAAGATATGATAAGAAGATAAGATATCGATTCCTGTTTGGTTATAAGAGATTTCTAAATTTAAAAAAAAACTTGTTGGTTCAGTCAATTTTTTGAAACGATTGTATATATATTGGAATAAGAGATTTTGTCAGTCCGATTATTGTCAGAGATCATGCAATAATGCTTAAACGCTATAGCCTATATTTATATTCTGTTCTATACATGCTGAAAGGCTGTGACAGAGTATTACACACCCACACACGCACATACAAAAGTCTCACACACACAAGACTTTCTTTCTGCTTGTCTCCTTTCTGTCACCTTAAGTCTATCACGAACTCATTCAACCAAACACGAACTTACAGACGAACATTCAGACAAGATTTGTTTATCTATAGAGTCTGTATCGTATGCGGAAATACGAACAGATGAATGCAATAGAGATAAAAAGATGAGTCTGTCTACTAGGGACCTGCGAATCAGGAAATTTTTTTCGAATCGAATATCGAATCGAATATCAGAAAATATTCGAATTTCGAATCGAATTCGAATCGAATATTCTTGAAAAATTTGACAACCAACAAGTGTAAAATAAAACTTGAACTTCAAAATTTTTATTATATTATGTTTATTTATACTGAAACACATTAAAATGTTAGCAATAATTAAATTGCAAAGCAGGCGTTTTAAAAAAAGTTCCCCCTTTCAGACCTTGTGGTCTATAGGGCAGATGATGTAAAGGTCATCTGATTCTGTGGCCTACGGTTAACGAGGGTGTCATGTGGCCAGCACAACGACCAACCGCCTTTACTTTTCCCCAACTAATGTCAGGTACCCGTTAGAGCTGGGTAGACTCAAGGGCGCCCGAAAATCCCGAAATAAAAATTTCAGTCTTCATCAGGATTCGAACCCGGGACCTCCAGTACAGAAGCCAAACGCTTTACCGCTCAACCACCGCGCCCTCGCGTTTTAAAAAAGTAGATCTTTATTTATTTTGGCCCAAATCAAAGTTTCAGCATTATTTTCCGAGAGATTGTGACGATGGTCAGTAATAATTTGTCCTCCTACTGAATTAACTCTTTCTTATGAACAATTTGTTGCCTGAATTACAAGCAAATTCCTAGCTGCTCTGGTCAAAAGTGGAAAAATATTAATACTTTTAAAATGTTTCGATTTACAACTGCTTGCTTCGAATACAAACTGACTTCATCCTTAATTTGCTCAGAAATGGTGGAAATTTTGTTGATTCTGGTATCTCCTTGAGCATCATGCACTTTCTTGAACATTCAATCCATAAGGCTTCCCCTATTCCTGTCTTGAACAAAACTTTCACGTGGCAATTCATCAGAATTTTTGCCAATTTTGCTTCCGTCAGAGTTAGCCAATATTGTCTCTACAAATAAGACAGCTTTTTTAGTTTAAGCTTCTGAAAATAAGTAGTGTTTAAATCTTGGATCAATGAATGTGGCTGCCAGGAGATGATCCATTGTCAAATCAAATCTTGCTCCAAGTTGTTTCAATAGCTCATCTCGAAATTGTTGGAGACCTGTTGGTGATTTGGACACTAACTCTTCCTTCAATGTAAAAATGCAAGGATAGATCAAACTTATGCTGACATTGGAATCAGCACTCAAAACTGTTGTTGCTTCTGCTGTTGGTCTTAGAATTGGAAGAGAAGCTTTCAGAGTATCTTGTAAAGTTTGTGTTAATGGTTTTGGTGGATTTCTTGCACATTTCTTTTTAACACCACATTCTACAAGTGCAAGAGAGACAGGAACAGAGTTTTGGTCAATCCATTCCAGCAAATAATATGTACTATTGAATCTAGTAATAACATCTAAAGGAGGCTTTGATTCCTTCATTCCTTGATCAGTTTGATATTTGGACAACATAGTTTGACCAACAGTTGATGAATGAAAAAAAGCCAGCAATCCTGTGAACATGACTGATTAGGTTCTGAATGATTTTTTGAGCATCTAAAGCAGCATTGATTGAAAGTTGCACACCAAAACCGAGCTTGAATTATCCACAAAAAAAGCATTACTTTTTTTGAAAATATTCGAACATTCGAAAATTTAAAATAATTTCGAATCGAATTCGAATATTCTTTTAATATTCGAAATTCGAATCGAATATCGAATATTCGCAGGTCCCTACTGTCTACATCATTTCTTTAAGTAGTTTCACGAAGTAATTGGTTCAAACTCATTCAAAATGCACATGATTTTAAGTAAATATGGATACGGATTGCATCATGCCACAAAAACAGATAAATAGTTTTCTGAAATAAACTTGGGTACAGAAAAACTCTATAGAGCGAACTATATGTTAAACTTAAAGCAATGATTCCCAAACTTTTACCTTAAACGGAACACTTCACACATTCTGAGTATTTAGCGGGACACTTTGCTTATTTTTTAGAGAGATTAATTCACGTGATAGCCTACAAGTTCCAGCAGTTCGAGGAACACGTGTTCAGACCACGCGGGACCCTAAGGGTCTACGGAACACAGTTTGGAAAACACTTTGTTAAGGCCTTATTTCTAATTAACCATTTATCTATCCACACTGTAGTTTCCACTGTAGTTTCCACTGTAGTTTCCACTGTAGTTTCCACTGTAGTTTCCACAATATCTTCAAACGTATTCTACATTTCAAACTAGTACACGGAGTTATAAGAATGTTTGTAATAGTTTGAAGCTCTTACGAATCGAGACTAATAGTTGGGAGAAGGCAGCTTTGGGTAGATCCACATAAAGAAATGGTCCTATGTTGAGGAAGAGAGAAGGTCGAAAATGCTACAAAAGTGTGTACAGATCTCCAACCTGTGACCTCAATTGCGATTCGAGGATAGGCCTCTTCAGTCACATGAAAGGTTCCAAATGAAAAAAAAAATGTCTTTAAAGAAATAAAAAAGGTCACAGAATAAAAAACAAAGCGAATACAAATGAGGTAAAGTATTTTATGTTCCTTCCCCCTACTGGGTATAGGTGGAAGGTATAATGGACTAAGTGTATTTGTGGAGCAGCATGAAGTCATTTTTTTTATAAAAGGGGGAGCATGATGTAAAAAAATGAAAGGAGGGGGAGTTGTTATTTTTTTTAAAGAGCGAAAAAAAAAATATTGTCACTATAGGTATGTCTAACTATCAAACAAGTCAAATGACATTTCTACAAATTTGTAACAAATAAACAATATTGTTTTTCTTCACGAATAGACAATGTAAGTTGTAGAATGTTTTCGCGGGCCTTCAACAATATAGACTCCCCTATTTAGAAGAAGCCATTTCCAAATTAGTGTGTTCCTTTTCGACGTCTGTTATACATGTTTATGTTGACGACTTTTGTGTAATAAAGAAAAGTTTTTTAACACGAAGATGATCAAACGACTAATATAGCCATTACACACGTACGTGTGACTCGAATGATATTGTTACATATTAGTATTGGCCAGTGCTGCCTCTTTCTTTGTGTTAGACTTAATAGATGAAACAGAAACAGGTGATCTTTAGTTCATCTACCCCAGAGCTTAAAAGCGTTGACTGGATATTTTAGGCAGTCGGAAACCTAATTTTCAGTGTGCCTCAATTACCAGGTTCCTAAATTGCGATGCCTACATTACCGGTGCATATAAACTTCCTAAATTTCTTAAAACAATTAGGCTAATAACTTGTTGTCAATACTAAATTGTACAGCCTAACTTTCTGGGCGTCTGCTGTTGGATGTTATAGCTTAAACAAACTTAAGCTTTTGTATTGCATCACAGTCACTGCTGACGTATGCTACAAATATAAAAGTTGGAATAGAGATTAAAGTGACATTTTTCTTGTGTAGGAATGAACGAGACAATGAATACTATTTCTTCTATTGTTGGGGCTCCTGAAGTCCAAGTTTAATAGCGTTATAAGGAACTTTAACATCAGTCGTAAAAATGGCGGGAAAGAGTCTGACACTAAACAGAAGTGGAACCAGGTAGTCAAACCGTAATGATCCCTGGCTGGATAGCTGGTCTAGTTAAAAAGAGCACTCTTACGTTCGTTTAAACAAATCAAACCTTGTCTGTCGAAGCCCAAGTTTGATTTTACAGTAGTCGTCTGCCCAGTTAAGAAATTAAAAAAAAAATCGTTCCAGGCGGAAGTTCTAGCATTGTGGTTTTAACGTTATCCAAGAGTTTTGTTTTTCTTTTTTAATTCAATCGTCCATGGAAAAAGTCTTACAATTTACTTGCAGATCTATGTATATTGGTATGTATTACAAGTGGAGGATTTATGACACAAAAAAAATAAAATAAATTAGAATACTTCTATAAAATGAAAAGTTTATATGAGGGGAAATATTTTTCAAGACAATGTCAACTAAATTTATGGAGAAAAAAAAGCATTTAGAGAGAAATAGATCTCAGTATATGCAATATAAATTAAAAAAAAAACTTTAAAAGAAACAAAAAGTATATAAGGGGAAGAACTCCGCTCTTACAACTATATCTCTCAATAATTTAAAAGCTATTTCCCTTACTCGATTTCGAACAAAATAAATAATTACAAATGAATAATTGACTAGTTGACTAATGTTTAGTTAATTCATATTATGTTAGGTAATAATTGTTTAAAAGTTCAACTTAAGAAAGGGTGAGGGAACAAAAATGAGGACTATTGTAAAAGGGGATCAAACCCTACATATTTATTCAAATCATTGAATACTGAAGAATTAATTTCCCTCGTCGGTATGACTCAAAATAAATTAATTACCAGTAGTTAATTGACTGATTGATTAATTTTGTGTTGGAGAAATAACGTATAGAAACTTTATACCAGACAGACAGACGGACAGACAGACAGACAGAGTGAGTTGAAATAAGCTTTGTAAAAATAGACTACTATATAAGCGTGCTTAATTTTTCAATGTAATGTTGGATAGCATGGCTGGCTAAGTGGCATTATATCACTTGGCTGTAAAGAGGCTATCAAGTTCAGACATGAACACGTGCTGAGTTCAGTTTGTTGATAGCATAAAGGCATCACGGAAACCTTCTCAAACAGGTTCACAAAAGAGTAGCCCAGAGCGCACTCAGCATTCTAAAGCATGAAGAATGCGCATGACGAAAGTATTTCTTAATTACTGTTATGGGAGTGATTAGTCATACAAAATAGTTCTTTAAAAAAAGATAGTTAAAATGTATTACTACGCACACACACAAAAAAGTTCCATGACTACCGGGAAGAGTTACAGAACTTATTCAATGGTCTCATTGTTTGAGGAGCATTGCTGGCTGGGAGGCTTTTTTTTTTTTAATTTTCGTTAGGGGAGGGAGGCTGGGGGGATTATAATCACACCTGTAATCTCCCTCGCACTTAAAGTCCAGTCAGGGTTTGTTTAGATTCATCGGAATTTCCCTCGGTCTGGAAATTAAGAGGAAATTGAATGAAGAACAAGGTACGAAGAGTTGATTTTAGAAGAGTGAAATCTTGGACTCGCATCAACTGGAGCCATCAGATACTACCTAAAAAGAAATATTAAGAACTTAAATGCAACTAGTATTCGTATCAAAGAGCGTGTAATAATTGTTGTATAATAATTGTTGTGTGTAAAGTAGGCTAATTGTTTAATGTAATATAAAAAAATGGGTCTGGTATAGAAGATTGATAAAGTAAATACTTCTTATGAGGGATTGTTTGATGTAAATGATTGTGGCGATGATTTGATTGTTGGGATGTTGTGCCAATACAAACACACTCAAACACTCTACAGCAAAGTGATCGCTTGATGTTAGTGACTGATTGATGCAAGTAATTGATTAATTTGTAGGAGCACTTGTTTAATTATATCCAATGTCGGCATTTCATTAATTTCTTAATGTTCTAGCTTTGCGCTTCCAGAACAAATAAAAAAAATTCTGAGATACACAGTAAATAAACCTAGCTCTCAGAACATTTTCATTGTTTGTTGTTAGTTTCTTTTAAATACTTACAGAATGACGCAAGAGACTTTGAACTTAAACGCTAAGGTCGCTGCTGAGGCTAAATAAAAGGAAATATGCTGGTAGTGTGTTCGTGTTATGTAAACCTCTGATCATCTCATCTGCCTCTTGGCTATCTTGGTAGAGGTGCTGTGGCAGTTTGCATAGCGAAATCCCTCCAATCTTCCCTGTCAGCAAGAGTCCTTAGCAGATTATCAAGAGAGAGGTCAGTCCATTTTGCCACATTGTCCAACCAGCTTTTTGTTGGACGATTCTTTCTTCGTGCTCCTCCTGCTGTACTTTGATAGATCCATTTTGAAAGTGAGTCATTTCTTATCTAATGACCGAACCAGCTGAATTTTAGTCCCATCACAGTACTGAGAAGGTCTCTTTTTTTTAGTCAACTAGAGTGTGAACTTCCAGTGAATATGTGTAGTTATTTCTAGGTAGCATTAGTTCTGTAGCATTTATTACCTCAAATATTGGATATTATTTTGCTTTTCGAAATATATTTTGGCTGATGGAGCCTTGTCTAAATAAATGTAATACACAAGACTCCTCTATTCCTCTGTTCATAAAGTCACAAAAAATGTAATTAATTTAGAATATTGCTGTTCGTGCCGTTATTAGTTCTTTATCAGCATGGTCAATGTTTAGGCCATTATTAGTTCTTTAGTAATAGTCAATTCAATTTTCATACCATTATTATCTCTTTATTAGCCCTATCAATGTTCATGCCCTTATTAGTTCTTTATTAGCATTGTCAATGTTCATGTCATTATTATTCCTTTATTATCATGGCCTACTTCCCCACTATTAAATTAGTTTTGTTTAATTTGACGTGTTTGTTATTGTCTTAAATCTTGTTTAGGACAAGATTTAGACTCCACAAGATCCTAAACTTTTTGTAAGATCTTAGGCCCCTATCATCACACTATGACAATGTATTATTTCCTCTTTCTTCAGAATGATTGAAAATATAACTAGAAATGTATTGGGGGATGCATCAAACATGGAGGGGGGGGGCACTAAGCTATAGATTGTGTTGTTTGTATTGTAAAGGTAAACCCAGCACTGATTAGTCTTATCTTCTTATCTTATATAATACAGACGTTACTTCAAAAAAAAAGATGATTACGTCCTACGCGTCATGCATTCAGTTATGCATATTCACCAGTGACTTACATTCTGCCAAGTCACTGGTTTTCCTGGCTAGCTCAGGCAAACCATTCCATGCTCTAATGGCACAAGGAAAGAAAGAGCATTTGTACAGATTTGTCCTAGCATATGGGACGAGGAATGTGTCTTTATCTTTGTGTCTTTCTGAGTATTTTATTAAGTTTTGTTTTTGTATTTGGAGATTATGGTTCAGTGTTTTGTGTATAATTGCTACTTTACTCTTAAGTCTTCTATCCTGAAGGCTTTCTATTAGCATTGTCAATGTTCATTTCATTATTATTTCTTCATTATCATGGTCAACTTCCCCACTATTAAATTAGTTTTGTTTAATTTGACGTGTTTGTTATTGTGTTAAATCTTGTGTAGGACAAGATTTAAACTCCACAAGCCCCTAAACTTTTTTTTGCCGGTATTCTGATTCTATCCTTGCTCGTCTGTGCTCTGATATTCTTCCCTGGTCACCTGATGGCTTAGTGTGTACATAAAATAGATCTGGAAGAAATATTAATCAAGACATGTTTTTTGAGTTCCAGAACTAGCTCATCAGTACGAAAGTTGTTGTCATCTGTTGAGATGACGAGAGAGATATGATCACGTGAACTTTAAAAGTTAACAACTAAGGATGAGTATCAACGTGTTTTGTTTTTTTATTGATAGCAAATTTTAAAGTATAACACAACATCAGCCCCCTTTCTTGACTGTATTTTTGTAGTTCTAATATTGTCTCATTCCCTTTCTATTTCTAATTCATTACTTTCTCTCTCTCTCTTTCTCTCTCTCTCTCTCTCTCTCTCTATATATATATATATATATATATATATATATATATATATATATATTACTTTTTCTTCTTCTTTCGTTGTAGCTGCATTATTCATCTGTGTTAGTTCTTTTTACAGTGACATTGAACTGTTACGCTAACTTTACTATTTTTTTTTGGTAATATAGTCAACGAAAATAGTGTGCAAGGTATTTGATTTAAAGACAATAGACTTTTAATTAGAATAGATTTTTGAAATGGTAATAAGCCCTACCTTCGTTTTGATTGTTATTCCCAATTAAATTAATCACACGGACCTTCTCACTGTTTTCTTCATTAGTTGTAGGTGCAATGCTCACCTCTGTATATTCTGTCGATAGAAACATATAACATTTATGCTATACCTACTACTTATACAATACAAATGTGAATATTGATTTGTTATGAATCTCACTGCTCTATTTGGTG
>JADKLZ010000728.1:25903539-25917311 GCA_021533235.1 Biomphalaria straminea
ATATATTCATCCCAGTGGTATCACTGTCTACAATCACAAGTAGCCTGCTTCAACACACCTTTTCCATTAAATCCGTCGCTATACGTCTCAATTCCCGGTACTCATAGCAGTTATAGATCTATCTCTGCCTCAATTCATTGTATTTGTGATCGTTATTTGGGACAACTGCCTTTTATTTTTATTTTTTTTTATTATTTTTTTCTGATTCTATCCTTGCTCGTCTGTGCTCTGATATTCTTCCCTGGTCACCTGGCGAACGAAATCTGTTCTTTTTTATTTCCATCACTATAGAGAGGTCTTCAGGTTTATATCTAGGTTAGTGCGCGTTATTCAGCTTCATCTTGTATGGTACCTTCCTCAGAAAAAATTATGTTGCTTCTGTCTCTCTGTCTATCCCTGTCTCCGTCTTTGACTCTGTCTCTCTCTCTCTTTACATATATAGAATGGGGACTATAAGACCTTTAAATAGACAATCTTAAAGGTTTTCTTTATGCTAAAAGACAGTTAAGTGTCTGTATGTACAAAGAAATTACAAAAACGTTTTTTTTTTTTTTTTTTTTTGAGAATCGTAGATCAATCTTTAAGTAATCGCTTGGATTTAGAATGATGACTATAAGCTTACAAAAGCGGTCTTATTTAGGCGCATTAATGCTTTTTAGTTGACGCATTGCGAAATTAGTCATAGAGTTTGTTGAGTTCATTCTTTGATTGCTCTAATACATATTTTAATAAAAGTTTTAACGTAACAAAGTTCAAAGGTTAAATGGGGTCAATACTAATTAGATCTGAAAGCCAGACACGCAACATTTATGTTGACTTAAATAACAATGCTCGGAATGCATGCACTTTGTACATGTGACTTCAATCGTCTAGTTTACTGTTGAGAGAAAAATACAATATTTTTCTTTCATTAAAGAGTTCAACTCAGAAGGTTTATTTGTACCAGAAATTAAATGATTTGTGCACGAGTTTTTTAATCGTAATGTTTTTAGGGATAAGAAAAAATGGACATTAAATGAATTAAACCTTTAGTTTAACCATTAACTTCTAGTTCAATTGAGGTTTAACTCAGGGGTATTGTAAGCAAAACACGGGGCAAGGTACTTTATTGGTGCACTCACATCAATTATCCATGAACATCACATTACGTAAAGCGCCCCCCTGAGGTTGGCGCCCGTGGGCTTCGTGCCCCCTTTTTGCCCCCCACCCCTCACTGTGCCTCTGGTTGAACTTCTTCGCTTTAATGAAGGTTCATTTGTACTTTAATTACGTTTTTATAGAAGCTAAATTTAATTTATTCTATTAATCAGTAAGAAAAAAATCAGTGGAAAAATCTATACATACAATTTTCATATCTTTAAAAATAATGTTCACATGTTTAAATTGAAATACATTAAAAGTACAAATCTTTAGATTCTTAAAAGTACACAAGTAAATGGTTTCTAGTTGTCAACATTTTAATTAATTGACTAAATGGACCGAAGCGTCTGAAAGAAATTCAATAAATGGTCAACGTCTGTACTGCTTTGTAAATTCACTGGTGAACGACTGGAGATAATCTATGATTTTTTCAGTGGTCTGACATGACTATTCACTAAACAAATTGCTCTTTCTTACGTGGACATTGATAAACCTCGTGTAGTTGTTGATCCGCCTATGCTTAGAGTGACCAGTGCATGGATTCAAGTGAAAGAATTTCATCTCAAGTCTGCGAGTTTTAACTCAATCAGCACATCAACTGTCCTGGCATACGGGAAAAGAACTAATCGGGGACTGACCTTCGACGTTTCCGGCAGAAGGTCACCTTGACCTCCACCATGAGCTGAAAGCGCACTGGTATTACTCTTCTCCCTTCCCCCCCCCTTTTTTTTTTTGCTTTTGTCTTGGTCACGTTTAACTTTCCCTCGATTTGTTCCTTTCAATGCACTGACTTGCTTCCTAGTAAAGGTAGATTCACTTTAGACACAGCAATGCGGTAGACTGGTTCTAGAAGATGATAAGAGTCTGTACTATACAGAAATGTTAGATGTAAACTATGTACTTTAAATCCTTCTCTCTTCGTTACCCTCCACTGAGTTGTTGAAGCAAAGCTATTTGGTATTCAAAAGATGTACCGTGTACTTTAATACACATTTTCAATGAAGATCCAGAATTGTAATATTTTTACCATCAAAGAAATAAAAAAATATATAATTAAGAAAAATAAACAGCTCTCTCATAGTTTTTGTTTTTGTTATATGAGGTTTAGGAGCCAGTGTCTTGTTCGGGCCTCTCGATACAGCTATGAAGGACATGGTCGGCATTCTCTGGTGATGGTCCACAATAGCGAATCTTTTCCGTCCCAATTTTTACCATCTGGAAAATGTGTTGTCTCATTCTGTTGGGTTCGGTTCTAAGACGATATATGTTGGTCATTTCGGGACAGCGTGTCATAACCATCGTGTACCTGAAATTCGGGTGAAGCTCGTCCATTTTTGTTTTTTCTACTATCTTTTTTTGTCTTTCTATCAACTCACTCTGTCTTTCTGTCTGTCTGGTAAATAGTTTGTACACGTTATTTCTCCAACATCAAATCTCGGATCAAGCTGAAATTTTGCACAAGTTTTCCTTGTGCCAGGCAAAATAAGAATCAGTAAAAAAGAATGTTTACCAATTTGTTAATTATCTATTAGTAATTAATTATTTTGTTTGGTAACTCGAAAAAGGGAAAGAAATTGTACTTGACTAATAAGCTGGTATTGAATTAGTCCCTTTTATACTTTGTGGAGGGAAGAAATTGAAAATAGCAATAGATAACTATCCAAGCTTGTATTTTAATTAAGCATTTTCCTGACATAGTTGTTGGTATTTTACTGTTGGTATTTTAGCCCTCAAAATCTAATTCAGGTTGTTCACCTTTTTTCTTTAAATACATTTAAAAAGCGATCACCCATATACCACCTTCGTACGCTTCCCACACCTTTTAAACTGGTTCAGACAAGTGATAAGAACATAGCGTATTGAGAAATCTAAAAGAATGAAATTGTGCTAAACAAAAACATTTGGAAAAAAAATATTTCTAATCGCAGATTTCTAGATATATTACAAATTGAATGACACGACTGATCCAAACTAATCGAAACAACTACGCCTAATATAAGCACAGTTTTTTTTTTTTTTTTTTTTTTATTTTATTTGCCCTAGTCATTCACTCATCTTCAGCCAATATGTTCTTTCCTGGTCTCTTCTATTTCAATGTGGCCTGGAATCATTTAAGAAACATTTTCTTGCTGTTGTTAGGTTTACAAAAGCTGTCCTGGGTTGTTTTACATAGGAAGCATCAAAGTTGTTCAGACATTGTAGGAGTGTAGTGGCGTCAGTCATGAAGAGAATCTGTTCGACGTGCTTGGTTGGTTTATTAGTGTGGTAACCGCTAACTCTAGTGCTCCTCTTCGTGTTCTGTCACTGTCCGAGAGATGACCGTTCGATTGACTTTTCTTGTCTTTCTCCGTATATATAAAATTATGTAATGAATGGCGATGTCTTTGATTTCGAAAATAATTGAGTGCAGTGTTTCACACAGCCATGAAAACCCAGTTGTGACCTGGTTTTTTCCCCACAACTAATGCAGACAAAGCTGTTGTCCGGTGAGAATCTTTTAAATTTTCTTACGTTTTCTGCTCCTTTCTACAACAAAGGTATGTCCTGCGGCATTCTTGACAGCTCTCCAACTGTCTAGATTCTGTCAGCTTTTTGTTTCTCTTTGCCTGTGAGGGCAAAATGGCGCCTGACTTGATTTGTATAGTACTTACGCCGTCTTACTTTAAGCTCACTTTTGGCGTGCGATCGTCCTCAACGCGAGATAAGGTTCCGACCCAACGCTACTGTCGAATGGTAAGTAGTACTTCTATGCAGGCAAGAGTTCAAGACAACGGAGACTACTCCAAGCCTTTTCCTGTCTCAAATGGCGTGAAGCAGGGCTGTGTGCTGGCTCCAACACTTTTCAGCTTAATGTTCACCGCCATGCTGAAAGATGCCTTTTGCAGAGAAAGCTTTGGAGTTGACACTACGGTTTCGCACCGATGCAAGCTTATTTAATGCCCAGAGTCTCAAGGCAAGGACCAAGGTAAACTTCGACTGCATCAGAGACCTGCTATTTGCAGATGACTGTGCCCTAAATGCTGCAAACGAAGAAGACCTTCAAAAGAGTCTGTCTCTCTTCGCTAATGCCTGCAAAAATTTAGGACTCACCATTAAAGTTAAAAAGGAGGTACTGCATCAACCTCCTCCAAATAAAGCTGTCACAGAACCTGACATTCTCATAGATGGCCAGAAACTAGCAAATGTCAAAAAATGTGTCTATCTGGGAAGCACCATATCAGCAAGCGCCAACCTAGATGATGAGGTTGACTTTCGTATTGCTCGTGCCAGTGCTGCTTTTGGCAGACTTCAAGAACAAGTGTGGCAACGGAGAGGACTCAGTTTAACTACAAAACTGAAAGTCTACAGTGCTGTGGTTCTCCCGTCACTCCTATATGCATCAGAGTCATGGACCCTATACTCCCGCCACACCAAAAAGCTAAACTCCTTCCATCTACGCTGTCTAAGGAGTATCCATAAGGTGCGTTGGTCTGACCACATACCAGACACAGAAATTCTAAAGCTGTCCAACATGCACAGTATTAATGCGACAGTAAAAAGGTCCCAACTACGATGGGCGGGACATGTAGTCCGCATGCCAGAAAATCGCCTTCCCAATCGACTTCTGTATGGAGAGTTATGTACAGGAAAGCGCTCCCAAGGCGGCCAATACCAGCGCTACAAAGACACCCTCATGAGCTCCTTCAAGGAATGCGGTATCGACATTCATGGCTGGGAAGCACTAGCTCTAGATCGCTCCGCATGGCGTGAAGCTGTGAGTCTCGGAGTCTCAAGATTTGAAGAAAGTAGAGTGGCCAGTGCGATAGAGCGCCGAACCAACAGAAAGCAGGAGAAAAAGCAGGCCTATCTGCAACTGACAAAACTCACCCATGCCACATTTGCGGCCGGCTTTTCAAAGCGAGGATTGGACTTTACAGCCATCTTCGAGTCCATAGGAAATGAGAAATGTGCTCATCTTCGAACACGAAGGAGGAGCTATGTATATATAGTACTTCTATACTGTACTCGTCATCCTCCAGCAGAAAGTAGTTATTTGTAAAGTAGTCCTGACAGTGTATGCCCATTAAGAATAGGAAGCACTTTGAAGGCTACTCTATATCTCTAAGCTGCTGTTACGTATGATGAATGATTCCCAACAACATTAATTGTAACTAAATGAGCGTTTTTGTAAAAAAAAACATTTTTAACATTTAGAAACATATTAAAAAAACTTTACATAATTTACATAAAATTGTTAAAACTTCTTTTTCTTTAAATCCTTATGCCGTCTAAATCAACTAGGAGGCAAACATTCATTAGTTCTCGGGGATTTCACTTTGTTTCTAAGAAACTCAGAAATCACGAGATTCTAAGAAATGGACATTAGGAACTCAGACAAATTGTCTTGGTTTGTATTAGCGTGAAATCCGGCGGACGTGAGAGATGAAACTCAGGGGCGATCCTGTGGGCAAACAACAATTAATGTCATATTTTTGGGGGGGGGCTTTTGTTAGTTGTATACATAAATAAAGCCCTGCTCAATGTGTGTCAATGTTTGTGTGTGCGAGGGAGAGAAAAGAGAGAGAGAGACATAGAGAGATAGAGAGAGAGAGAGAGAGAGAGAGAGAGAGGGAAACAGTGGAGAGAAGAGATGGTAAATATAATGTAATGCCGAAGATGACAAGAAATTGTTAAGATCTCTCCTTCATTAAGACTTGTAGATTGGTAAACACAGACACATTATCCGTCTGCCGACGTCCAGAAGAAGATGAAAGAATATCAAGAAATAACTGGACATCAATACCTTCTAATTAGGAGCTGGAAGTCCATTTTAAAAGGACCAGTTTACACGAGAAGATGGACATGTAACTTTAATATTTTTTATTTTTTTTTAATGTGTTGTTTTTTGACTTTAGAAGATCAGAGAATCCGTACAACAAAAGGTTTTGTTGATCATACCTACCAGTTAGTTTTGATGTTATGAAACATTCTGGGGTCAAAAGAGAACCGAGGGACCTGATGACCCAGCTAAAACTAGAAGAATTAATTTCGCTATGATATTGATGCAAGTGTTTCTAATGGAATGAAATGATCTTGTTTAAAATATTGTTTTACGTTTCTCCTAATTGTCGTTTCCAACTTAAAATAGTCTAAGACAAGTATCTATAGAGATCTACGCTAGTTGAAAATGTGGTTTACAAGTTGATGAATTTTTTGTTCAGGTTGATTTTCTTGCGTTAACTTTTCTTTCAGAGTTCTCTATTAAAATATCTTTCTTTCTAATATTTTCCAGATTAATGCTGAAAGGCGATTCTAAAGTTGTTGTTTTTTAAATTATATTACTCATTAAAAAAATATTCTAAATATTTTTCAATCTTCCTGAATATTATAAAACTCTTTAATTATCCAGCAATATTAAGACTTTTAGACATTATTACACACTAATTAATCTAATGCACTACCAAGCGCATCAAATACTACTTTGTCTTAAAAAGTTGAACATAACGCTAAATCGCTGGGGGGGGGGGGGGGGCAATACATTTATTGCGAGTTTCCTGATTAACAAATTATTATGAAAAATTTCTGGAGTCCAAAGTCTCAGTATGTGGTAAACACCGAACAAAGTCAGCAAATAAAGTCAGCCAACTAAGTCAACGCAATAAATTAGGGAATGAAGTTACCGAGCAAACACAGTCATTAAGTCACGAACATAGTCACTAAATCAAGCCACCGATAAAAGTGTGTCAATTAAGTCACGGAACAAAGTCACTGAAGTAAGCCACGGAACATAACCACTGAATTAAGTCACGGTACATAGTCACTGACTTAAGGAACGGAACAACTAAAATAATCATCGAACTAAGTCACGGAACACCGTACAAAGTCACTGACTTAAGTCACGAAACCTTGTCACTGAGTTGAGCCAGCGAACAAATCAATGAAAGAAGTATTTCAGAAAAGTCACCAAATAAGTTTGACCTACTAAACGAAAGATTGAAGTCAGAAAACTAAATCCACGAAATAAATCAGCAAATGAAGTTACGGGGAAAGGTGGTGTAACAAAGTCATCGAATGCAGTTATTGAACTAAGTCACTGAACTAGACAACATAGAGAATCAATCCTATAAATTGGTGCTAACTATTTAAGCTGTTATTACAAAGTATCAAGTCGTAATGTCTCAAATCTTCAATGTAATGTTTGTGTTGACTGCTGACTAGAAAGCAGAGGCCACTAAAGAGACAAGCAGAACCGAGTAAAGTTAAAGTAAGACCTTGCAATCTATAAGGCAGATGATGTATTTGTCATCTGTTTCTGTGTCTCACAGTTAATGAGTATATCGTGAGGCCAGTACAACGGCTTACAGTACTTAAACTCCTCTAACTAATGTCAGGTGGAGTATATATTGACCCCATTTTAAGCTGGGTGGATTCAGAGGCGCCCAAAGATCCCGATTAAAAAATTAAACCCAGTCATCAACAGGATTCGAACCCGGGATCCCGATTCGGAAGGCAAGAGCTTTACAACTGAGTCACCACGCCGGTACAGATCCTAGTAGTAGCTCTAAAAACTTGCAGTTTGAATTGAACTAAGTCACTGAACTAGACAACATAGAGAATCAATCCTATAACTTGGTGCTAACTATTTAAGCTGTTATTACAAAGTATCAAGTCGTAATGTCTCAAATCTTCAATGTAATGTTTGTGTTGACTGCTGACTAGAAAGCAGAAGTCACTAAAAGAAGCAGAAGTTTGAATTTTAAAAAAAAGAGATCAAAAAGCAACTCACGAAACAAAAGTTTATCAGGACATATCTAAACATTTATTATCAGACTAATTGCTATTATTTCTAAGGTATTATTTTAGTTGGATCATTATAGCAATTCTTTTGCAAATGAAGATGAAAACATATATTGCATTGCTACAAATTGTATACAACTTTTCGTCTATATTTAGCCCTGTTGGTTTATCCAATGGATGACTGCCTGGTCGAGCGGTTTGCTCGCTGGACTGTCGTTTGGATTTATCGATGGTCCCTGGTTCAAACCCTGCCCGCTCCAATCCCCCGTCGTCCTGCGGGAGGTTTGGACTAGGAAGTAACTATCTTCAACTATGAAGGAACATCCGAAACATGTAAAACATTTTACAAACAAACATTTTTATCCTTTCTGATATCAAACCTTTTTTTTTTAGACGTAACTAAACTTGTAGCAGAAATAAACCGCATTTCAACACTCGCCATCTTGATACAGAGCCTCCTGTAGATTAAAAACTTTTTTCGTAGATGTTTATAATTTACGTTCTGAACTTTTTACTCTTAAAAACACAGACATATACAAAATCAAGATTTGAGGCTGCTTTTAATTAAACTCATAATTTTCATAAGTCGTGCTTGTATATATTATATATATATATATTGTTTATACAGAGAGAGAAAGAGAGACAGAGAAGGAAAAAGATGAAGATAAAGAGGAAGATAGAAAGATAAAGCTAGATAGATAGATAGATAGATAGATAGATAGATAGATAGATAGATAGATAGATAGATAGATAGATAAAAAGATAGAGAGAGAGAGAGAGAGAGAGATAGGTGGATAGATAGATAGATAACATTTTATAACTATAATTAAAAGAATAAACCAAAAAATTCAGTGTACTTCTTTATTAATGTCTACATGGTGCAAGTCATATTTATCAATACAGTGATAAGAACCAAACATGTTTACGTATTAACAATTCATTGAATTGACATTTTACCAATATATTGATAATTACCAATTGATTTTCAGAAAAAGGTTGTGTTAGTATATTGCTGTCAATATATAAAAATAATATACATAATATATAATGTGTCATAAGTTAGTGAATATCTAATGTACAGCAAGTTTGTTTTTTTTTTATTCTTCAAAATCTGCCCTGCCTTCGTTTCCTAAATGCCACACAAAAATGGACTTAAATTTATAATATATATATGCACGAAAAAAAATATTATAATGATTAAAACTAAAGAATTTGCGACCATATCTGCCGTTATTAAAAAACATTATATCAAAGGACTAACTTCGACAGCATAGCTATAGTATTTAGTTAACGACCTTTTTTGTGTGCATGAGTTGACCGTTTAACTTCCGCACAAAATCAATGTCCAGCTAAAGTTGAAGCCAAAGTTGAAGCTCCAGAGAATATAAAGAAAGACATACAGTCTATATCTATTCAAAAATAATTTTTTGTTGTATTATTGCTGTTGTTGACCTTATTTTTAAACTAAAATTAGGCTAAGCACGTGATATTATGAAACGCAAACGAATTTTTCCTAAAAGAGCTTTAACAAAAGTGAAGAAACTGTTGACTATATTTTACAAATGTATTTACCCTTAATTGTACTGCGTACTTTGAAGGCGTCAGTCATAGTTCTCATATGAGTGCAGAGCAGCCCAAGGGTTTCGACTTTTTGACAATTAAAATTCCAAAATATATTTCCTCAAGTAAAAAAAAAAAATATTGCTTTTCTACAAAGCATGCATAAGGTCCATACAAAACGTGTGTTAACATATACAAATAAAGTTCATTTAGACATACTTACAATGTAATAAAAGATAATAGTTTAAGTATCACAATAGTGGATGAGTACATAAGTATGTTAATAAATAGAATTACATTAAACCAATTGTGATCATAATATAGTCATAAATTACACATTCATTCATGGACTTGACTGGGTTGATCGAATATCAGAAAACAATTTACGAGAATGTTGTTGTTTTTTCCGGGTGGTCCTAAAGTAGGTTATTTTTTTACATCAATCGTTTTTGGCTCTACTTCGATCTAGAGACCATGTTAGTAGCTTTTTGGTAGGCCTACTGCGAACTCAAAGTTGGCAACAAAATGAGAGGATAGACATATAAGAGACGACGAAGAAAGACTTAATGGAAAGGTGTATATGCACATCTTATTAGGGGACTCTATTTCAGCAAGGAAGTTAGTGCAGTTTATGTTTTATTAGCGGACTATGTTTCAGTGAGGACTTAAAACTGAAAAAACATGGGGGAGGGGAGATTTTCAGTTGGTTATAATTCTACTCAAAACATCGTAATGAGTGTGGAAGAGTGTAAAGGGGGGGGGGGAAGAATATACTTTTTTTAGTAAGTTGACCAAATGTACATATAAGCATTCACATTCATTTATGTTATATTCGCTAACGTCAACAAAACAAAATTATAAATATGTGCTTCCAGTTCATTAATAAGCATGTCACATGATTAATGACAAGGAGTCGGTGTGCTATAAATAGACTGGACTAGGTGATGTTTACGTTGTTGAAGACGACTCTATGATGGAGAAAGTATTATCAAATCAATGCTATTTCGTTAAAGAAGGTACAGTGTTTAAAAGTGTTCCGTTACCTTTGCAAGAGACAAAACTTTAAAAATCCCATTCCCTTATATGTTAGTACAATAAACACTCGAATGGTAACATTGGTAATGAATTGAAATGTATCAAAAATTGGTGAAAAAACAAACACACAAAACATTATGAAGAAAAAAATAGAACTACTGTGATTTATTGATAAACTGAGACCATCTGTTATCTCAATTTTAAGTTTGCAAACCAGGTCATTAGTATGCTAGTCTTTTAAAGTCGCGCCCTCCCCCGCTAACTTGCACTAAAGGTTACGGGGACGATTGTACTTTGCAAGAGATACACAGCCACAATGAGTTTTTTTTTTTTTCTTTTCATGTTCCCAGTCTTGAGACTGGGTTTATTTCTGTAGGTCATTAAATTATTTATTTTTGGATAACTTGTTTTACTCTTGTTTGAAATTATTGCAATGACTTGATGTTTACAAAGCTTATTTTAACTCTTTCCGCCTGACAGTCTGGTACAAAATGTATGTACGTTGTTCCCCCGCTTTCCATTTTGGGATCAAGTTGAAACTTTGCATAATTATTCATTTTGCCCCTCACTAAATATTAATCAATCAAAAACTTAATTAATTAATTGAATAGGGGTTATCATTATTTCACCACATTTCTTATAATAAAATATGTATAAATCTTAAATTAGTGAGAGATATTGCTGTACATGTGTAGTACTTTTCCTTTTTTGAGTTTTTTTTGTTGTTAAATTATTATGTATACATATGTTGTTTCGTCTGTCATCTAAACAATATAACTTTTAAATATCTACTAATAAATCATTAAATTTAAACTTGGTCTGGGTGTAATTAAATTAGTTTATACATGGGTCAAAATGAGTGAACATATTATCTAGATCAACATTCAAAAAACATATTTTTATTCGCCGGAGACTTTAATTTGTAAATCCAGACATAAAAAGAATCTATTTCAAAATTGTTGTAAAATAGATTTATCCCTAGTGAATACAGGCTAACTGACCAAGTGGTGTATCTATTTGATTATTGTATTTCAGTGACAACATCGCCATTGTGAGAACCATCGTAGTTTACAGACACAATCTTTCTAATGGAAACAAAAAGCTTCATGATGAATCTTTGGTGATAATGAAATTTATAAATAGCACTGAAAAGAAAAACAAAACAGCAGATAAAGAAATACTGAACTCTAAACAAACTAGTTCACTACACATTTCAGTACTTCTTGAAAGTAATTTTTAAGTTAAACAAGACCGAAAGGTTGTTGGGTGATTCTTGATTAAGCTATTTACACACTGTAACGTCGATACTATTGCCTCTCCAGAGATAATCAAGAACTCCTCTCCAATATCTTCTCGCAAAGATTTCACTTCATCCATCACAGTTTGAAAGTATGGGACTCAGAAATAAAAGGACACTCTTCTTAGAATACAGGGAAATTAATAGTTAACTTGTGGCGACGCCTTCTTCTTTGATCTTATAATACTCCACGGCTAAGGCCACGTGGTTGACTTTCTCTCCACATCCTTTGACGTCAGGAAACTCGTAGTCCTCTAGGAAAAATGGTATTCCTGGAATACTGTCCGGAAAACCTGCTGGGAGGTTCTCACGAGATCTCGGCGTAAAGCTAAAACCAGGAGTGTGCTTTAACAACCTGTAAAGTAAAGGCAATTATAAAATTGTTATGCTAACAACCAATGTGTATAAACGTTAAAGCTGGTCAGAATCATTGAACAATAAAAATTAAAGATTTTTTTTCTATAGTAAAATCAACCATTGAGTTTAGGAGTTTGGTAGGTCAATAGCTACAAATACAGAGATGGTTCTAGACATGTAGAAATGGAAAACAAAATGGCTGCATGGTCGTCTATTACGGGCTGTAAACTGACATGACGATGTTCCCAAGTTAAAACCATGTCCGCTTCTCTATCCAGAGTGCTCCTGAAGGTGAGTAGGACAAGGATATACAATAGGACAAAGACATACAAGAGGACAAGGACAATCTTTATTTCTGAAGGAACGAACGTCGTATTATATTCAACAAACAGAACAAGGAACTCAAAACAAATCTTTAAAAGTGAGTGTAAAATTGTAGAGAGTAAGGTTAGGGTAAAACAGAGATACTACTATGACCATCATAAATACGTGGTCATCACAAATACAGAACCAGAATAAATACATTGTCATTAGAAACTCCTGGTCATCAGAAATACATAGCCATATGAAATTCATTGTCATTAAATATATATTGCGTTCACAAATACACGGCCATCACAAATACATGACCAGTACATATACAAGCAACCACAAGTCCACTGACATCTAATATTGAATGCACTGCTAATTCCTAGAGACTTACTCAAATGTTGTGGGGCTGATGTGAATCCTTAGGGGCTCGCTCCCTGACTCGAACTTGTTGGCCAGGGTGACATTGTTCCCAAAGAGGCAGTATCGGGGCATCTTGCGCCCCACGACTCCGGCTAACACGCGGCCAGTATGAATCCCTATACGCATCTGAAACAAACAATCATTATAATTGAGGTAAATATTTGTGTGTGTAATAAAAAAAAGAGTATATTGAGAAGTAGTGTAGCAAGGCACAGGTACCAGTGGGCGTGAGTTAATGAATATGAGTGTGAAAAGAAATCTAGTCATAATGTATATATCGGTTAATTACAAAGAAACATCCAATGCAAAGCAGTTCCTTTGACACATAATAACGTCATTACAATCAATGGTTGTAAAAGTACCCCTTTAAAACTTGACGATGTAAAAGGTAAGTTCTTTCTATGGCCAGCTCTTAATAAGATTGTCATGTGGCCGGCACAACGATCAACCGTAATACTGTCCAACTAATGTCAGGTAGTTTGATGAGCCGTTTGGGCATCACACATGATCCGTCGAGCGTCTTTCTCCAGTCCTCACAGTTTTTTGCCTTAGATAGAATCGCTTTCAAAGACATGCCTACTGTGAAGAAACGAGTCCCTTTAATTATAGCTGCCTTTATTCAGGAACATAAAACATATTTACAAGTTGAATATTATAACTAACTCTACTAGATCACTTCCACTCTCTTGTTTACAAATACACACGACTTCCGCCAGTCCCCTAATTCCCTGTACCAAACACATGACCGTGTGTCACGTTTGACCACACAGTAACCGTGTCACAACACCTACCTATTCTTGTTATTGTCTTCCCATCGCTCTCTCTGTCTGCCACTTCTTATTCCTGGCTTCCCATCGCTCTCTCTGTCTGCCAC
>JADKLZ010000728.1:25937974-25949539 GCA_021533235.1 Biomphalaria straminea
TACTGTGGCCCACCTTACATCTCCCTGCCAACTTTAAAACATTTTTCCACCGAACTTCGTCAGCGTCAAGGTCTAGATACAATTTATTGTAGGTAGTGATCACTTAGGCCCACAATATTATATAAATAGAAAAGTTTTTAAAACAGAACAGGAATAAAAACAGCTGAATACTTTTCTGGTAATTTTGAAGAATTTAAAGTGATCTGGATAGATGCATCTGTGATCTGTGGGATTGATTGAGGGTAAAACTGGAATATTCTGTCATGTAGACGCAGTATACTAGCATTGTATATAATGTCGAATGCAAACTTCAGCTGCTCACTATGTGGTGATAATGTTGTCCATTCTTATTTCTCTTCCCTCTATGTGCATATGTTATGTTTAACTGTTGTGGTGATATATATAATTTTTGCATAGTTCACTTATTATATGTCATTATGATTGAGCTAACATTTCAATGTTATGGCTTATGGTTGTGCTTACATTAATGGTTGTAGGTAACTATTTAAATATATTTAATGAAAGTAACTAAAATACACCTGTGAAGAAATTCTGCAAATACCTGCCCTCGTATCAGAGAGTTAACTAAAATATTTCATATTTCATTTCGAAATAATGTACCGAGAATGTTACTTCATTTCTATATCGACAATGTGTACATTAGCAATCAACCAAACAAAGATGGCTACCATTAGATCAGACATAAGACGAATAGTTAACAGTATTAAAGTTTGAACAAAATAATAATAAATTATTTGTTCTCCTTCTCATTTGTTTATTGTATGTGTCCACATGTAGTTATTTTTTTTTTCTCCTCGTGTGGGTGTGTGCTTGTGTGTGGTGAGTTTAGCGTACAAAACGAGGGCCTTTTTTAAAATTTAAATCTCACTTGTTGAATCGAAGCGTGTTCGACGTGCATTTGACAATCTCAAACCAGATAAAGTATTGATAGGGCCAGATAAAGTGGGGCTCTTGCAAGGGAGAGAGGAAATAGCAAAGCGAAGGCTGTAAAATAGAAGTTAACGATAGGGGGTGGGACGAGAAGGGAGGAACACTTTGTCTAGAATACAGACAGACTCGACAACCAGGAGTCTATATTTGTTAACGATCTGTTAAGTTTCCTCTTGTTATGCAAAATTTCACACTTCTAACTGTGCTGCTCAGTGACATTTTGACATCAAACTTCAAGCCGATGAGAGAATAAACAAACTGATAGGGAGATTAATAGGCAACTAGTTGTGGAGTTCATTTGAGCTTATCAGAGACACAAAACAAACAAAAAAGATAAACCTTTTGTAATTCATAAAATAGTGCATTATCTATATTAAATAGTTTCATTGCAATAATTAAGAAGAAACTTGAATTTCTGCACACATTGTGCAATTTATTATTTAGTTTCATTAAGTAGTTTAATCATACCCTCGCAATGTTAGATTCTTTCTGGTTTAATGGTACTAAATTTATTCATGATTACTGGAAATTTTAATTCGTATTAAACTTACAAACAAGAAAAAATATATTTCTAAAAAGACAATACCTTCATACTGAAACTTTTACTATAAGAATAAGAACATAATTTTAAATAACTATTTAATCATTACTTTATATATTATAAGTATCGAACACAAGACACCGTAGGCTTCTAAAAAATACATTTTCTGATCCTCTCCCAGCTCATTTGTGCGATTAATTATTGGTATGTTCATAATATGGACGTCTACATCTAACACTGGATCTAAAGTTCTCATTTAGAACTCTTTAGAACTAGTCAAGATCTACTTCTATATCTAGAATCTAGATGTAATCTAGTAACGCTTTTAAACTTCAATAAAAATTGAAGCCAATTTACTCAGTTATCGCATAATTACAGTAATACGCCTGACTGCACAATGTTGGCTCTAGACCTAGATATAGTCTCCAGCCAAATTTACATCTATTTTGAAAAATTATAACTGGCAAACTAGAGTGTTACCCGTGCGGCCAAAGAGCTAGCAATTCTTTCGTTTCCCAGGTGGCAGGGTCAATGGCTTTCAGAGAAGCTTTAAGGTTATCGATGAAGCTTTTTCTATGCCCACTTTGTGAGCGCGTAATTGGCCATACAGGAGACTTCCATTCTGCAGATGTCTTGCCCATCGCAGCTTAGGCTGCATTAGGATTGAGTGGATGCTTTGCAGACCCGCTCTTTCAAAGAATTCAGCATCAGGTAATTTTGTTGCCATTCAACAGTCAGTATTTTTCTGACACAAATCATGTGGACTTAGTCATGTTTTTTTTTTCCATAATTTCTTTATAATATCTTAATTTTTTTTCATCTTAATAGTATTGGAATAAAATTACAAACTCTATCACTATATCTTCATATCAACTTTTTTTGGGCTTTTTTTGCAGATGTCACTTTCATTCAGTACACGTAGACGCACCATTCTCATAGACAGAAATAAATATAGACTGTAAAAAAGGAAGTAACTTCATGTAACTTGAAAACATGTATATCTATTGTATTCGGATTTCCGAATTATGAAAAATTTAAAAATTGCATGATCTTCAGTCTTAGAGATTAAACAAAATTGATAGACATGAATAAAGTACACACAATTGCAATTCACAAATTTTCGTTTCATAAAACTCTCTTATTGGCCAGTCTATATTTATTTATGCCCTATAGACCACTAGGTCTGAAAGGGGAACTTTACTTATACTTTTTTTATGACCATTCTACATTTCAAATTTTCAAAAACCATCTTCCATCTTTTGACTGAGAAAAAAAGTTTGAGTGCATAGAAGGAATAAAACAAAACAGCTTCTTTCTTTATATAGTTTCGTTAAATTTCTATAGTTGTGTAGTTTGTAAAAACAATTACATTTAAAAAAACAAGAACCTCCCCTGTTATCATTGTTTCGTTTACTTGTATTCTTATGTTTTGTTCTGTTTTTTGATGACGTCAACGTGCCCATTTATTCTCAACAACCCACGAGAGTATGATGGAAAATGAGAAAATCTGTTTGCTATTGACAGAGTAGCTCTTTGCGTGGGAGGTAAGAGAGTCTTTTCAACAGCTGGGTTGATGTGGTTTTGGGGTGGGGGGGGGTGAGAATTGAGAAGGACTGTCATTAAGAATCGTACATCTCAACAGTTTAAAGATCGATATTGAATATGCGGGAACAAACGTGATATGGAGCGATGCATCATTTGGAAACAACTATTCTAACTGACATTTTAAAACGTATCAGAGATGTATGTGCCTTTTCTTTTAAAATCTAGCTACCATCTAGCAGTAGGCACTCTGGTATCTAGTTACTATCTAAATTTTGTGAGTCTGCAAACAAAATCTTAGAAGAATTAATTTTTTGTTTATGTAAAAGTTTCAAAACCCGTTGTTTGAGAATTCTTTGTAAAGAACCAGTTGTGAATGAACCAATTGTCAATGAATCAGCTGTCAATGAACCGGTTGTCATTGAATATATTTGTCCAATCCCCAGGTGACTGCCTAGTCACGTCGTATGCTATTCTGTCAACTTGACGGCCCAAAGTTTGAACCAAGCACCATCTCCTGTCACACTTTTTATTTTATATTTTACAGACGTGACTTCAAAACAGAAGATAATTACGTCCTAAGCATTTCATGTGTCAATCAGCCACTTAAACTTGTTAAGTTGTTGGGTTTCTTAACTGACTCAGGCAACCCTTTCCATTCTCATGAAAGTGATATGGACTACAATGTAACACCATTTATTTCTGAAGGTTTGTCCGAAACTTGTAAAACAAACAAAAAACATGTAAATACAGTCTTCACAGTCTCGAGGTAGCTGAAGGTGTGAGACAATATAGAAATATAAGGAAATAGTTGGAGATCAAATGGAATCAAACACTGATTGTTATTCTGCTGGCACATAAAGTCTGTTATCGTAAATTATCTACAAGTCTGTGAATAAAAGAGCACACTGAAATTCAGTGATGGCGCCAACGTAGAATGTCTTTGCTTTTGACGGTCTTGTAACTTGAACTGTTTAAATCCATTAAATCTTGTCTTTTACCTCAGAACTAATGGCACTAAGAAAACTGAGCACTGTGAAGTAGTATCAATCACAAAATCAAACATGATCTTAGAGTTTCCCTACAAATCATTTTCTTTCTTTTAATTTGACGCCATTATGTTCCCTGGTGCAGCGTATTTTTCTTCTCATAGAACGCCCCCCCTACCCCCCTACCCTCACCATTTCCAAACGTTTTTTTTTTCCTACCCTCAGACTTAGTCTAATTAATAACTGACGCACTCTTTTCAAACCGTCACGAAATATGTCCGGATGAAATCTTATCTCCAGGCAGGAGATGGAACGGGGGGGGGGGAGAGAATGGGTTCTTGTGCATCGTAGAGTTGTAAATGTTTGCAAGGGTTTGGGGGTGGGGGGGGACGTTTTGAAATTGTTTGTTCATGAGTGTCTCTATATGTTGTTTACGTATGTATGCACAATATGTGCGTGTGTGTGCTTATACATATATATAAATGCATACTTGTGTTTGTTTTTACAAGTATTCCTCTTAGTGGGACAGTGGCTGCATTCAGATTTGTTTGGTCATGTCTCCAAAGCATGGAACTTTGACCCGTGTCAAACTCTGACCTTCTTTTTGTCTACAATCCCTCTTGACACTATCCCTTTCCCCTCCATCCCCCCCCCCACACACACACTCAGTGAAATGTTACCTCCAGATAAGTCCTGCCCACCCCGGCCCCCATTGCCAGCACGTCAATGCACCAGGTCCTTAAGTAAGCGGCAGGCCAGGGTGAAATGGGATCCACTCAATTAACCAGGACTCGTGAAGGAAAAAGGGGTCGTAAAGAGGATCTTGCCACGACCCTAGCTACAAAACGTAATACGGTCTTACAGCCTTCCCCCTTTCCCCCCCCCCTAAATCTTATACCAGATCAATGAATCGATTTGCTATCTCAAGACACTGATTGACATTGCTGTTCAGAGGAAAGAAGAGAATTGACTTGGGTAAGAAAAGAAAGGAGGCGTCTTTAGTTACGTGACTATGTCGCAAGTGAAAAGAACTTGTGCATTTGATGGCATTTCTTGAAGGAGATGTCGTAATCCACTTTTAATTCAGTCTATTTCTAAGACAAAATATTCAATGCATTAATAACTCATTCTGAAACAGACATTTTGAAAGTGTCTTTAAAAGAGAAAAATTTAGTGAATTACAACAATTCACATACAGATACCCTGATTGGTTCAATAGTTTATACAGCTATATGGTCCATTAGATGTATGAATTATTAAAATCCAGCAAAATTACAAAAGGATTTTTTAAAAACAAAAGCTAGTATTAAGTGTACCTTATCCAGTAGTATGGATCAGTAATGTAATTAAATTTGTGATAAACAAAGATCTAGATAAACAAAAATCTGTGCTTTTTTTTACCAATTGTTTTTGTTTAGCGCTTTTTATGAAAAAAGGTTTTATATTTATTTACTTACATTTCTTTCTACAAATAATAATGTTTAATAGTAAATAAACTAATCGATTTTTTATTGTTTTTTTGTGTTGGGCTGTACAAAAAATAAATGTGAAAATATCAGCTCAATGGGAGATTGGGTGTGGGAGAGGCCTGGACACGAGATGATTTTTTATTGTGTTGGTTTAACAAGTTAAATGATCAATTAAATCTTTTTACTAGAGATAGGCCTACTTTGTCTTTTGTCAGCAGTTATGTAAATTCTTTTAAATACCGATAAATTTTCTATTCAGATTAATGACTAACATTTCTTGTAGCTGAGGGTCTAACTCTAAAGCATAGGCATAAATTATATATTTTATGTCTATGGTCTGAAGGTGATGCATATTTCGACATTATTGACTATTTCGACATTATTCAGACGACAGTGTTATAGTTGTTTATCTATTGTAGCGCTAATTTTGCATTTTTGTATATACAACATTAATGTAACGTTCTTTCCTAAGCACTAATTAGATTCTTTTCTTTTTTTTTGTATTCCCAATGTTAACAAGAGCTTGCTTCGTGAGGTTTTTCAATGACCTAGTAACAACGACTTGATTGTAGGGAACTCTTTGAAATACACGTAGAACAAAACAGTTCCCTGTTACTGGGATTATATTATTTAGTCTTCATTACGCCGTGTAGTTAGAATGTTGGTTTTTTTTTTAATTAGGATTTCAACAATAAGCCAACAGCTGGCTTTTAGCTGTGGATTTCTATATTTTATGTAATCTAGATAAAGATTTAGTAGTTAAAAAAAATAAATAATGAGACCTTATTAAAGAAGCGCATCCTACAAGAGAAACGCAATACATTTATTTGAAGAAATTAATTCATTAAGTCTATGTTAATGCCATTCTATCAGCTTTTTTTATGTCTAAAATCTGCAATCTTTCTCCTAGTAATATCATACTGGGGTAGGATTCGAACCTCGCCCGCTGCTATTTCCTTTCTCCAGCACAATGTTTAGTCTAAGATGTAATAATCATTTCTGAAGTAACGACTGAAGAGTATAAATCATTAACTGGACAAAGAAATTATCAAATTAAGTTCATTACAAACATAGATACTCTAGGTGTATCTGGAAGTCTGGACTGTAGTAGTGTCCTTACACTAACGGTCCAACAGTGTCCAATGAACGAAACAGAACAAAATTGTTATTAATGGATGTGTCTCCATTTTATGAAAATTACAAACAAGAAAGATACTTTGTTTTTATTATTATTGCCTGAAGTTGAGATATAATAAATAAATAAGCCCGTGCACATCTTTCTCGTATTTATCATATAATATCATAGTTTGTTTATGCTTTAGAGAAGAAATAAAAAAAAAATTACTATGAACGTCTGAATTAAAGCTAGCGTGCAGTAACCTTGCAATCAAAGAGCGCGCGTGATTGAATGGTAGGCTAGCTAATTCTTGGAGTCTGATGCTCAGGACAAATAGACACATGTTCATTACAAGATAAATGAGAATTTTAATGATTTTTTTGTGTCTGTATGTAAACAATAAATCATATGCTGGCGTTATTCTGATTTCATTACGTGTATAGATAATATCGTATAATTTAGATTGCGAAGTAATGTATATGACTCATTCCTATAAATTGTTATCCAGGTTTATGTATGTAATGTCTGTATTCATTACATATATTAATTACTCAAGTTTGTTTCTTCATAATACATTCAATCTGAAAGAATGTTTTACGGATGTGGACTGATTAATTCCAGCTGATTTATAAACACGGCTACAGCTTTGTCTCTGAACATTATCCTAAAAAAAAGTAATTTAAGAAAAATCAATTTACATGTAATAAAGCAAACTTCCCGAGAGCTATAAATAATTATGTGGATAGGAAATGGTTTTCTGTTTTTTAAAGAAATTTTTGTTGAAATAGTTTCTTAACATTCCAACACAAAATTGTATTTATTGGGCCATATTTCAAGTTATCGCAATTCTTCTCATCGGCTTTGAGAGGCATTGGTTGCAAATGATGACTCCTGGGTTTTCTAGAACCAAAAGCGCAGGCGCGTTGATGCACAATTACAGAATCACTGATGAAGTTCTGGTTCTGTTGCATTTTACATCTCGGCAGACTATCTTTTCCCTTTGCAACTTCTTGTGTGACTAAAGAGGCCAATCCTTGATACGCAGCTGCGATCACAGGTTGGGCATATGTAGTCACCAGGCGTCGTTACACTTTCCTCCTTCTTTCTGCTTCTGTTGTGAACGGCATCTGCAATCCGGAACCCTTCCTTTATGTTCGCTCTACAGTGCTAGTTGATGCCAATAGAAACAGTTTCCCTCTAAGAGATTTTCATTACTTCTTGGGGAATGTGACGAATGAGAAGAGAATCGTTTTCTCGTACATGGTAAAGAAGGCAAGGCCCAAGTACTCAAATGTTATATTCGTTACACAGTTTCCCGAGCATTTACCGTTTTTAGGTTTTAAGGAGATTATATAATTACTCAAGAAAGTGGAACGAGGAATATTTAATCACATAAAACTTCACAAAAGTAAAAAAAAAAGTGTTTTCATATTTTTAAATTGATATTCTCGCTTTAAAAACAGTTGGGGTGACAAGAAACTGAAAAGAATGCAATACATTTAGTTTCATAAACGTTGGCTGCCTGGTTCATAAATCTCCAAGGTCCAGGGTTCGAACCCTATCCACTGCCCCCCCCCTCCGGCCTTATCTTATGTTATAAAATACAGATTTTACTTCAAAAAGTCATGCATGTTAATCAATGATTTGAATTCTGCCAAATCATTGGCTGACTCAGGCAACTCACTCCGTGCTCTAATAGCACTAGGGTAGATTTGGGCTAGGATGTAATTATCTTCAGATTTTGATGGAAAATCCGAAACATGTAAAACATTTCACAAACGTTTATCTTTGTTCAGAAAGGCCAAAATTTCTGGCAATCTATCATCAGCTTGACATTTGAACCCGAAATGAAAAGGCAGGGGGGAAGAACTGAGAACATTTTGTCCTCGTTCACCATTTTATTTCTCCATCATCTGGGAGAGTTCCAGAAACTCAACAACAAAAAAAAATGAGCCCAAACTTTGCAGGCAGCAAAAGTGAACATATCGCGTGTGTATGTTGTGGGACATCGGGGTGGGGGAGAGAGGGGCATTTCTACGAGTGCAAACAGAACAAGAAAAGGAAAAAAAACTAAATATTTACCAACTTTGAAATGGCCTTTTACGTGAATCCCCCTAAACCTAATAAATCGTTAGAATGGACTTAATCAAACAGAAATCACTCTTTGATGTGGGTGGAAAAAATTGAAAACAAATATCTTTAACTGTATTTACAGTGTAATAATATTCTTAAGGAACAAAAGACTTATGAAGATTTTTTTTTATATTTTACTTTCTCTACACATATACGCCAAGTCTAAGATTTGGAAACGTGAACTAAAGGTTTGATTTGGAGATTGTCACTTTGTGACATACAGCTTTTTGACATTTTGAACAAGATCGATTTACAAAGTGTCACTTAGTGGCTTGAAGTTCCAGACATTTAAAAAAAAAAATGTTTGGTCTGACTGAACGCGTGTTTAACAACGCATGACCAAACCTACGTGTTTTTAATGTCATGTATTGTTTAACACTCTGTAGTCTGTTGTTTACAAAATTCAGTGATCTCTCTGATGCATTAAATCGTCCATAGCGGCGACACTAGAATTGTTGAGATTTGAATTAAGATTTATATTGACTGTGCTAATTTCTTTTACATATGAGAAGGAGTTGAAACAAGTGATGCCAGGACTGTCTTGTTCATGAAAATAATTCATTTGATACTTTCTGATTTTTTTTTTATTTGAAGTTTAGAAAACAAATGTTCATGAAACTGTATATGACCATTACTTTCAATGCTGCCCGTTTTACTTGCCACGTTGTCTTCTTTGTTTCTAATTGAAAATAAAAGAAGTAAAGTTCCCTTGTGGTCTGAAGGGCAGATGATGTAAAGTTCATCTGATTCTGTGGCTTACGGAGATACGGTTAACGAGAATGTCATGTGGCCAGCACAACGATCAACCAACTTTACTTTTCCCCAACTAATGTCAGGTACCCGTTAGAGCTGTGTGTTCTCAGAGGCGCCCGAAGATCCCGAAATAAAAATCACAGTCTTCACCAGGATTCGAACCTCGGACCCCGGTTCGGAAGTCAAGCGCATTACCACTCAGCCACCGCTCGTCCTGAAGAGTTCTCATGAAAGTCTCGGAGCATTTGAAACTTAACCAATAAGTCTTTGTTGAAGACAGGCGGATAAGACGATAAGAAAACTTAGAATGGATCCTCCTCGAATAAAAACGTCTTTCTCTGTGTTAATAACACTTGGATCTGTTTGATCTAGAATGTGCAAGGAATTAATATTTTAAGAAAATTTATAGTCCCGGAAAAGAGGAAAATTATTAGGCTTAATTAATGTTCCTCTTTCCATATCATGTTTTCCAAGCGGGGGCAGATAATGTTAAGTTCCTATGTTCCAATGGGCAACGTTTCACAGGGGTGTTATGTAGTGAGCCCATTAACCAACAGTCATAACTTTATTTCAGTAATAAGACTTGTCATCGAGTCCAAAGTTTATTGAGCAATGCAGTATCTCCCGTGGCTACGCAGCCCAGCTGTGACATATATATTTTGCCAGAAATAATGCAGGCATAACTATTGTCCGCAGGTGGTAGATTTATTTAATTTTTGCCGTCTACGTCTGTCCTCGACAGTAAAGTTAGGTACCTGATAGAGATGAGGAGACTGAATGACGTTCAATAGATCAGTTAGTTAAAAAAAAATTTGCCCAATGTGCAGCCTAACATTCGGGCTCACATAGGTCTCACCAGCCACATGAGGAGGCACAAAACCTCAGTGCAAAGCCCTCAGCCCACTGGATGACAAAAGTGGTCATCATCGAAACAAGATGGACGAACTAAGTTTAAAAAAAGGGGTGGTTTTGACAGATTAGAAATTATCAAAATAAAACCGATCGTTAAATATTTCTTAACAATAATTGGTACTACGTTAAACAAGTTAATGTTGGTAATGTTGTTTTTTTTAATTTATACTTTGGTTTATGAAAAAAAAGTAAAAGAAAAAAGTCCGAGGAAAACAAATTATTTATCGATTTAATAACTTTGATTAAAGAGAAATGTTTGTTTTATGGAGAAGTTTTGCGATGATCAATTGATCAGTTGATCAATTCCTGTATTACTGAAAAGGATTGAGAGACTTAAGACCACCAAATCCTATACTTCTGCTCATGTAAAGGCTAGATGATCTTCTTTGGCTTTTCAAGTCATTGATCGTTGAGCTTCGATAAACGAATCAATCAAAGTACATAAACTTCTTTGAAATTAAGAAAAGCATTCTTGTCAGGACCAGTAGGGAGGAGGGGGGTGTATCAAGCTGATTATTACCGTGTTCATTCAGGACTCAAGCCTCCTCAAGAGGACTAATTCAACGTATACCACCGCATCTGTCAAGTATGATTTCTTTCCCTTACTTGACACTAAACAAACTAATAAACCACCAATAGTTAATTACCTAATTGATTTTTTAAATATTGATTCTTGTTTTGATAGTATACAATAATCTAAGTTTAGTCTTATCCGAAATTGGTTGTAAAAGAAAAAATGTGTACATTTTCTCTACCAGACAGCCAGTCAGAGTAAGTTAATATAAGCTTTGTAAAAACAAAAGGGAGGAGGGGACAAGACATTTTCGATACCACAAAAGAATATGTGCAAACAAAAAGTATGTATTTAGACTCACACTAAGCATCAGACCGTACTTTAATTCTAAATCTTACAGACTCGTTCAATTCTATGTGTCTCACAGAGTCCTTTAATTCTAAGTATCCCAGAGATTCATTCAATTCTAAGTGTCTCTGAAAGTTCTTCATTTATAAGTGTCTCAGAGATTCATTCAATTCTAAAAGTCTCTGAGAGTCCTTCAAATCTAATTGTCTCTGAGAGTTCTTCAGTTCTAAGTGTCTCAGAGATTCATTGAATTCTAAGTGTCTCAGAGATTCATTCAATTCTAAGTGTCTCAGAGA
>JADKLZ010000728.1:25963462-25976040 GCA_021533235.1 Biomphalaria straminea
TGTGTGTGTGTGTGTGTGTGTGTGTGTGTGTGTGTGTGTGTGTGTGTTTCATAAATGTTTGTAAAATATTTGACATGTTTTGGATGTTCCTTCAGAGTTGAAGATAATTTACTTCCTATCCCAAACCGCCCGCAGGACGGCAGGGGATGGAAGCGGGCAGGGCTTGAACCCGGAACCATCGACGAGTCCGAAGGACAGTCCAACGCGCAAACCGCACGACCAGGCAGCCATCTTAGGTAATAAAAGAAAGTGAGCACTAATTGTGAATTAAAGAATGATGATTCAAGCTATGTACAAATAATAGAAAGTATTTGATAAGTTATGCAATTTAAAAGGTTTACAATACATTTGATGTACTTTATGGCCTTGGGATGTCTCAGCTCGTAGCACAGACGTTTATTTAGTTCTTCTTCTTCTTCTTCTTGTTTGTTCTCATTGTTATGTTGGAGGGTTCAGATCACTACACCAATATATGAGATTAACTGCTCAGTGGTTTCCAAATCAGGGAGCTCTCCATATAGTTTTCTTTCTATTGGGGTGTTTTGGGACCAATGTCTTCTACGGGCCTCTTAATAAAGAGCGCAGTGTTGGAGGACTTGGTCGGTATTCTTTGGAGACACTCCACATGGGCAGATTTCACTGGTTCCAATTTTGAGCTTCCGGTACATGTGTTGTCGCATTCTGTTGTGTCCGGTCCTAAGTCGAAAGATTAGACGTTGATCTTGTCGGGATAGCTTATAGTAAGCATCATCTTTCTTGTGATTTGGATGTGAGCTCGTCCATTTCTCATTTATTTTATTAACAATTAACAATTAATTTCTTTATTTCTTCTGGGTAGCGTGCAGAGTTTATTTGTGAGTTAGTTGTCCCACTCTTAGCGAGTGTGTCAGTCTTCTCATTTCCTTCTAGTTGTATAAGGATTATTTAGTTGAGAGAGGGGGTAATATAGCGACCTCAACATTGAGTGGTAAAAACGGTTTGTCGTTGTGCTGGCCACATGACACCCTTGTTAACCGTGGGCCACAGAAACTGATGACCTTTACATCATCTGCCCTATAGACCACAAGGTTTATAGAATTTGGCAGCGGTCATATTACATTATACCGTCCTTAAAATTATTTATGATAAAACATTTATCGTCCACATCTTCATTTGAGAATCTGACCAACTCCGGCCACATCCTCATTTGAGAATCTGACCAACTCCGGCCCTGACGTAAAAGAACAAAAAACCACTTTCCAATCTCTAACAAAGAAGCCACCACTTAAGTAATCTCTTAGCATTACTTCAAACTACTACATTCCACTCTTGGTCACTTGGCTTCTGGGCCAGAAGAGTAGCCAAATAACTTTTATCTTAAATCAAAATGGCACTCTACGACCGTCTCATTGGTCACCTATTGACTTCTAAATCTGGGCAACTCTGGCTGATGAGAATAAATTGAACGATGCGAGGGAACTAAAACAATGAAGCCAAATTGTAATTCACTTCTCTTAAATTCTTTTTTTGGTCTCAGTTTTACACAGTACAAACCTCACGAGAGATTCTAATAGCCTTGTCATTGAGACTCTTGATCTATAAATAGTAACCAATAAGTATGAATGAAAGGGGGTGTGAGTAACTTTATTATCTGTCGGCCGCCAAAACTGGCCTCCCTCTTTTTTTTTTTTCTTAACAATGCTACATTGATCGGTCATGACAAGGGGAAGTAATTGAGGAGGTTGTTATGTCCCACGAACCATACATGATGGATTCGGTCATGTAGCCCCCAGAGAAAGTGAAGGCTGAGGGTCCCATACGAGGATACTATTAACATGATACATGAATATCTAGATGTATCATTTTTATGTAAATTCTAAAAACCAATAACAAACACTGTATATTCGAATGCCATGACTCTGTATCTGTTATCTATATCTCATTGCACATAATCGGAAAGGCTTAGGTGACAGTCATGTACACAGTCCCTGACCTCTTTAAAACTTCAATATAACTACCTTTAACGGTATTAATACATCTTATAGCATGTTGTATTTGCAAAGAAATAAAAGTACTTGTAAACTAAATCTCATTTTCCTTATATTCAATATGCATAATTTTGTTACCAATTTTACTTCTTAGAAATGTGGAGGCCCAGTTAGCGAGTGAGGGAGGAACATGATAGGCCACACAGACTTGCTTTGCCTTAAATAGGGCTCTTTATCTTAGCATCCATACACAGTAATTTATCTTCTTTTCAAACTCATCTTCCTATGTTGTGTTTAGGCAATATCTAGGGTCTAGGCATTTCTGTACACGTTATTTCTGTCACTTTCTATTTTCGGATCGAGTTGAAACTTCGCAAAATTATTCATTGCTGCTAACAATGAATCCAGAATCAATGTTACAATTTAATAAATAATTAAAAGTAATTAAGGGAAATAAATCTTATAGTGTTAAAATATATTTTGCTAACAATGAATCTAAACTCAATGGTTACAATTTAATAAATAATTAGAAGTAAATAATGGAAATAAATATTACAGTATTAAAATCTATCGATATAATACACAGTTCTTCCCCTTAAATAAGCTATGTTTGTTGTTTTTTTTTACAGTGTTTTTTTTTTGTTATTTTAAAAACAAGAGTTATAGATGGACAAGTCCATCACAAGATGGTGTTTGTCTGTTTGTTTCATTTTCAATGTCACCAGATAAAGACAAGAAACTATGCCAAAGTTTTTTCAAGCATAAAGGCATTTTTTTTCAAGTAAAGAGTAAATAAAAACACGAAATGTACAACAAAACACAGCAACGAAAACGTGACGAAACAATTATGATAAAATGAGAGAGAGCGTAAAAAAAAGACAAATAGTTAGAGCCAATATTTAAACGTCTTATCTGGCCTAGTGCAAGGTTGTCAACCATTCGATCTCCATTGAATTCCTGTAGGTGTTTATCTAGGAGCGAATCTTCTCGGCGACCATAAAGTCAATAAATACTCATTTCTCTGTGATAGTTCATTACGAAGAAACGGAAACCCCCAGACCAAAGGGAGATTAATGTCTATGGCTTTTTTTAAAAGCCGACCGCAGACCCGGCTTTGTGCAATAGGTTAATCTGCTTTATGATTGTCATAAAACGAGACAGCTTTCGAAAGGAAGGGATCTTAAGTTGTGGGTGTATTGACAACTGCAAAGGATAGCGGCCATTTAAAATTGGTATCGGACGAAAATTTATTTTAAATTTATATTAAGAAATTATAACATATACAATAAATATCTCAAGGTTTAAACAGTAGACTAATTTCATATTACCTACCAATTTGATTTAAGAATTTTCGGTTAATTTAAAACTTTCAAAAGTTCAAATTCGCTCTTTCATACTGCTATTAGAAGCATTAAACGGGTTGCTCGTAACAGGAAAAAGCCAATGACTAGTAGAGTTTAAGCCTCTAATTGACATTCAAGATTAGATTAACTAATGTGTGGGACAAAAAAAGAGTGAACATTGATACTAACCATTCGTTAGACATAGCCCTATAACGCAATAGATGGAGAGAGACGGTGACCAAGAAAGCTATGGACAGCTAGAAAACATGGGCCTTGCGAAAAAATGTCAGGCTCCTCTACCACCAAAACGAAAGCTAACTAAACCAACGATCTATGTGGACTGACTGTCTCTCCAAAATTGTGCTCCTCGGTGACATGAAAAAAGTGTTCGAGTTGAACCATAGTCGTTCTACGACTGAAGGAGGGCAACCAGATATGTAGGATGCAGTTATTGTCTCTTTTAAAAGAACGTCTATATTATAATATATCTCAAATCAGTAATGCATATTTAAATTCTTAAAAAATGTCATTTTATTTGTTAATGTTTATAGTTCTGATTGAGAACCACTAAAGAAAGCAAATTATCGTGTGAGGACTGATCGTTTTGTCCGTTTCCTGGTTCACAAGCGTGGATACAGGGGGAGAGAATGCAACAAAATCAACAAAGTTATCATCCCTTGGTCCCTTTTTTTTAACTGCAACTGGCTTTAAACAATAGAGATATGTGTTATGACCTGTATCCAGGATGATACAAAGGACCAGTGGGATGGGGAGGTGGAGGTTAGACAGAGAGAGATATGTGGAACTAACTACGTAGCTGGGGGAAAGGGCACCGTATCTGTTTGCACTGGTGCAAGGAGGAAGAAATTGAAGATGTATGAGCCATCACCTGTTAGCCAGAGCTTACTGTTGTAAATTAAAGAAAGGATGACTTTTTCAGCTCAGCTACTGTTTGTTTACTTTTACGACCAGATTGAACTATGAGCTAAAAATAGAAGCTCCAAACTGTGGGAGATGAATTGACAGAGAAATATAGAGGCGCAAATCTTAGAGAGGAACTGGAGATGGATTGGTCACAACCTGATAAAAGATTCCAACAGCAGAGCTAGGCAGATCTTAGAGTGGAACCACTAGGGAACAAGACGTAGAGGAAAAACAAAAAGAACAAGGCGACGCAATATATTAGATGAATCCAAGAGGGCAGGAATGAGCTGGGAATCTATTAAAAAACTAGAAAGAGACCGTAGAGAGTGGCATGTTTTTACTAAGCCCTTTGTTCTCTAAGGAACTCAAAGAAATGTTGATAATCACATTAGAACTCACAGATACCTTCAATGCCCTTAGCATTTAAAAGAAGATTTTCGTAACCTGTCAAAGGGAGGTACTGCTGCAGACCGTGTGAATAGTCTAAGAGCTGAGCCGAAGGCTCTTCAAGCTCTAAGTTTGAAAAAAAACCTGTCTGAATCCGTCCGAGAACAAAAACAAACAGTAAAAAAAAAAACACCTGCGGACCACAGGCCTGTCTGGGAGAGACCCGAGTCAATGCTTATAGGGCATTGCTGTTTCCAATACCACTCGGTGGCACCGGGGGCCTCCACCATCTACCTTCGTTGTACCAAGCTAACTGTGCGGAATCCGCCATTGATGAGACGGTCCCTTGAGGAACAGCGCATGGATTTGTGACTGGTTTGTGGGAGCTTTCTTACAAATCCGCACCGTGAAGGGGCAAGACTCTCGTCCGCCCATGGGCACTCCCACGGGAATCATATTTGTTACCCTTTCGCCTAGCCACTTCCCAGTGGCGTAGCGTAGGAGGGGGGAGGGAGGGGGAGCTTTTCAAAATCCCCCCGGGCCCCCACTTAGGGGGGGCCCCCAAACGGGTGTCCGAAATTTGTTTGTAAATACATAAATTAATATTTTTGATTGACAAATAGTGTCAAGTACCAGTACGTTTTAAAATATATTTCCGAAAGAGAAAGTTAAAGTTAGTTTTACATTTTAAAATGCAAATCTTTAATAGATTTTGTTGCCGATTTATTTTACTTTCAAAAGAGATCAAACGTGCTTACAGCAAAAACTAAGAAAATTACTCTCTTTGTTGCCACGAACAGGGGCGTCCTTAGCAGTGCGCGGGGTCCTGTGCGTGTGTCATGTTCGGGGCCCCGTAAGGATAAACTATATATACCGTAGCACAGTGATGTACAAAATACGGCCTGCGGGCCAGAAGCGGCCCGCGACTTGGTTCCATCCGGCCCGTCGAAACGTCGGCACAATAAGTAAAAAATACTTTTCCAGAACAAAAAAATGTTAATAATTGTATCTTACCTACGTTAGGGCCCTCTGATGGATTGGAATCTTGACTTTTAACATTTATGTGCTTATGAATTGAGAAATTGAAGTGGAATTTAGAATCTACCAGGAAAATGAAAAATGAACGGATCTTTTTTTTTTCTTTTTTAAATACAGATAAACGACATTCTAATACAAATATAAAATTTTACAGCATTCTTAGTTTGTGGCGAATAAAAATATTTAAAACTAAGCCTAGAAATTAGAGGATCGATTAGAATATTTATCAAAAAGAGACAAGAAAATAAATCATTGGCTAGCTATAATTTTGCTCTCAATTTAAGGTTCAGATTAAAAAAAAGAGATATCTTTAAGATTTTCCATTAATTAATGTAAGCACAATTAGTAACTTTTAGATCTACCGGTTTCTATTAAAATTGTTTAAGGTCAATTTCATTTCGTTTTTGTACCTTTTCGGTCATGTGGCCCGCGAAACGAGTGTCGGAAATTAATTTGGCCCGCAGGTTGATTTAGGTTGGGCATCACTGCCGTAGCACATCACGCTAACCGGCTTATCCGTCTCTAACGCTGTAACAATAACAAGACAGTATGTCCACCTTAACGCTGTGGGCTTCCTTATTTTTGTTACAAAACATAGAACATTGCGTAGCCATTGTTGCCTTACTATTGGCCGCGCTTAGTTCTAAATATACTGTTTTGTAATTGTTCTGCATAAAGAAAATTCTTTCAACTTAAAAAAAGTTTAAAATTACTCCAATGACCATAGCCTATTGGGACAAAAACACAATAAGCAACCAATCCAAATATTTTATTTCGTATATTAACATCGAAATCCAACCGGATTTTATAAGAAAAATGTGTGGTGATCAAGTTTGTGACAATAAAATCTCCGATCGCGGGGCCCCCTCAAACCCCACCCTCTAAGGCCGCTACTAGCCAGGACTAAGACTGTATGATATACAAACTCTCGCTTTCTCTCCAACAGAGTAATCTTTAGGTAGTCTTGCTTTTGCATCGTATTTCACTTTGCTTTTCATCTGTCGTTCGTTGAGTGATGTCTCTGCATTTTCGGTTACCGATGGTTTCAATAGTTTGGGATCAGTTGGAATGATGTCCCTGAGTCTTCTACTCATCAGCAGTTGTGATTCTAATCGGAGTATTTCTATACTCGAGCATAGCAATATATGAATCCTTCCTTTATTGGGTGTTGCAGTATCCTTAAGTTTTTGCACAAAACATAAACAATAATTATTTTGAAACCCATTCAAGCTTTCTGCAAAATAATGAGAAACTGATGAAGCTGATCACCCAATCCAACGAAGAAGCAAAAGAAGGTAGTGAATACTATGGATTCCCTGTAATCAAACCAACCAGAAGAAAGACTTTATAGGAAGTTGAGTTCTAATGTAGGACTGTCAATAGAACTGAAATTCAAAAGTTTTGCGACTGAAGTGCTGGACAGATTTCATATGGGGATGAAGGACAGATTACAAAGGCTGGAAAACAATGGATACCTTTGGGTTTCTTCTTGAACCAAGACACCTGTTGGATGATGACGCGCTTATGACAAACTGTGTTACTCTTTCCTGTTTGTATGATGATATAAATGGCAAATCGATGATGTAATTGATCTACGAGCAGTTTTCATCAACAAACCAGTAATACAATCCACAATAGACATATTGCGGAAACAGGCTTCATATGATGTTATAGATGTCTTGCTGCATAGAATGCAGGAAGTGAAGCGATATGAATTGAGATTTGTCACTAGTGCATTATTTAGCTAATAAACAACGGCATTAATCATTAAAAGAGTCTTAATAATGTGAAAATGCAAGGGGCCCCCAAAGAGGTTGATCCCCCCCGGGCCCCCGAACACCTAGCTACGCCCCTGCCACTTCCTCTAGTGAGCCGTTTCCACGGGAGCGCCACGTTGAGGCAGGATAACGTGCTCCCGATGCTGCAGACCTGCCACATTACTAAAACATTCCTCAGTGGAAACTGATAAAGCGACTACAATGAATTTTGTTTCACTTTAACGAAAGTCTACCCTGGAAATGCCAGCGAATAAATACTCATTCGTTTCTAACATCGTAATAACAATATACTAGACATTCACAATTTTGATAATCTGAAGATATGGTACAGATAATGGAAAGGTACCGGCTTTCGTAGCAAGAATCTATGTTACTGGGCTACCATAGCCAAATTGTGAATATTATCCAACTTCTGACCCTAACACATAACCTGATTTATAAATATACAAACTCCTTGGAACTATTTTTCGTCATAAGATATAACCGAATAAACTTGAGTTTATTAATTGCCATCCCTGGCTACAATACATTTTCATAACTACAAGAAACAGAACTAATGAAATGTTTCAACCTGTATGGTGACATGTATACACTTCTTATAGGGCTTTTCAGGATAGTACCCGAACCTCTCAAGCCCTCACTCAAATGGAGTTTGATATTGATGATGATAAATGAAATGTTTAAATCTCTAATTTGTTAGAATGGCTTCGCAAATTATTGTTTGTTTTTTCTGACATTATTATTAAATTAAGAATGTAATTTCTATGCAAGGCAAAAGGAGGAATGGAGAAAGGCGGTCTAAAGATCTTGTGTGGCGCCCTAACGTCAAATAGCAGTAGAGCTTAGTTATCAGCGTGAAAATTTACATAGCTCCTCTGTTCCTTTTTCACCACCATGTTCTCTTGTTCCATATGCGATTCATACATTGTTTCCTGCAGTGCAGACTAACACTTCAAGCTCTCTTGTTGAATCGTGTGACGCAATAAAGTCTTTTACTGTAGCTTTCTTAAAGAACGTTGGTTAGACACAAGTAAGACACATGTCTTACCCAAATGGCAAGACATCTAGCTGGTCGTAGTTGTCCTCATTGACTGTTGAATCACAAGGTGGCTGTCATATTGATTTCACACTGGTCAGAGTCGATGTAGTGAAGAAATGGGTTAACCTCCTTTAACGGTGACTGAATCTTTTCCATCCAACACATAGGGGACACATCGATTTCATTGCTTTGAGGCTCTTCATTTTGGGGATACCCCATCGAATGATGATACCCCCCATCTCCAGCGTCCTTATACATCCTCAGCCTCAGCAACGCCTCTGATTGTAAAATTGGTTAGCAACTATAAAATTAAAAACAAAATCTGATCAAGTCATTAAAAAGTTTTGACTGTGCGGATAGTTCACGAATTTATTTAGGACTTAAATGGATTTAGCTACATACAAATAAAGCGAGGCTTAAAATAGTAAAAAAAAAAAAGTAGAAAAAAGTTCTGTTTATGATCTCCAGGATGTGACGTCAGTGTTGGGGCCTCTTAGCAGAAATCAAGTAGTACTGTTATTTAATGTCCCAATTATCAACACCGCTGAGGGCTAGATCAATATTTGACTGGCCCTGTCAGCTCGTTCGATCATGTCTAACACGACATATAAAAAAGTCAATTATTGCAATAAAAGGGGACCTTTTGTCCCTAACCCTTACCCCCCCCCATTCCCGAAAACCAATAACTTTTACACACATACACACACATTTTCCTCCATTTTGTTTTCCCTCTTTCCTCAAAGAATTGTTGCCTATATACGTATACAGACCCTCTCTGTTCTATATTTATATAGGTTAGTGTGACTTTTCCTGTACATATTACGTGATTCTAAGCGTCTCAGAGTTTCATTGTTAGAACACAAACTATCCACTTGACCTCTAGGTCTCGCAGTAAATGCAACGTCATGTCAAAGGAGTTCTATATGGTGACCTCTTGGGCTAATTTTATCATATATTTTCGGATTTTGATTTGTATAATATAAAGAAATAGAAGGAAAAGTCCATTTCTTCTCTCAATCTCTGTTTGTTTTAGTCTGTCCCTGGTGAGTGGTTTTTTTTTCAGCTTCGGCTCTTGAACTAAGCAAAATGAAATGAGATTACTTAATGCAATTACCGCGTTATTCAACAAATGTTGTGATTTTATTAACAAATAAACAAAACGCTTATACGAAGGAAAACACTGCACAATTAACCCTTTACCGTTACCTGTCCCTTAGTCTGTTTGACCGTTGGGGCACCAAGCAAGACTTGTCGAACGTCTTTCTCCATTCCTCCCTGTCTTTTGCATTGTTTAAAACCTCTTTCAATGGAAGGCACGTCCATTCTTTTATTTTATCCTACCATTGCTTTCTCTGTCTGCATTTTTCTTTTTTTTTCCTGGTACTGTTCCCTGAAGGAAGGTCTTTGCGAGCCCCGTAGATCTTGTAATGTCGCCATAGGTTTTAGGCTTACGTTTATTTTTGCAATAGTTAGCACAATTACTGTCATTTTTTTTCAATACTGTACGTTTTATCTTATCTTTTTATATATAAACAAAATAAACTAAATACAACTATTTGGTAAATTTTGTTATTAGTGTATGTATTGCCATCCCATAAGAATAAAATTGTGCAGAATTTCAAGTTGATCCGAGAATGGGAACTGGGAGAAACAATGTGCGAAAGTATCCACCGAAACAGACAGACAGACAGACAGACAGAGTTGGTAGAAGCTTGGTAAAATGAATACTACTAAATGGTAGGATTAGTTTCATTTATTTTATTTTTACAGTGCAGTGCTAATGACCAGTGACCAGATTTTTAAAAATAATCAAACTAAATCTAGGCCTTTCTTTAATGTTTTAAATGTTTGTTTCTCTCCATTTGATCAATCCCTCTCTCTCTCTCTCTCTCTTCCTCTCTCTCTCTATTTAAATCTTTCCAACTTTCTTTCTATCCCATATCACATTTTTTTTCTTACTTATTTTCTCGTCGCTTTCTTTGGTACTAATCTTTCTCTCTCTTCTCTTTTTTCTCTATCTCTTTCATTCTCTCTCTTTCTTCCTTAATCATCTACTATTCTTTTTTTTTTCTTTTTTCCCTCACTCTTTTTCTCTTCTTCTTGACTTTCTTCTGTGTGTGTCCCCTCTCCAGCTTATGACTTTCAACTACTGGTCGCTTCTTCAAACACACACCCAAACATTCTCACCACACACACACACACAAACACACACACACACACACGCAAACACATTACTTCCAGACCATCACGCTGATCGTAACCCTATAATTAGGTTCTCAGTGTCCATCTGACCAAGGGATTACCTGACCAGTCCTGGACAAATCTCTAAATTATGTCTGTCCATTGTCTCACTGTGATCTGGAATTCTTTACTGACTTCACATAAAGTCATTGATCAATCATATCTCAGTCATAACTGAGTGAAAACTAATTTCTTTAAAACAATTTTATGTTAAATTAAAAAAAAAGTATTTTCACACTCTATAGCAATTACATTGTGAAGACTCTTTTAAACAGCTTCACGCTCACCAGCGACAAAGGTATTAAACAGTAAGAAACCTATAAACATTCTAGGAAAGTAAAATTCCCCTTTCAGATCTTGTGGTCTATAGGGCAGATGATGTAAAGGTCACCTGTTTCCTTGGTTAACGAGGGTGTCATGTTGCCAGCACATCGGCCAACCGCCATTATTTTTCCGCAACTATTGTCAGGCACCCATTAGAGCTGGGTGTACTAGGAAGATCCAAAGATCCCGAAAATAAAAATCCCAGTCTTCACCAGGATTCAAACCCGAGACCACCGGTTCGGATGCCAAGCGCTTTACTACTGTAGCATCTATAAGTGAATGTGCCCTGGTAAAGCAAAGGATTCCATTAAATCAATCCAACACATGCATCATACAAATTAACTTTGAACACAGTGTAAAGATATTAATAGAACAAGCAATTTACCCAAAAATACTTTAAAAAAAAACTAAGCTTATATTAAGTAGCGTCATTTAGTTTGATTTAGCTAATTAAATTTGTAATAGATCTAGAATCTAGACTAACAATAATAAATCTGCTTGATAAAAAATATTTTTACTGATATTGTTTAAAGCTATTTCATGCTTTTAGCTTTCTCAATTTGTTCTAATTCTATCTGGACCTTTTGGTAAGGAGTAGGGAAGAGAGAACGGGGTATCTGGGAGATCAATTTTAAAATTTATTTTATTTAAAAAAAAAGTGATCGACCTAAATTTGAACTCGTGGTCTAAGGCCTTCTCAGGCTTCTAATGCCAACACGCTAACCACTCTGCTAGCGAAGAGCTTATGAATATGGAAGATTGTAGAGTTATCTAGTGCTCCATGTTTCATGTTCATTAAGACTCAGTTGATGACCTAAAAAGGGAACTAATTCAGCTTATGCCACCACTTCAGCCAAGTACAATTTCTTGTTCGAGATACCCAACAAAATAATTAATTACCTATAGTTAATGAACCGATCGGTTAATATTTTTCCTTGATTCTTGTGTAGTCAGGTACAAGAAATACCTGTACAACATTTCTGCTTCATCCGAGAATCGGTGTGGGAGAAATCACGTGTAAAAATTTTTACCAGACAGACAGACCGACAGACAGACAGACAGACCGACAGAGCTATATAAACAAAATCTTCTTTCTAAAATACATTAACCTTAAATTTTTCGTTTCATCAATTTTGTTTTCATAATAATTTGTAATGTCGACTTCTCGGACTTGGACAATACTGGTGGTTCCACTTTGACAGTCCAAATTCTCAGATTAAATTAGAAAGTAATAGGTATAATTTCTCGTTACATTCACGTGGGTGTTAAAGTTTTGACAACAAAAAGAGATGAGTTCTTTTAATGTTTTAAACTTTCTTTGTATCATCTTGTTAGATTTAATAATTATAACAAACAAATATCAGTGACCACTGCTATGGTCTGGGTTAACTAGACGGAAAGCCTAGCAATTATTTAGACTGTGACAAAGGTTGTGTGAATAATTGTAAGATTCATTTCGACCCAGACCAACGTTCATTGTTATTAGCAACAAGTATGCTATAAATATGTCACTAGACAGCGAGAAGAAAATATAGGG
>JADKLZ010000728.1:25983929-26004669 GCA_021533235.1 Biomphalaria straminea
ACTAAAGGCGATACAGAGGCAATACTAAAGGCGATACAGAGGCAATAATAAGACAATACTAAAGGTGATACATAGGCAATACTAAGGCAATACTAAAGGTGATACAGAGACAATACAAGGGGATACTATAGGCGATACGATAGGTCTCGGCTTCCGTCTTTTTTTTTCACCAGCCTTTCCTCTCTTTTTAGACACAATCAGTCCATCCTTCTAATAAATAGCATATTTATTAATCAAAGTAGCCTGCTTGTATATATATATAGCTCCTCCTTCGTGTACGAAGATGAGCACATTTCTCATTTCCTATGGACTCGAAGATGGCTGTGAAGTCCAATCCTCGCTTTGAAAAGCCGGCCGCATATGCGGCATGTGTGAGTTTTGTCAGTTGCAGATAGGCCTGCTTTTTCTCTCTGCTTTCTATTGGTTCGGCGCTCTATCGCACTGGCCACTCTACTTGCTTCAAATCTTGAGACTCCGAGACTCACAGCTTCTCGCCATGCGGAACGATCTAGAGCTAGTGCTTCCCAGCCATGAATGTCGATACCGCATTCCTTGAGGGAGCTCTTGAGGGTGTCTTTGTAGCGCTTGTATTGGCCGCCTTGGGAGCGCTTTCCTGTACATAACTCTCCATACAGAAGTCGTTTGGGAAGGCGATTTTCTGGCATGCGGACTACATGTCCCGCCCATCGTAGTTGGGACCTTTTTTCTGTCGCATTAATACTGTGCATGTTGGACAGCTTTAAAATTTATGTGTCTGGTATGTGGTCAGACCAACGCACCTTATGGATACTCCTTAGACAGCGTAGATGGAAGGAGTTAAGCTTTTTGGTGTGGCGGGAGTATTGTATTGGCCTGCTTGTATTGCGTCAGTCTATACACACACACACACACACACACACACCATAACAAACAGGCCTATAGCATGTACACGGTAGACAACATTCGGTGTCAACTTGAGCCATGCTGTGTTTCAATGATACATAACAGCTACACGTAAAACTATAAATAATATCAAGCTTATATAAAAGGTGCCAAGTGAAAATACTTGACAATTGCTAGACAAGGAACCGTTAATGATTTGGAAATCCTTCTTGCTTCACATTCTTACAGCAAGTTTCCGAACACTACAAATTGTAGTTCTATCACATACAACAATGTAAAATATAAATAAATTGACAAATAATTCTTAACACTCTTCAAAAGTCGTCTAGACAGTATACTCCCCGCGGCGACCAGAAATTGATCCGCCTTCGGCTCCCAAAAAATGCTTTCGAAATTCGTTTATTTATTGAGCTCATTAGAAAATACTGTAAAAGAAACTCTTTATTATTAAAGATAATTGCTAATTGTCACAAAACCTTTCCTATCGTCAAGGTGCCATATATAATAATATCTCTTCTGTCGATGATAAATGAAGACTTCGCCAACTTTATCTTGAGATGTAATAATAAAGTTGCTGTCTGATAGGAGAGTATACTTGTGATTGCCGGGGAGTCTTTCTATCTCGAACACGTGGTTGATGACAAGCGACTTGATTCAAGTCTTGTAGATGAATTAATTGAATAATGTAGATCTAGAATTCACAATTAAAAAGACTTTCTTGTAAAAAAACAATATTCAGGAACTTTATTTGAACAAAACGTAAGTACAACTTATGTACAATGTAGATCAAATAATATGAAATAAAATCACAAAGGCTATTAAACAGAACTCTAACAAAGCATGACTTGCTCCTATGAATTTACTTCTCTCACTGATTAATTCGCGCTGTAATTCTAAGCTCTAGGCGGAAGTCAGGTGACTTCTTTTTTAAAACAACCAATAGAATCAAATTTTCCAGATCGAGCCAAGCTTTTCTTGGAATAACTATAAATAACTTCGTCAGCAAAGAGGATTGACCTTTGACTTGTGCAAACTAACAAATACATAATTTGTTTATGTGACACTAATATATATATATTTTAGGGGGGTAGGGTTGGCTCTGTATGGAAATATGTTTATTTAATTCTTAATGTAACATAAACATTATAAAATAACCGTTAAGTAAAAATAAAAGCCTACACAGTCTGCAAACCAAAAAAAAAAAAAAAGCGTATTTGTAAACTAAAAAAATATTAAATAATTCAATGACTTAATGCTTCTATAGACTCTCAGAAGTTCTATACACCAGGACAAAAGTCTAAAACAAACAAGGTTACAAAGACAAAGAAGAATATCGGTATTAAATTCAATCCGAAGTGGTCCACCTTTAACAGGTAGAAAGGCAAGTATCGATATGTTCAGAAAGAATATCATAATGAAATTATACCAAAGGCAAATGACAGTGAAGAATGGAGAAAAAAGAAGGTTGACAGATCATGTGTGGTGCCCCAAAGGTCCAGCAGACCAAAGGATGGGTGAAAGTGAATGTGCATTTAGATGTGAACCTGGTCTTACTGAAGTCTTATAATAAATATCTTATTGCTCTAATTGTTTTGTAAAGGATCAATCTCTTATTCAAAGCCTCAAGAAAAAACATTTCCTTACAAAAACAAATTCCTTTAGTTTTGTGTTCCATGGGGATGTGAACACTCTGCTGTTCACGCGATGATATGAAAAACTACGTATTAATCGTTGTTTAAAATTATGCCCAACTTATTTGCACAGTAAATAGATTTTATCTCTTTAAAAAAAAGTCAACATAAAGAGTGTTTCCTTGCTGTCTAAACTCTAATTCGAGCCACCACGATGGAAGGCCGACATGTGGAACATATATATAATTCTAAAAATAGATGGTTTTATATTATGAATAAATTACAGTTTAAAATTGGTAGTGAACGACTTAATTATATTGCTGTAACTCAGGGGCCGATACTGAAGGTGCGCATCAGAGTACCATTCAACACAAGCAGTAGAGAAGACATGTTTACACTTAGGAAGAAGGATTGTTGTAGATCCGGCTGAAGTGATCTGCAAGTTAAGTCTGAGCTGTTAAGAGAACGTCCTTTGTGCTATCTGGGAACTGTGTTGAGGACCTAGGGCGGCAATGGGGAGTGTCGGTGCTCTGTACTAGAATCTAGATAGAAAAGGACCCTGAAACTTAAGATATAACACTCTGGGACTTGAAGTCCATGCCTGTTTGTTTATACTAACTGTAAATAAATACATCGTCTATTATTAACTCCTTTTCGCTGAGTTTTTAAATTAGATGTACAAATATACACAAGTCTAAACTCTCCTTAACTTAGTACATTTCTATTTTTAAAAACAATAATTAATTAATTACGGCTAATTGATTATCTAATTGGTTAATTTATTTAATTGACTCGTGTGTTGGCATCGATAATGAATAATTGTGCATAATTTCAACTTGATACGAGACATTGAAGCGGGATAAATAGGGTGTTTAAGATTCCATATTTTTTAAAAAAGCCAATAGTGAGTTGATATAATCTTTCTAAAAAATCTGGACATTAAAAAAACATTTTCTTAGCGCTGATAAAATCTCGGAATTGACAAGAGTAAAAAATATTCTTTCGTATTAATGAAATCCAGTTTTTTTTAGATGAACTTCCTGCCTTTAATGAATTGGAGACATAAAAAAATTAATCCAAATCAAAACGAAAAAAAAAAACTGATTTAAACATCTATCATTGTGCCTGAAGCCATTCAACGCGTCTGAGCGACAACTTGTAATCATGTTTGCACTAAACTTCGGAACGACGTGTTCTGAATGGATGTTCCAGTCGATGACAGAGTAACAAGTGTCAGAGACCAGATGAACACTTCAGGACAGAAGAATAAATAATACATGTAACACCAAACCATAATTTACAAATAGAAAAACAAAGCCTAATGAAATACTCAGAAAGACACAAAAATAGAGTTACATTTTTAGTCCATATAAGTCATGGTTCCTCTCAGTTGTCAGAAGAAGTACCAAAGTTGATAGCCCCCATCGACTAACGCTCACTATATTTTTTTCTCAAAGTTGCCTCTTGAAGTATTAGCAATGCAAGATAAAGACATTTTTGTAAACATGCATGAGGAGGAGTGCTTTCCCTTGGCCTGGAAGTTTAAGAGACTTAATCTCAACTCTTATGGTAATTAAAAAGTTGGTAATGAAATTTGTATTCACAGTGCCTCCTCTCTCTTAGATATTTTAATAAAGTGGCACGCTTCTGATAGGCTTAGGTCTGAAACCTCCGATTTAAATGGTAAGGTATACGCATTCGCCTATGTAACTGTAAATAGAAACTTAAGATAAGCTAGATAGATAAAATAATTTTTATTGATGATATAATACAATAAACTTTATTGTCCGTATGGAAAGTCAGTTTGACTACAATTGAGAACCTCAGGGTAACTACTGTACAAAAACAATATAGATGAATAAAAAATTCGAACAACATTCACACATTTAACACATACACATTCACAACCAGCGCTTTATGAATTTGACTTCTATGTACTTCTCGATGACGACAGCTGATCTTGTAACACTCTGACCGAAAGTGAAATGAAGGAGTTTTTAAATCTTTCAATTTTAGTATAATGAAATAAATGGAGGCGACCACTTTGTTAAGATCTTATATAACAGTGGTTTAATTGGTGCAGTTGTCTTTAAGAGCCTAATATCTAAGCCACCGGCACTCGAGCAGGCCTGGTGCTGGACTTAGTTACCAGAGGCTATATGAGACGCATGCCATTTAGGAATATTGTATACCTCGCCAACAGTACCTCCCTTGACTATGACAATCATTGACATCTAGACTAATTAAAACTATCCGTCTTTCTCCGCTGGACTGATTCACAATTCCAATGCAAACCCTCAATTACAAATAACGCAGAGCTTTTTCGTATAACTATACTCCACACAGGGACAGACAGACAGATCAATCGACTGGCTAGTTTTGTAACGATCGTCTCTCCCCCCCTCTGTCCGAGTGTCTAATCTTCTCCTGCATATCATTGTCTACCTCAAGATGGTCGTGTCACGGGCTGCAAGAACCACACGAAAATAAACATAACCCAAACATTAGTCTACAATTCAAATGGGGACCGTTCTTTGCCCCCCTTACGCCCATACGTGTCAGCGCCCTACCGGTAATATTGTCCACAATTGGATAAAGCGATCGACAAGCTACTGTATATACATATGTATAAAGAGAGAAAGTAGAAAGAGAGGGAGGAGAGAAGAGTGTAAGAGAGGCAAGGAGAGAGAGAGAAAGAGGAAGGAAGAGTGAGAGACAGGGAGAGGTAACGAGGAAGAGAGTAAAATGAGAGGAACAAGACTAGGAGAGAAAGATGGAATGGGAAGAAGAAAAGAGTGAAAGGGGAAGGGAGAGTAGAGTGTAAGAGAGGCAAGGAGAGAGAGAGAGAGAAAAGGAAGGAAGAAGGAGAGACAGAAAGAGGAAAAGAGGAAGAGAATAAAAATGAGAGAAGCAAGACTAGGAGAGAAAGATGGAGAGGGATGAAGAAAAGTGTGAAAGTGACAAAGTATGAAAGAGAATTAATTCTATATTAGATTTGTGTGTGTCTAAAGCTTATGATTGAGTATCGATTAGTGACGGACGGTCTTATTGCATGTTTTTGGGGGTTATCTCTCTTAAGAGCTATGTTCATGTGGCAGGTCATCACTAACTTTTGTAATAGATTTACATAAATTTCTTTACTAGAATTTCGTCTTATAGAGATAAATATTTCCCTGACATGACGTATTGTTGTTTTTTTTTTGCTGTTTTTGTTTTTAAAGGGGGATCCCAACTGTTTTTTTTTCTCTCATGTAACTGCCTCCTTAAAAAGAATCGTTTATTTCAATTTCAGGCTTTGGAAAGACAAAGGCGTATCAGTCGGCACACAAAATAGACTGAGGGCGACTTTCTTGTATGCTTGGGAATCATGTACCGCTGTAGAATTACAGAGGAGGATCCTACCAGTGGAATCGAGATGTTATAGAAGGACAAAGGTATGATTGGTAGACCTACAAGGAACGCATCACAAATGAAGAAATCCGAAACAGGATGAAAACTGCAATATGACTTCGTGGTGACTTTCTGAGCATTGTCAAAAAAAAACGCAAGCTAACACTGTCTGTCCGTATCAAGATACACGGGCTCAGGTAGGTCTTCCTGCTGGGAAAAGTACCAGGTAAAAGAAAGGCTAACAAAAGAAGCGATGGAAATCTATCTATCTATCTATCTATCTATCTATCTATCTATCTATCTATCTCTGTCTTTCTTGACCTTATTCCCCTCTCTGTCCCACTTAGTCTCTCTCTGTCTCTCTCCATCTCTCTATCTCCCTCTGTTCTAATTTAATATGTGTTTTTTTTTATCTTTCATTTATCTGGTCTTAAATCTTTCTATCTCTATCTCTCTTTACCCCTCTCTTATTCTCTCTCTCTCTCTCTCTCGTTTACTAATGTTTTCTGTTGTTGTTGTTTTTTCTTCTGATTAATTGTTTCTCTCACGCTCTCTCTCTCTCTCTCTCTCTTCCTATCATCTCTCTCCTTTGTTACCTTTATCTCGCTTTTATGTTGTCTTATACTTTCTCTCTCTCTCTCTCTCTCTCTCTCACTCTCTCTGTCTCTCTCCCGTAATAAGAAAGCACTCAACTACTCACTAGCACTGCCAAGGAAACATTAGTATTCCTATTCAAACGGGAATCTTGTATTATTCTCTTTAGTCTTGGGGAACATCATACACCATTGACGTGATCTCTACGTTCTGACATCTCATGGCACACTCACACACCCACACATACACCCACACAGCTGAATTAAATTAAACAGGAACTACTTTTTTTGTCGGCTGTGGAATATGGAAAGTCTGGTGATTAGGTCAGATAGTCTTATGGTAATTTCCTACGCAAAAAAAGTATGTGAGACGTTTAGCATAAATATGAATGACATGATAAGCGAACTTGAGAAAACACTTCATTTCTAGACTAATAGAGCTGAGGTAATTATATACAAATCTCTTTTTACATAAGTTTATCTATAAAACAACTATTATGTTAGTATAGATAGTAGAGATATTGCGACATAAAAAGTCGGTCGTTTGACGCAATTAAAACAGTAGAGAAAGCTGACTTCTCCAGAGCAGGTCGACAAACACAAAAAAGTTTTTGTTTTTTCAAAGTATAAACTGCTTACAATCATAAAGTCAAAAATAGAATTTGATTTTCAAACAAGCCACAAAAAAAAGAATACTCTTTAAAAAAAAATGCATTTAGGGGAAGAACCGCTAATTTCAGCCATTAATTTCAAGGTTTACTTTTTGTATTCGTATATAGTCGTCGATTGTGAATAATTATGAATAATTTCAACTTGATCCGAGAATGGGAAGTGGGAGAAGGAACGTGTCCAAACGTAAAATGGGGGGGATAAATCCATATATGCATCCAATTCTCTTATTAAGTACCATTTATTCCCCTTATTTTGATACGAAATAAAATAATTAATTACTAATAATTAATTAACTAATAGATTGAATTGTTTTAATTGATTCAAGTTTTGTTAGGTACAATGAATAAGTGTGCAAAGTTTCAACTCGATTCAAGAATGGGAAATGGGAGAAAACTCAGGTTCAAACTTTTTACCAGACAGACAAAGTGAGTTTATATAAGATTTGTAAAAAATAAAAAATAGAATTTACAGATACCAGAGATGGACACCTGAACATGCTCAGTGAGCAGCCGACTTTTACGAACTCATTTGTCTCACTGATTATACTGTTATGTATTCATTCTGCTGTGGAAAATTATAATCCCCATGGATAAGTGAATAGTTATTGAATCAATATGGGTTAACTATATATGCATACATATATATGTATTTTTACTGCATTACAATTATTTCGGCTGTTTCTGAGACAATATCGTTAGTGGAGGTCAAGGGTTAAGTATCTCAACCTTTGCCTCTTGAGTTGACCGGGCATGACATAGTGCCATCTCCTACAGCTTGGCTGGGGAGCGCTCGGAACAAAAGGTAAAAAGAAATGGACATCCAGTCAACGTAATAAGAAGAGTGTTTGCAGGGATCACCCACTCACCAACGCACCAGCCCAAACGACTATCACATCACCCCCACGAAATGTGGGAGCACGGGACGGAGGTTCGCAGGGCACACAAGACCAGCGGTCTGTTGTTCCTGACTAATGAGGCTTCAAAGTGCGTGAGGAGAATAGGAAAATGTACTCTTTCTTAGTGGGGTGAATGTGAGGGGCAGTACAAGGAAAAGAAGGAGAAAGAAAAGGAGAGAGAGAGAAAGAGAGAGGGCGGGAGAGAGGGAGAAAGAAAGAGAGAGAAAGAGAGGGAGAGAGAATGAAAGAAAGAGGGATAAAGGGAAAGAAAGAGGTGGAGAGAGAGGGGCAGAGGGAGAGAGAGAGAGGCAGAGGGAGAGAGAGGCAGAGGGAGAGAGAGGGGCAGAGGGAGAGAGAGGGGCAGAGGGAGAGAGATAATGGAAATAATGTGAAGAAAAATACAATATATGATTCTGCAATAATAAGTAAATAATAAATATCTCTAATTGAACAAATTACACAAAAATAACAAGGAAGATGAAAGATAAATGAGAAAATAAAGAAAACAAACAAGAAAATATAACACCAATTAAAAAGATTAATAAGAATAAACAAGCTCCTAATAAAAGAGAAGTGTAAATATGTTTTTTTAAGGCACAATAAATACAAAGTGTTTCTATTGTTGATAACCGTTTGTTGGTTAGTAGGCTCATATAGACGGTACATATGGACCGTTGCAGGCGAAATATATTCTTTATGTAGAATATGGAATTAACTTACAAGGACTTTCTTTAAAAGGAAGTAGAATGTAACATTAACGTATAAATACACACAGCTTTTAACTTCACTATAGATGTATCCAGAAATGCAAGTTAAAAATGGTAATTTAATAAGATGTAGCTCAATAGAAATACACAAAACCTTTTCTGTTTCCTCCCCCCCTAACCTTTACTATTATAAACTTAAGCCACGACAGACCATCTCTTGATTTTGTCAGAATCTCTTCAAAACATCCGCCGACCAGTAACACGCACATTCACTCATCATACAATCCATAAAAATAATATAATCTTGTTTTTGTTCAAATAACACCATCCGATTGAGATCCGATTTAGTTGTATCCCTACTTCTTTGCACTATTTACCGATGCGCATAGAGATTTTGTTTTGACAAAGAGAAAGTAGTTCATTAACGATGCCCCAGCAGAAATGAACAAAACTATCATCCGCACTAATGCGCCATTGAAATATTGTGATTATCTTTCTTCAGCTATTTCCTAGAAACATTTTGTGGATTTTTTTCTTTGCTGCCCCACGTTCCATGCAGCACTGCATCGACCTGTTTTAGAAATATTACGAAAATGTAAACACGGAAAGATATGGAATATCCCCCGGGCACCTCCGGCAGTCAGTTACATAATAGCGAAAAAATACATTCGCATTTATGTTGTTTATATTGTATAGATCTAGTACTTCTCAAATGAGATTGTTCAGATTAAGCGCTGTGGCACGAAGCCAAAGATATTACGAGATTTTAAAATATAATAATAGTCCAGTTAGCCTCGTTTTTTGTATATTGTTAGCGGCCCCCGTAAGGGGAAAAAGCCGCTATTAGGTTTGTGCAAAGTGTCCGTCTGTCCATCTGTCCGTCTGTCACACTCAGGTCGCCAAAACTAGAAGAGATACGAAAAATATTTTTTCACCATTAAATGCGGCTTGAAAAGTTTAGGTGCAACGGCTACTTTTAGTTTTCTAAAAGCTAACCGTTTAATTTATAAAAATTATGTGAATCAATTATGTGAATCAATTAGGTAAATGTAAGGGAGGAAATGTTACTAGAAAAAAATGCTCTTGGCATGTAGATATCACGCACATTTTTTAAAATGACTTTCTGTCTGTCTGTCCGTCTGTCAGACTCAGAGCGCCAAAACTAGAAGAGATACGAAAAATATTATTTCACCATTAAATGCGGCTTGAAAAGTTTAGGTGCAACGGCTACTTTTAGTTTTCTAAAAGCAAACCGTTTAATTTATAAAATTAATTATGCAAGCGATTTTTTTAATAACAAAACACCAATTTTAAAACAATTACGTAAATGTAAGGGAGGAAATTTTACTATAAGAAATGCTTTTAGCATGTAGATATCATGCACATTTTTTTTAATGAACTTTTGGCAGCGGCTTTCGTGTACTAGCGTAAAGCCCGGAAATGACATGATTCTAAACTAATTTCTTAAATTTTTAAAAAAATCCGATTTTTTAAAAAAAATTGTTTAGTGCCCCCATTAGAATGAAACAAACATATTTTTGTGCATTTTGTCTGTTCGTTGGTCTTTCCGTCACGGTTAGAAAAAAACACTAAAGGCTTTTGAAAATATGATTTAACCTTTACTGTTCTTTCAGAAATATTGCGATAGTTTAAGGATGGGAGCATACAGGAATTGAGCCAGGGACTTAGAAGGAACATCCGAAACATCTTGCGAATAGGCGGATCTGACAAGGATCCGACTCCGACGGGGGCCGCCTCTGAGTTTGTGTATCACACAAACTCTCTTTGTAATCTTGTTTAAAATTATGATTGGAAAGTGAGTGACAGTGGTGAGAATGGGGGAAATAATGCTAATGGATTATGAGTGAGATCAAATTAAACTGAAGAAACAGAATCTACTTTAAATGTTAAAAAGCAATAATTTAAGTCTTAAGAAACACTTATTGTAATCGTTCAACCATCAGCATATCAGCAAGACAGTTTTATACCTCAAAAAAAAACAGCTAGACTACCACAATAAAAACCCATTTGGTATGCGCTCTTGGCTGTCATCTCGACGGTTCCTGGTTCAGACCCTTCCCGCCGCCATGCCCAGTCCTCCTGTGGAAGGTTTAGGCTATGTTGTAGTCGTCGTTCATTCTGAATTAGCAGAAACATTTAAAAGAAACTCCCTGGGTCATTCCCATTTAAAAAAAAAAAACAATCTTTCTTTTCACCCTGTCACGTACACATGTTGCCTTTTGCAAAAGGCAAGGTCAACAAAAAAAATAGTTATTTTTAGCTTGTCGAAACATCAGTCACATGACATAGAGACTTCTATGTGGTTGGTTGAGAGAATGAATTCAAAACGAGTCTGCTGACAACTTCCGCCCAGAGAACTGGAATTAATTCAGTTGGAGCCTAACTTTTGTAGATAGCAGTCGCATGTAATTTTTTAGTTCTAGAATTTAAAGAAATATGTCTTTGTTCAGCTTCTTGTTTCATTGAAATATATTTGTACATAGCTGTACTTATGTTGAGTTTTAATAAAGGTTCATGAGTTGTTTTATGAAGGCATTTACTCTATTGAATCCTAGATCGTCATTGTTCTATATTATATTTCAAAATACAATCCCCGGCAACACAAGACTTCTCTCCTAACAGCTAGTGACATTTAATATCATCTCAAGAACAGATCGTGACGTCAACAACAACCACTAGAGAGGAAGAGAGCTTGTGACACACCCCAACCAACAAAAAAAAACTCTCCCTAATCTAAATGTGCTGAGCTCCTTCTAACTTTCCCGTTTTCGCATTTCTATTGTACTATCTTTTTTTTTTGGTACTATCTTTAGCTGTCGCTCTATTGAGAGCAAAGCAGTCCAAGCTTTGGGAGGTAGATGTGACAGTGAGATAAAATGACGTGTCTACGGGTACTCAGAAGTGGTTGAGCTTGACCGTTTGAGTGATAGAGCTTCTGAAAGTAAGGTCAGCTAAAAATAAACACCACAAAAAAATTTGAAACAAGAAAAAAGCAAAAAACGTTTTTTAAAAATCCTTTATTTAAAAAAAGAAAGCTTTTTATAGAAGAAGAACTCCGCATTCACAACTATATCCCTCAATAATGTAGAGGTTATCTCCATTTTTTATATCGGACACAATAATTTATTGACTGATTGGTTAATTTATATTTATTTTATTGATTGTCTATGTCAATAATTTTTTTTTTTCACCTTGGTCGGAGAATGGGAGAAATGACATGTACAGTTTTTGGGGGAACAAAACCTGACATATTAAGCCATATTTGTAAATAACTGGTTGGTATCAAACAAAATAATTAAAACCCAGTAATTGATTGACAAATTTGTTTATTTTCAAAACATTGATTCGTGTATTATCTACGCCAATGAATAATTGTGCAAAGTTTCAACACGGTCCGAAAATGGGTTCAAACAGTTTACCAGAAAGACAGACAGACAGATCAAGAGAATTGTGATATAAGGTTCCCCTTTCAGACCTAGTGGTCTATAGGGCTGATAATGTAAAGGTCATCTGATTATGTGGCCCACGGTTAACGAGGGTGTCATGTGGCCAGCACAGCGACCAACCGCCTTTACGTTTCCCCAACTAATGTCAGGTACCCATTAGAGCTGGGTGGACTCAAGTGCGCCCGAAAATCCCGAAATACAAATCCCATTCTTTACCAGGATTTGAACCCGGGACCTCCAGTACGGAAGACAAGCGCTTTACCGCTCAGCCATCGCGCCCTCTGAATTGATATAAGCTTATTAAAAAGTATAGCAAGTTATAATTTATGCATGATATATTAATACTGAATCTATATTCAAATGAGAAATTATACCAAATGTTTATGTGACAAAAAATGAAGTGGATCAAACTCAAAACATTTGCATTAACCAGACTTATTCTAAAACATAAATATTCAAACATAAATATAACGATATATTAAATATATTTTCAATCATACCATATCGGGAAAACAAAATAAAAGCTTTCTTTTTTATAACTTCTGGCTACATATCATAAAAAGAATTACTTGAAATACATTCACAAATTAATGAATAAAGTGATCTTTCTACAATTTTAATTAAATGGGTTACCGTGCAGCATGAGTTTATGTGTGAAATGTCAGCTTAATGGGATAATGAAAAGCAAATATATGATTCAAATTGTGTCTCTAACCCTAACTCTAACCCTAACTCTAGCCCACACAAATGTTTAAATATTTATAGGTCATATTGTCTTATTTTTGCGTCACTTGTTGAACGTGGCCAAGAAATGATGGTCATTAAGTCAGATTGTCTCTACTCTTTTTCCAGACTGACATCTGAGAAAGTCCAGTTTCAAGGACAAAATATATCTGATGTCGATCCACTACACACTACTTATTTTAATAACTTTAATTTTAATGTTTTTTTTTTTGTTTGTTTTGTTTTTTGCTTTTTAAGAAAAACAAATTGTTCAAAGAAGTCAGAAACTACCTAACTAAGATTTGTTTCTTTGATCGTATGAAGTGGATCCCAAAGTTTTGTTTCATTTATTCTAAACTTTGCTTTTTAAATGATCAAAAAAAGTCTGTATCCCATCGTAAAGAATATTTCTGAGACCAGAGCTTTAGGTGTTTTTTTAGCATCGATCTTTGTGAGATATTCTTGTTTATGGAAATGAGAATTTAATTACATTTCGTCTGGGTTTTTTCAACCCAATATTTTCTGAATTTTCTTTTTATCTCAGGGGAAAAAAAATTTAAAGGATCTTCAGATCAACAAATTAGTTTTTACAAAACTTATATCGATTCACTCCCTCTGTCTGCCCAGGCATTAATCCCTACACATTATTTCTCCCATACCCAATCTCGGATCAAGCTGAAATTTCGGCAAAATTATCTCTTTTACCTGATAAAAGAAGAATGAAATTTTTAAAAATAATTTGTTGATAAAATATTGATAATTTTTTAATCAATTTTTTTATTTATTTTTGCTATTGAGCAAAAGAAAAAAATGTACTTGAATACCTAAAAATACCCTGTAGAGAGAAATAGGTCACCGCTTCGAAGTTTGACACTAACAACAGATAACTATAAAACCTTTTTTTTTTTTTTTCATTAGCACTTTACAGGCAGTGAACCCTCGAGTATGAGTGCTAGTCTTTGAACGTTTTATTTTTCATTTAAGCATAAGCGATCCCTGTAATATTCACTTTTGAGAAAGCTAAAAAAATTCAAATTGCGATAAACAAAAAGAATTTGTAAAATTTTTTCTAATCGCATGAACATATATATTATCTTCTACAACTCTAAATCTCAGACGAATTTAATTTCAATACTTACACATATTTGTAGATCTCGACTTAGGTCTAGTTCTAGACCTAGACTTAGATCTTGAATCTAGATTTAAATCTATAACTATGTCTATGTCTAAATTGTATGACAAATGACATTGGAGATATCAATTTTTATTTGCTAGAGGAAAGTCTTGTAGCTTGAAGTAGGTCAAGAGTATATTTTTTTTTTTCGTGTTGACAATTTATCCAATTTTGTAATTAGAATAAATCTTTTTTTTTTTATTTTCTTTTATTACATGTAGCATGTTAATAATTTTGAATACATGGATAATGTTAGTAATTATTATTTTTAAAAATCTAAGTGTACACTAAATGAATATATGGAGATGCTGTGGCTAAGGGATAAAGCACTTGGAACCGAAAGTACCGTGTTCGAATCCTGGTGAAGACTCTAGGTGGACCACTTCGGGGGCCGATTTTGAGTTTGTGTTTCCACTCCAACTGTCTTTGTAACCTTGTTTATTTTAGATTACTTCCATGGTCACATTATCTCTAAGCTTAGGTTTTGATATTTTGTACTTTTTCATTTTCAGGTTTTCTTTTATTAAGGGATAACGAATTACACATGTCTTTTTTTGTCAATGAAAATTAGGCTAAATCTGGTCGATTCCAATCAACCTTCCTGTCAGTTAATATAGGTCTATCCTGGTATTGTAGATAATTGGTTGACTCCAGAGACTCCAGTGGTAAGTATTTGCAGTAAGAGGCGTATTTTTCTAATCAGATCAAGTGTCAAGGCCAGGAGATGATGGATCAATTACGCAACTATGTTATGGCGACCTAGATAGACTGATTCAGACAAAGCTGGGCATCCGGCCATAATGTGTTCCATTGACTCACTGACATCTTCGCATTTTAAGCACTTGTCAATAACATTGAGCCTCATGATTTACCAGGATTGCTGCCTGGTCAAGCGGTTTGCACGCTGGACTGTCGTTTGAATTTATCGATGGTCCCGGGTTCAAACCCTGCCCACTCCCATCTCCCGTCGTCCTGCGGGAGGTTTGGACTAGGAAGTAACTATCTTCAACTCTGAAGGAACATCCGAAACATGTAAATCATTTTACAAACCTTTCATGGCATTTAGTCTTGATAACTCGGTCCTGCGACCAGAGGCATAGTGAGCGAAAATGTATTCACGGGGCGCCCCCCCCCCCCCCGCCCTCCCATTTTTCATGAACATTTCATAGACTTATAAATAAAATGTATTTAATAATAATACAGTACAAATAATCTAAGAATGTATTACCTAACTAAAATATCTACCATAATGTTATTTTTAGGCGCCTCTCTGCGTGTGGAGCTCCCCCCTCCCCCACAAAGGTGGTGACCGGGGCAACGTGCCACCTTGACACCGCCCCCTCATTATGCCTCTGTCTGTGACAAAGCTTTCTGTTTCAGGGTAAATATTTTTAGCCTTTAGCTACGCTAGGGAAGTAGCCTTGTCAATTTTCTCGCCATGGAACAAAACCGGGAAGCTTCCGTGTAGTACTTTTTGACCCCAATGGCGAATCTTATGCCATGCGTCATTCAAAGCAAAATCAACGTTTCTATATCGTCAGGTTCAGTGGAAATGTTGTCATTATTATGTTAGAAACGAACAAGTATTCATTCCATAGCACAACGACAACGGCTTTAGCTTTAACAGATATAACAAAATATGGAGGTTGGAATAGGGTCTTCTTAGTCACGTGAATAAAATTATATTTAGTAAGTCATTTTATGAGCATCACTAAGTTGGAAAAACGAAACTGTAAACTTATTTCCCTCTGGATAACAAAGAACGTTATTATTCAAAAGTAGTTAGTATAACAGATTATGACTGCCAGTCATTCTGTAGTATTCATAGGATCAAGATTCTTTTTTTTTTAAATGTGTATATGTGTAACGTCTGCAACAATGTCGCTTTGACTGGAAAGAATCTTGTATAATCATTATAAACAAATCCGTACAGTCGTGTTATAAATCTTAGTCACCATTTTTGTCTCATTATTATTGTACATAATTACATTGAATACACATTTCTTTAACTATTCAGACTATCAAAACCAATCTTAAGATTTTTATGTTTTTGAAAAGTAGAAGACTATTTTGCGATTATTATTCAAGAAAAGCGGAGTATTCGCTAACATTTATCATTCCAAGAAAAAAATACATTAAAAAAAACACAATTACACGCACATTGGAGTCGAAAAGTAGCATTCGATTCAGTAGGGAGTCACACGCGCCGCAGGTCATGCCTGGTTGTAGCGCCCTGTGTTACAAGCTACCTAAATGTTATCTCCCGAAGTCCCAACCGCGCTTGTTCATAGCCGCAAGGCATCGTACGTTATGATTCAGAGCCCTTCGTCTAGGTGAAAAGCCAACCGAGGCAAACGAGCCCCGCTCGAAACCCACCGTTTTAGGCGCCAGTTGCTCGCCCTTCTACTTTCTCTCGTCAGTGGTGACAGTTCGCAGGGCCCAACATCAAGGCTACATTTTAGGAGTTGGGTTGGTAGTCAAAGATTATTTAAGGCGCATGCCATTGTAAACATTTTATAGGTAATGGTGCGCTTAAAACCATTACTACTTCCGGAGATAAAAACCTGGGTATATTAAAAAAAAAATATGTACCCACAAAAAAAAATATACCAAATTAAGAAACGAAAGAATGAACTTGAATAAATCGCATCTCTCTATCGACGGCGCATTTCCCATTGGCTTGTCTTGTATTCCTCTGTCCCTAACTTCATCTTCACTATGACCAGGGGCGTAGCTAGGAATTTTCCATCGTTTGGGTGCCCGGGGGGGGGGTTGATCTCTTTGGAGGCCCCTTTTCAATGTAAAAAATACTCATTTGGGGCCGCCTCAAGTGGGGGCCCGGGGGGATTTTCAAATTCTCCCCCCTCCTCCCCCCACCTTAGCTACGCCACTGACTATGGCATGATATTTCTAGGGCCATACGATAACACCTACTAAAACAGAACCACTCGGAGAAGTTATCAGACAGACAGAATCGATACCCTTCACTCTCAGAGCAAATACCTTTCTTCAAGCAGGAAGGGAGGAAGATGGAGTGACAGTCCTGAGAGGGTGTGTGGGGATGTGTAGGGGAATTAATCAGAACCTAATCAATGCTAAAAATAAAATAGTTTTAGAATGTCAGAAGTAAAAAAACGTGGATTTTGAAACAAAAAAATAGATCAGCAAACATGTGTGTCGTTTGGACTCATTAGAATGTAATCTCAAGACTTCGACTTCTTAAAGAGAGGTTTCACTTACTTCTGATATAGATCATGCTAAGGCATCCTCGTTTTCTGAGCAAAATATATAAATGAAACATCAAAATACTTTCATATCATAGAAGTCTATGGGGCGTGGTGGTCGAACGGTTAAGCGCTTAGCTTCCGAACCTGAGGTCCTGGGTTCGAATCCCGGTGAAGATTGAGATTTTGAATTTCGGGATTTTCAGGGCGCCTCTGAGTCCACCCAACTCTAATGGGTACCTGACTTTAGTTGGGGAAAGTAAAGGCGATTGGTCGTTGTGCTGGCCACATAACACCCTGCTCGTTAACCGTTGGCCAAAAAAAAAGATGACCTTAACATCATCTGCCCTATAGATCGCAAGGTCTGAAGGGGACACTTTACTTTTTTTTTTTTACATAGAAGTCTATACATAGTTTGCAAGTATTTCCAGACATTGCTTTTATTAATTACAGAAGTTCATTCAATTAAAAAAAAAAACTAGGTACGTCGTTCGTGTATCTAACTTGTTAATTATATTATAAGATGATTAAAATCTACAAACGTGAAAAGACCTCGTTCATCAAATGTAAATAAACATATTTAGCCAAGTCATAAAATTGAAAAAACAATTTAAAAATACGTATCACTTGACAGCCTTTCGTATTGCGTAATTTGTATAGAAGATATAGAGAAAATGTTGTTTGTTTACGATTGAATGAGGTACATTATTTCGATCTAGTATTTTCGAAAATGTATCTCAATGAAAAGCATCAGGAAATGGCTTTATTTCATAGATTTGCATGTATATATATATATATTCTGTGATGGAAAAGAAAAATGTAAAATGTACATGTTTCGGATGCTACTTCAGAGTTAAGATAATTACTTCTTAGTCCAAACCTCCCGCAGGACAACGAGGGATGGGAGCGGACAGGGTTTGAACCCTGGACCATCGATAAATCTGAACTACAGTCCAGCGCGCAAACCGCACGAAAAGGTAGCTATAGGTAGCCATGCTACTAAAAAAATCCGCAAAATGTTATTGCATTATATCTAAACTTAAAATAAAATAAGGATTGATTTTCCTAAATTCGGGGCGACTCCCCTTACAGTGATCTAACTTGCATCGGATACAAATTTGTTCCCGTTTTCCAGTCTAGGTATAATATATATAGGTCTGTGGTTAAAGTCAAATTCTTTATTTTAACTAGGACTCTCCGTTTATCTTGCTCCTATCATGCTGTTATCATGATACGCTTATTCTAATGATCGTGTTTTCATTAACCTACTAATATTATGATTATATAATCATGCTCTTAGCATATAGACCGTATTTTTACGATTTTTTTTTCATGCTAATATCGTGATCGTATGCTCATTAACTAGCTGTTATCATACTTATATTGTCATACTCTTATCTAGATCTTATCATAACGCTCTTATTACGAAGCTCTTTTTAATCATATTTTTTTAATCAGCTGTACATATTTCTTCTATATTCCCATGTCTTATAAAGTAATTTGATGTCTAATAAACCCAGATTTATGCCCAATAGTTATAATAATGGCTGTGTCATTGGTCACGAAGATTAATAATAATAATAATAACAATAAGGACGAGTGCAGTGCTTCAGATTGCCACTTAGACCCAGTTATGACCTTTATATTTTTCAAAAACTGATGCAAACAAAGCCCTTGTCCGCCGGAAGTCTTTTTCTTGTGTGGTCAGGTCTGTAATTTATAAGATAAGAAGACAAGTGTTAACGTCTTCTGCGCCTGTCTTCTAAAGTGTTCTTCTTTGTAGACATCTATTTCTACTAAACCTTTAGCTATAGTTAGTTAACGATGCTAATAAGTGTGTGTGTGTTTGTGTGCGAGTTTTTTTTTGGATCTAGGTCATCGTTAGTGTGGCATCAATTCATGTCTTCATGTCCACAGACGCATGGACTTAGCAAATTATACATTCAATTTACATTTCCATTAAATCATTGAACAGCAGAAGTGAAAGAGTAAAACGTTTGCTTTCTTGTTTTATTTGCTGAGCGCCAATCAAACACTTGTGCCAACACGCTGGTAGATGAATAAAATGTGTTTTTTTTTTCTTTCTATGTTATTAAACAATTATGAGCTTCTGGATAGGACAATTAGTAGGAAATCTCAGAAAAAGAGGCTAAGCCCAACTAGTCCCCAGGGCGATAGTTAAGTGGGGGTTTTAGTTCGAAGCCGCTTGCTTTAAGAGTCCTGATTTGTATTAGAAGTATCGATATTTGTTGAATTGTATTTATTTCATTTGTGGAAGTGCACATTTGAGCCTGTAGCGTGTTTTAACGACTTCATTCAACTAATACATGTAAGTCTGAACGGTAAACACTAAAACAGTAGTTATTCGTACAAAATGTCATTGATACTTTAGCTTTAATTCTTCAGCTATCGAGGTAAGAAACATGCCATTAGCAAGAGACATTTTGAGACCAAAGTTTTCTATTTTATTCTTTTTTTTCTTTCTATCCTCTTCTCTTTGTTTCTCTATTTTCTCTCTCTCTCTTTCTTTCTTCTTTCTTTTTTTCTCTTCTTCTTTATCTTCTGTCTCCTTCTCTTTAACTGTTCTCACTTCTTTCTCATTTATCCTCTTTCTTTTATTTCTTTCTCTCTGTTCTCTCTATTTTCTCTTCTTCCTGTACTTCTATTTCTCTCAATTCTTTCTCTTTTTTTTTTCCACATTTTTCTCCATCCCTCTAATTCCATATCTACCTCACTTTTCTCATTCACTTCTCTACTGTCTCCTTTCTCTCTATTTCTCTCCTTTCTCTCTATTTCTTTCTTTTGCCCTCTTTCTCTCTTTCCTCTTGATGCTAACAATAAAGTCATGTTGCACTGTCTAGAGACCCCTTCCCCCTCATTCCTCGTCCCATATGCTAGGACAAATCTGTACAAATGCTCTTTCTTCCCTAGTGCCATTAGAGCATGGAATGGTTTGACTGAGCAAGCCAGGAAAACCAGTGACTTGGCAGAATTTAAGTCACTGGTAAATATGCATGACTGAATGCATGACGCGTAGGACGTAATCATCTTCTTTTTTGAAGTAACGTCTGTATTATATAAGATAAGAAAATAACATTTCCGGAAATAAGATTGGATCAGCGTAGTCTGGTCCTGGTAGAAACAAAACAAAACGTTTACATTAATTATTAATACTATAAATTATAACCTTGTAGAGCGAGTAAAATCAAAGGTGTGAACACTGACCTTCAACGTCACAAACTGTGGGCAGTTTAGGCCAATATCTTTGTCACAAAAACGGAAATTGTGGGACATAAGAGGAAGACATTCCTGAAGTTAATCTTACATGCTGAAGAGGTAAATTTTCCATATAAATACTTTGAGGAAATTCGAAAGATTAATT
>JADKLZ010000728.1:26023751-26039065 GCA_021533235.1 Biomphalaria straminea
GATAGATAGATAGATAGATAGATAGATAGATAGATAGATAGATAGATAGATAGATAGATCGAGATAAAGAAAAAAAACAAAAAAGCGAGATCGAAAGAAAGAAAAAAGAAAAAGAAAGAATAAATGAAAGTAAGAAAGAGAAGAATTAAAGATAGACGCCAACAACAGGGCTATCTCTATCTCAGCGCTGCCAGGTCTGTCTAGCTGTCAATATAAGAGTCAGTCTTAGAAGGCAATCATGCGTATGTTGACAAGTGGCTTGCGGAAGGAATTAATTAGACCAGACCAGGTGAATAGACTGAAAAGAATGTATCATAGTGAACACATCCTAAGTGCGATGATTCGAAGTATTCGAAGACCAGGGATTCTCAAACACCTGCAGAACACACTATTTAATATATAGTTGTTGTTTTTTAATAACTATTAGAAATATCAAATATGTAGCCTTGCTCGTAACCTTTCTTAAGTTACAAAAAAATAATTAAATAATGACTTTTTGTATTATTTATATCTATAGAACTTTCATGATGACTTAACAGCCCATGGAGGGCTCTGGCCTGCTTCAACACATCCCTCCATTCAGATATTCCTGGGCCCCTCATCTCCAGGCCCTAATCCCAAGCTGTTGTAGACCTGCCTACACACCATCAATCTATCGCATTCGGGGTCTGCCTTTGGGTCGCCTGCCTTTTTTTTTTCCTGTAAACAATTTTCGCTACTCTGTTCTCTGACATTCTTTCAAGGTGGCCTGTCCAACGTAGCCTGTTCTGTTTTATTTCTGTCACTATCGGTGGGTCTTCATACAATTGATATATCTCATGGTTAGTGTGTGTCCTCCATCCTGTTTTATCCTGCATATCACCATATTTTTTCCGAGGAATTTTTCGTTCCCAAGTATTGAGTAAATTATTAATTATATTCTTTCATATAGAAAGTAGAATTTATAACTTTGTGACACAAATTAAGGGGATCTTAACGCTTTGCTGTTGTTGTTTTTACAAAATTGTTGGCTTCTGAACCAAGGTCCCGGGTTCGAATCTTGGTGATTGGGACGTTTACTTTCGGGATTATTGGGCGCCTCTGAGTCCACCAAGTTCTTATGGGTACGTGACAATAGGTAGTGAAAAGTAAAGAAGGTTGGTCGTTGTGCTGGGCACATGACAACATCGTTAATCGTAGGCCACATAAACAGATGACCTTTACATCATCTGCCCTATAAACCACAAGGTTTGAAAGGGAAAGTTTACCTACTTACTTTAATAGTTTATTAACAAATTGGTTAATTTTTAATTGATTCTTGTGTTGTAAGGTAAAATAAACAAATGTACAAGATTGGGTGTCGAAGTAACAAAGTGTAGACATTTGTACAAAACAGACATGCAGAGAGAGTTCATATTAGTTTTGTAAAAGCTTCATCTCTTCTCCGACCTCTTTACGTAGTGAAAGAGTCATCACTATTTACACCTTCGATTTATAGGTTAAGAAATACGTTTGTGTAGAGAGTTTGTTTTATAGTCATTGATTTCTTCTAGCCATGTATTTGTAAGATTTGTGCTGCTTTATTTCAAGATAAAATCTAACGTCAATATTTGAAAGTCTGTACCAGTAACTACGGTCATTTTAATTAGGGCGAAGTAGAGCAAAACACAAACGGACTCGTCTCTTATTTCAAAAAGATGATTATCTTATACTTACTTAGAGATTTATCAACATAGAAAACACTTAACTTAAAATTAGCGCAATGTTAGTCCGATCTGCATGTCGTCTGCTAACGCCATCAACGATTGATGAGATATAACAAACGTTAGGACGTTTTTAGAGAAGACAGCTGGAATCTCCATTTTCGTCCATTCATGATCGCTTTTTTTTTTCCTTATGTGTGTGCGTGTGTGAGTGGGTGTTGGTACCGGTGTGACTGACCGTGAGGCTGAGCATGCTTTCTTAAAATAAATATGACAGTCTCATCGCGTCACTGATAACACGCTCATACACGCATACAAAGTTGGTTAATTACAACACAGCTTGGTGGATTAGTAAACACAGACCTTGTATAGTCTTACACATACACACACTAACAGACCCGTTCACACATAGTACGTTCTAAATCAATAACAAATGGTATAGTTCCACAGACATTGTACTCACGTACGCTGTGTTCTTAAGTTGCATTTCTTTACTGCCTATATCTCTTCGTTTCTCTTGTTTATAAAGCTTATATCAACCCTGTCTGTCTGTTTGTCTGTCTGTCTGGTAAATTGTTTGCACATGCTATTTTCTTTCACACTCATACTCGGAACAAGCTGAAAGTTTGCAAAATTATTTCTTTTACCTGACAAGACAAGAATAAAATCAATAGAAGAAATAAACTAATTAGTTCATTAATAATTGGTAAATAATGTTTTTTGGTATCTCGAACAATGAAATGGTGGAAAAAAGCTGATATGATCCCTTTTGGATGTGTATTCTGTGTGGCATAGATATCGAGGTAGCTGCTTGGTTTGATCCGTAATTTTTTTCTTCATATTTTAATAGAAGTATGGCAAGCTGAAACACTGTTGGACGGAGGGCCGCGTTTGTGCTACTAATCCTAGACGGAGGGCCGCGTTTGTGCTACTAATCCTATACATGTTAAAGTAATCTTAGGTGAGTCTTTAAATTATCTCAAATGTCAATTTTTTAAAGAATGTACCTTCGATGTTTTTAAGAATTTTCATGTGGCTTCACTGTACAAACATGCTTTCAACGAATTATTCCAAAGTTCCATTACTCTGTGTCCACATTGGAAAGAATCTGTGAACATTAACAGAAGCTTACAAGAACACGCTCCTGTTTACAAGAAGAAGGTTTCGATCCCCGTAGCAACGAACTATTAGCTACCACCATGAAAAAATCAAATGGCGAATGCCACGAAGCAGGGCCGGTCTTAGCAATTGCGGGGCCCTATGCGAAACTGATTGCGCGGGGCCTAGTCTGTGAGGGAAAAATGGTAATCAGGGAAAATTAAGATTTTGTATAAGAAACAAAAATTCGACTTTAGATTTTATTCATTTCTTATGAGCTTAAAAATTGCAATTTGTACCCTACGAACCTTGTAACCAATGGCATAGTTTTATCCCAGTGACTATAAAAGTAATTAAAGTATTGGAACCTCCGAATAAGGTGGAAATTCGCTCAATTATTGCATTTTTTTACATGAAAGCTGGCGATGCCTTTTTTTTCTTTTATCGCGTGTATGATCGGTGTTTTCTGCAATGAATGACACCCACAAATGAAAATTTCGTCTATTTTTCTTAAGATTTTTAAGAGTTTTCAGGAGATTTTAATAAATTCAGGAGATGTCTAGGAATTTTTCGTATATATTTTGCAGTTTAATAATTACACATTACACCTTGAATTAGCGCGGGGCCTATGAAAGCGCGGGGCCCACTGCGACCGCATAGGTTGCAGTGGCCTAAGACCGGCCCTGCCACGAAGGCTCTAAATAGATATTAACTCCTTTTGAGCAAGCCCGGATACAATTTGTCCTACATTGCTCTGAAGAACTCTCAACATGTTATTTGCAGTTTATTAAATGGAGATATTTATTAATCTAGTCAAAGCATTGAACAATGTGAAAAATGATACTTTATTTTCCCAATAATTCGACTGTCCGCTATAATGCAAGAGGCGACATTGTGAGAGAAGGCGGTCTATTGTTTCATCGTCCTCTGTGCAAAGCAAGCGCCTGTTAGGCGATGTCTGACTCTGACTTGGGTTAGGACGGCCTATTTCGCGCGCGTGGGCTGCCACCATATATCATATCTTTTCATTTGCCTCCATAACGCTTCCATTTCTTGACTTGTTCAAGATAGCAAACTACTAGAGGGTGTTTTCTCTTACAGACTAGAGCCCGAACATCTAAAGAGCGTCTGGTGCTGGTGCATGAAAGCGATTCGACTGTCAGCTCATTGTCTCTGGCTGCAAATGTCATGATGTCGTCAAGGCCGAGGTCAAGGACTATGTTGCTCTCTCTAAATATTTCTCACCTCAAAATCAATGTAAAGAAAGATTGTGTCTAATCACCAACTCAAATAACATGATTAACTCTTTCTCTCCGTAATTATTTACCACATCCTGGTGGAACCAACGTTGGTATCGTCAGTTAGGAGAGAAAGAGTTAATTGTACTTGTAAGACCTACTTCATTGTCACCCTTTGGAGCGGATATGTGTTTAAAAACAACAACATTTGCTGAACAAAAACATTCGTGATGCAGGAATCACAGTCCCAGAAGTCCCTGATTACTTCCATTGACGCAAATCTGGAAACGATTCTATAAATTCTAACCTCACTTTGCAGAGCTGTCTGTGATTGTGAAGCGATGGCGTGTTGCTTCCTCGTTCAAAATACATTTTTATTTTATTTTCCTACTCTTTAGTTTATTCCGTTTTTTTTTTTTTTTTATTTTGTTTCTTTTTTTCTTTTTTTTCTTTTTGACACTCTCTCTCTCTCTCTCTCACACACACACACGCTCTCTCTCTCACACACTCTCTCTCACTCTCTCTCTCACTCTCTCTCACGCTCTCTCTCTCACACACACTCTCTCTCTCACACTCTCTCTCTCTCACTCTCGCTCACTCTCTCACGCTCTCTCTCTCTCTCTCTCTCTCTCTCTCCGTCTCCTTTTGTTTTGCCTGTCTCTCTCACTCTCTCACTCTCTCTCTCACTCTCTCTCTCTCTCTCACACTCACTTTCTCTCTCACGCTCTCTCTCTCTCTATCTATCTCTCTCCGTCTCCTTTTGTTTTGCCTGTCTCTCTCACTCTCCACTAATACTTCAATACAGATTAGCTTTATTCATGCCTGGAGGATTGTCCGCACCAGCGAGTGATAAGAACAACTCTATTTAACTTGACCTTGACCTGCTTTTCCTGTCAATTCTCATCTTTTTTTTTCCTTCTCTTCACCATTCGGTGAGTCTTTTGTTTTTTTTTCAATCTGTTTTTTTTTTAGCTAGACATCACGACTCACGACCATCTAAGAACTTTCATTTGGATCTAAAGGAGCCGTTCTCAACCTTTTTGCTTGGCGACCCCTTTTTACAATCCCCCACTTTGCCGCGACCCCACCCACACATACCCACATAACAATAGAAGAATAAACAAACGAAATATCCTTATTTTCTATGGTATATGCGACCTCTTGTAAATCGTTAATCGACCCCCAAGTGGGTCGCGATCCACAGGTTAAGAACCCCTGATCTAAAGCCCTGCCCGCCTCAAAGTCCTGCCAGCCTCAAAGTCCTGCCAGCCTCAAAGTCCTGCCCGCCTCAAAGTCCTGCCAGCCTCAAAGTCCTGCCAGTCTCAAAGTCCTGCCAGCCTCAAAGTCCTGCCAGCCTCAAAGTCCTGCCAGTCTTAAAGTCCTGCCAGCCTTAAAGTCCTGTCAGCCTAGGACAGTTGCACTTATCTCCTGTTAAGTTTTAATCTCAAGCATATCTTAAGTACAAAACGTACATCAGTTCACTCTGTCTCACCTTGAAGCAAATTGAAACGTTGCACAATTATTCATTGCTCCAAACAAACATGACATACTTAGACTTAGGTCCTCCCGCGCCGTTCGGCTCATGGGGCGGCAAGCTGTCTCCATAAAGATCTGTCATTGGCAATATCTGCAGCCTCCTCCCACCTGGTATCCACTGTTCTGAGGTCCTCCATGAAGGTATGACGCCAAGTTATACGAGGACGTCCCTGTTTGCGTTTTCCTCGTATTGGTCTCAATGCCATCGCAATTCTTGGTATGCGTAGTTCATTTTGTCGTAGAATCCCGCAAACCTCATGCGAAGTTCTGCCACAACCTCACTAAGTGTTCGACTCCCACTTCGGCATAGGATTTCCTTGTTTGAGACTCGATCTGTGTAACTGACTCTCAGAATCCGTCTCAGCCATTTTTGTTGAGCCACATTTAGTCTTTTCTCAATTTTGACAGATGACTTCCATATCTCACATGCATATGTTGCAGTTGGAATGACGATTGTGTTGAGAAGGTGTATTTTTGTCTCGAGTCCAATGGTTTGGCTTGTCCAAATAGGATGCAGCCTTTGGAAAATGGTCCCTGCCTTTCCTATTCTGCACACTTGTGACAAGTAGGTCAAAATGGTGGCCGTTTAGGTGTCTAGGGGAATTAGATATTTTGAGGACCTTAACTTGCACATAAGGACTACAGGCACAGTGTTAGGAATGCAGGCAACAAATACTTTTTATGTAAAATATATGTACAGTTTAATAATAATAAGTAAAAGGTAAAAGGCTGTACAGTGTTAGGGCGGGGCCTAATTATTTACATAAATGGGACTATCATCATAAGATTTAAGAACCAAATGGTCTGAGTGTCATAGGCTTTGTTGCTTAGCTTTGAGTCCTATGCTGCTCTGGCGAGACCGGCGTGACTGATGCTGAGTTGTCTGTGGGTGGCTGGCTTGTTCGGTCCTAGCGCACGGGACAGTCCAACTATGTGTAGCTGCAGGGGCGGATCTTCTGGCATGCGATTGTTGGTCGGACTCTTCTGAGTAGTGAGTAAGTCTGGTATCCCCAGATCTGGTGTCAGCAGACTGGTTTCCGCATTACTAAGTTAGGGCTTCCAAGTAGGAGTAGCCTGTAATAAAAGCTGCAACGAGATTCGTAGATCGACTTAGCCATAATGATGACACTGGGAGGTAGACGCCTTTTCATGAAGGACATCTTCAGAATGATTAAATAGAAACCATAATCTAGTTTCATAATAATAAGGGGAGTTAATCCAATAAATATTACATCTCATCAGGGGAGACAACAATGACAACAATAGTGAAGTCCCACAAGGGCGATAACACATAGTAAAGTAATGATGATGTAAGGAAACTATAACTTAGTTTCACAGTTATCCAAGGGAGCTAATACATGGTATTAATTGAAATAGTAGAAATTGTACTTCGTCAAGGGAGACTACAAGTAGTGTTAAATTGTAAGACGCACCTTGTCACGGTGATGTCATTACAAGCCGCTTGGATAGAGAGATGAAAGGGGAAGGGGGGGGGGAGGAATGGCTGATGGTCAGTGACCAAGTCGCTATTGTTTACATTTGGCCGTTGGGCCCGAACAATAGAGCACGCTTGAATGGAGACCGGGCTCGTTCAAGGAACGTAATCTCTAGAAGTTGAAATTAAATACAAGGGGAAATAATTCATGTCTATTCTGAGCGCAGGGTCAGTGCGCCATTTAAAATCAAGGTGATCAACCGAGATAAGATAATGATATGATAAGATAAATAAGATAATGTATACATGGTTTACCTAAGTAATGAGTCTGGCCAACAGGCCGATAAAATAGAATATAGAAACAGTTAATTCATTCCTTGTCACGGAATGAGTATAAATATACTTGGTAATAATACATGTTACATAAATATCATGATAGTTCCCGGTCAAGGAATTTATCAATAATAATAGTGAGCTCGTGGCGAGCGGTAAATTAAAAGTAGCTAAGGAGCAAAATACATGTGGCAAGAATTTGTTATAAATTCTAGTCCAGATAAAATGGATGACTTTGACTATTTAGTCTTACAAGTCATGATAATAAAATGTAATACATAAAGTGACTACTTACATACTCCGAGATAAGAATTACACAAATAGGTACACAAATATAATGCACTAAATAATGCACAAGTATATAAATACACATAGTAAGAGGCCATTAAACACAAACCATATAACAGCTTACCACCAGTCCAATATTATGAAAGATATGAAATGAATATAGCGAAAGCTCGTAAAGCTCAGAGAAGTATATCCTTTCAGCTCCTCAAAATGAAATGAAAATAAGACCATTCGCCATGTGTAGTTAAAAAGGCTAAGTTGGACAGGAACAGGGATGGGCTTGCCATTACGCATATCCTGTCGCGTGGTCAAGGAGGCGGGGCTTCCCAGGTGTTTAGATCGTCCGCCATGCCTAGGAGAAGATTATCACTTGACCTTGCCGCGCGTTTCATGTATTGACACGGGATGGGCCCTTATCGAAAGATATCGCCAATATGGTCGGACGACAGACCGTTTGTCTTACGCGACAGGGATTAGCTGCGCGAGAGAGTCCTCGTTGTCGATGATTTGAAGAGGGTCCCTTTGAATTGACCCATCCCCCGAAAATGGGGGGGGAGCGGCAGGATGTTAGGTCAAGATATTTAGAGGAGTGTTTATCCTTGTCGATAAAGAATGTGCTAGACGGGTGTCAGATTAAGAAATTACATCGTGACACGGATGCCTGGAGAAAAAGGGGGTGGTGGTAATAGCTTTAGATAGTCATAAGGGCTAAGCTGAGGTGATAAAATAAGATAGCAAAAAAATAAATTATTTAAATGCCTAGACCGAGTGATACCTTAAGTGGGCGAAATTTATTTTTGTCACAACACTACATCATGGTATGCATCCCCATCATTTGTTATGATGCTGCCAAGGTAAGTGAACTTGTCCAACTCTTCAAGCCTTGACTCGCCAAGTCTGACAGGGGCACCCTTTGCTTTATATCCCACTCGCAAAATTTTTGTCTTATCCAAGTTTATGCGGAGGCCAATTTTGGGTGCCTCTCTATCTAGGCTCTCCGTCATTTCTTGTATACTTTTCTTTGTAGCCCTGAGTAGTGCAACGAAGTCCAAGTCCGTCATTCGGTTTTGTTCACACCATGGAATACCAAAGCCAGTCTGGTTCATAGCTCTCCTCAATATGTAGTCGATGGCTAGGAGGAAAAGGAAGGGAGATAAGATGCACCCCTGTCTCACCCCTGTCTCGATGCTTAAAAAACTATGTTGTTTCTCCTTCTGTTTTAATGCAGCAACTAGACTGACTGTGTAGGTGTAGTAGGATCTGGACGAATTTTTCTGGGATGCCATATTCTCTAGCTATTTTCCAAAGTGATTCTCGATGGACACTATCAAATGCTTTCTTAAAGTCAACGAAACTGATCGCTAGCCGTTGTTGGTACTCAAGACTCTGTGTTATGATATTTTGTAGAACGAAGATCTGCTCTGCACAAGAACTGCCTCCTCGGAATCCTACTTGTTCTTCTGTGAGTCTCTAATCTACAGACTGTAGAAGCCGTCTCAATAAAATTATATCGGAAACTTTGCCCGGGACAGAGAGGAGAGTAATGCCCCACCAGTTGTTGCAGTCTGCCAAGTTGCCCTTTTTTTCGTATATTCATTGTAAAGCTTCCAAAAAAGGGCAACTTGGCAGACTGCAAACAAAACATGAATCAATAAAATAAATCAACCGATTTATTTATTAAATAGTGGTAATTAATTAATATAGTTTGATATCGGAAAAGGAAAAAAATATATATCTTACAATATTGAAATATAGGTTTATAAATTCGGAGTTCTTCCCCTTGGATTTTAAGACCTATCATAAGCACCGTATACAAAGCAAACATTTTTTTGTCTTCATGGGAGGGGAAGTAGTTATAGGTAAAAAAAACAACCGCCTATTTGTTTCTGTACATTTATTATTTATTAATTATTAACAGTAGGCTTACAATATTCACACTTGCCAAACATCTATCTGCTTCATAAATTAGGAATGTGCTCTTTTTTAATGTTTATTTTTCATTATCTTGTTTTTATACTATAACAAAAAGTATGATTTAAACGTAGAAATATGAAAAAGACTTTATGTACACTTATTGCGTAAAAAGGCTAAAAATCATAAATCACACTTACAATTTGGCATTCTTTTACATCAGTAATTCCCAAAGTGTTCTATGTAGACCCCCAGGGGTCTACGAAGACTTCCAAGGGGTCTACGAAAGTGAAAAAATGGGGGTCTATAAGATGTGCACGAGGGTCTACGATAGTGGATTTTATTTAATTAGTTAGTGGCTTTATTTTTCACATACCATTAATGTAATTATTTCCTACACTAATATATATATATCCTCCTATTCAAAGAAAAAATGTTTAATTTCACACTTTTTAAAATAGCTTAATTTTTTTCTACATGTAACTAGTGTCTAAAATAATGTAGATTTTACAGCGTTGATTATTTAAAATTGAGATTCATTCCTTCTTTGTCAAACAAGAGGTAGCCTAATTGCCTTTTTATAACGATATGAAACTAATTACGCTGGAGGTTCATTTCAGACCATGTCACCCGATTAAAAGATAAAGATTTTAAAAACTTTCGAAGTCTCAAAGATAAAGTTAAGAATAGACCCACAAAATCTCTCTTCAACTTCATACAGAGAAGATGGCGGTTTTTGAGCGTCTTACAAGATCTCTTTACGTATAGCCAAATACGGAGGACACTATAGATCAGGCTTGTCAAACTCATTAAGGTGTGACAATTTTGTCTTTACTTTGAAGTTTCAAATTCAAATCTTGCAGGTGACTAGTGAGATCAACTGCCAACGCCATATCCTGAATCCATTCGTCAGTTTGGAAATCTTCAACACGTTCACCTTTCCTGTTCAGAAACAATAGAATTTCCTCACGCAGTGAAAAAAGCTCTTCAATACTTTATGATAGGAGAGCCAGCATACTTCTGTGTAGTAGGAAACACAATCAAATTCGTGTCTAATGTCATCCAGAAACATTAAAAATTGGGCAGATTTAAGCCACGTTCACGAAAAAAATTTAGAGCGACTGAAAATGGTCAATGACATGTTGGAACTGTAATTACTGTGCGCAGAATGTTTCTTGGTGAATGATGCACTGAGAATTAGCAAATTTAAAATTAGCATCAGTCTCTCAAGTAGCTTTGCATCGAATCATTTCATTCCAGGGTTGGTGCGCCGTCCGTTGTTAGACTAGCTAGCTTTACCAAAGATAAATTGTACTGCAATATCACCTCCTGAACAGAGCTCAAGTGACAAGCCCTTATGCATATGGTCAACTGTGCTAAACCCGTTACATCAGTTGACTCATTGAGAGCCAATGATTATAATTCAAAATTGTGTTCTTTAATTGTTCGCGCAATCTGACTGACATCTCATTTATTCTATCTGCCACAGTGTTCCTAATTAACGCTATTTCTTTGAATGCTTTCACCTTTTCAGGACAAATTACTTTGGCTTTAAGGACACACTCCTTAATAAAAGCACATTTACTAAATAATTTTCTGTGGCTTGCAAATAAGTTTGACAAAATGTAGCTTGCTTTCACTCTCGTTGTTCAGTTTTAAATGTAGCTTGTTATCCTTTATTTTTCAGCGTAATAGTTCAACATCATTTGGTAATTTTTTAGGTGGCCGTGCGGGCATGCAAAGTGCAAGCGGCCCCCGAACGCCGTGTTTGACGTGCCTGCTATAGATAGAACATTGATTTTACCAGCCGTTAAAGTAGTTTTAAAAATTGTTTTTTTTTTTACAAACCTACATCTCATACTTAAGTTCTTTAAGAAACAAGTTCAATGACATGTCGGTACTGTTAATTAAAACATTAAAAGGTTCTTATGTAATTCTTTGCAAACGACCTATACAGCGGATCAGGGGCGTCGCAGGCTCTGACAAGGTGTAGCACTAAGTGCTTCAAATTGCTCAAGAGTCGCGGGCTCCTTATTTTTCCTCATGGTGGATCCACGAAATCTTTCCCATGTTTGGGTATAGATGCAAGGCAGTAGAGGTTTGAATTCAGTTTTCCTTCTGCTAGTTGGGTAGCAAGCTTGGTTTGGGCGCCAGTTACTCGCCTTCACCCCATCTCCTGTTAGTGAAAACAGTTTCGCGGACCCAATCTTTGAGCCAGGCGTAAAAGAGATCAATATATAAACGAGAAACTCTTTGCGAAAACTTCTGCAATGATACTTAATGTCTTAAGGTCAATTAACTAACTAATTTATATTTAATTTTTAAGGACTTCTTCACATAATAATTATTTCTATATGAAACATAATATCCGTAGTATAGGATGATGAGCCTGCAAAAAAAAATCCCATTGTCTTTGGCGATTCTAGTAAAAGTAAAGTTCCTCTTTCTGACCATGCGGTCTATGGGACAGATGATGTTAATGTCATCTGTTTCTTCGGCCAACGGTTAACGTGCAGGGTGTCATATGGCCAGCAATACGATCAACCGCCTTTGCTTTCTCCAACTAAAGTCAGGTTCCTAATTAACGTTGGGACACGGTTACTATGTCTGGTCAACCGTGACACACGGTCAAGTGCTGGGTACCGGGAGTTAGGGGACTTGCGGAAGTAGAATGTGTTAATAACAAGAGAGTGGAAGTGATCTAGTAGAGTTATTTATAATATTGAACTTCTAAATATGTTAAGTTATATGTTCCTCTATAAAGGCAGTTATAATTAAAGGGACTCGTTTCTTCACAGTCAGGTTCCTAATTAGAGTTGGGTGGACTCATAAATATCAGAACTTCGAAATCCCAGTCTTAACCGAGATACGAACCCAGAACCCCAGGTTCAGAAGCTAAGTGCTTAACAACTCAGCCACTGCGCTGCTATTAAAGAAGTACATATTAATTGTTATTTTAATTGGTTTTCAATTTTGAAGTTTATCAATTTAAAAAAAAAAAATAACTTGGAATGTAGTTTTAAATTACTTTTCACGCTTCGACTCACTACAGCTGGAAATTACGTTTTTAAAAAAAAACGATGGGAATTGATGAATTTTCGAAAATGCAATACAATTTAAGCAGGGGTCTACCAAAAAAACAGAAAACATGGCAAGGGTCTTTGAGGCAAAAGCGTTTTGGGAACCACTGTTTAAATCATAGCAGCATCATTACTTCTGAAAACAGCTATTTTGTGAATAGACCTAGTTTACAGGAGCAGTCATCAAAGTGTCATCCAGCAAGAGGCAAATTTATCATGGGATACGTTGCCTGACTATAAAATACAAGAATCGCAGTCACAATTTGACCTAAATTTCTAAAACTGATTTTACGAAAGAAGATTTTGCAAAAAATACCTGTATGCTTTTTACATAATTTTATTATTATTGCTTTTATATAGCGCTACTTTCATGCTTATAGCATGCTCAGAGCGCTTTGGCCCAATCTCATTTGTGGACCAGTGAAGGGGAGGGGGTATCTAGGAGTTGGTTTTCCATGCTGCCTTTAGGCGCTCAGTTAACACAACTCTGCCCGAGTCGTGTGTCGAATCTCGAGCTCCCTTCTAGGTACCGTAGCCAAGCCAAGTGCCTCTTAGCCTCGCTTCCACTTTTATCAAAAGTAAGAATTGGATAAGATTTAAAGACGGAAGGAGTATAGATATTAACTGTGGCTTTAAGAGTAGTAATGCTTTTGTAGGACTAACGCAACGGGTTACCAATAACAGGATTAAAACAGGTTTATATATTAATAAATAATTTGAGTTTAAAATTTGGTTTAAATATAATATAAATTTAAATAAATGTATTTAAAAAGGGAAGTAAGTGTTGTAATTTTTTTATCATCAATAATACATTGGTATGGCTTAATTTTCAAATTAACAACTATCGTACGCATTGCATATATAAAACTAGCTGATACTCGTGCTACGCAACGGTTGAAAGAGTTGGTAAATGTAAAGATTTGTATTTTGCACTGAACACTTTTTCATCCATCATTGAAACGGCCCGCATTATGGAGTTCCCTAACTGGTCCTCAAATTCTATAAATCACTTTTTTCATCCCTTTTAAACAGGTGCAGTTTCTAATATAATGTACGCAATACAGATGGGAAACGAACCGAATCTGAACCTCACTTAGGACCAAACTGAACCTTGTCAGATGTCCAAAATGGTTCGAGACTTCGTCCCTTTCATGAACCATGTGACAAGAGAAAGGCTTTTATCTCATGGCCAGGATGAGAGATTTTTCTCTTCACCGACCTCTCTGTCTGGAGTCCCCCTGCAACTAAGTGATCAAATAATCACACCCGTCTGGTCGTAGGACACGGCTCCTTGAGCCCGCATGAGTGCCCCCTCCCATGCGAGACCGGAGGCCGAACCCACGGGGGCCCTCCATATGCCTATGCTGTCCCACTGAACCCGTGAGAGGGTCCATCACCACCCGTATGGCCCCCGTTAGGGAAGGGATCGGTGGGGGGGGTTCGGACTGGTTAGCGAGCCTTTCTTACATCCCTGCCACGTGTAATGTACCCTCTCTCGAGGATACATGTGGTAGCCCATGGGAGAGCTATGTGTGCTACCGTTCTTAACCTATCCACTTCCCTAGGCGGACGTTTCCACTGAGGAGCCACGCTGAGGCGACGGTAGCTGGAATTCCTCCACCAAACTGAATCAGCATTTTAAAACAGATCGTTACGAGCAGAACCGAATGAACTATCTCCACCTTAACCGAACTGAATCAAGTTTTCGTATGAACTATCTTTACCTTAACCTAACCGAACTGAATCAAGTTTTCGTAATATTCTTGTAAGAAAGAAAAAACACATGATTCAACAGTAATTTTTAATGGTTGGAAAACGTTTCGTTTGCATCTTGTGTGTGCATCTTTCCTCCATCATTTTGAGTTGTCTTCTTTTGGTATTAACGCGAAGGGTGCAGTAACATTTAAAATTTGTGTGTGTTATTGACATGGGAGAATAGAAAAACGAAAATAAGACTCTGAATGTAGAAACTACCAGTAAAAGTGGACAGATATTTATCTATGTTTTTTTTTTGTGGATCATGAAAATAAGCCAAGATGTTTGATGTGTATAAATCTTTTTGCAGCTGTTTCTAGAAGGCGACGTTAAACAGCCTTGTGAGATCAAAACGTAAACATATATGGTAGCGTTTTTAGTCGGCTTTCAAAAATGTACTGGATGGAAACTGCCTAATGAAAAATTGTTTTCGGTAAACTAAACCGCCACTTCTTGACTTCCTGTTATGCAAAGAGAGAGAGAGAGAGAGAAAGAGAGTCAGACAGACAGAGAGACAGAGACAGAAAGACAGAGAGAGACAGACAAACATAGAGACAGAAAGACAGAGAGAGAGACAAACATAGAGACAGAGACAGAAAGACAGAGAGAGACAGACAAACATAGAGACAGAGACAGAAAGACAGAGAGAGACAGACAGACGGAAAAACAGAGAGGGACAGACAGACAGAAAGACAGAGAGAGAGACAGACAAACATAGAGACAGAGACAGAAAAACAGAGAGAGACAGACAGACAGAAAGACAGAGAGGGACAGACAAACATAGAGACAGAGATAGAAAGACAGAGAGGGACAGACAAACATAAAGACAGAGACAGAAAGACAGAGACAGACAAACATAGAGACAGAGAGAGACAGACAGAGAGAGACAGACAAACATAGAGACAGAGAGAGACAGACATAGACAGACAGACAAACAGAGAGACAGAGAGGGACAGAC
>JADKLZ010000728.1:26047955-26076140 GCA_021533235.1 Biomphalaria straminea
CCATATCCAGACCAATCGCTGTCTGTGGACCATATCCAGACCAATCGCTGTCTGTGGGCCATATCCAGACCAATCGCTGTCTGTGGGCCATATCCAGACCAATCGCTAGAGAAAGCCTAAACTTTGACCTGTGACGTTGCAACCTATGGGCAGTTTAGAGTTAGACGTGTCAAGGAGCTATTGGAATAAACTGCCCATAGGTTGCTACCTTGATGGCTCCTTGCCACGTCAAGTGTCGTAACGTCATAACTGTGACGTGGCAAGAAGCTATTGGTCTAAATCTTGTGACGTCCAGGTCAGTGTTTAGGCATTATATAACGATAGGTCTCGGGCATATAAGTTCCGTGACGCGGTATTATCCGGATAGTCAAAACTCTAAAACTGCATGATTACGCTGCAGCGGCTCAGTTCCATTTCGACATTGGACACGGCGACATTGTCAGGGGCAGGTATGGCGAGAGTGAATATTTTAAATCTTTGTTGATATTTTGGTATGGAAGAGTTATGTCCCTTTGTTGATGTACTCCCAGGTTATGAATGTGAATAGTCTTGCACGTGTTATGAACTGAATTATTTAGTCTTCGTTGAATGTGAGTCTGTGTTAGTCAGTGAGGTCTTGTTCCCAGTCCAGGAAGGTTGGACAGTTGCTTCCTGGATTGGTTTTTATGAAGTTAATATTTTCTGAGAGTGATGCAGCCATTGTTTATTTTATTGACTATTAAAGTTATTATTATGTTCCTGGATAGCTGGAGTTTCTTTTTAAGAGTTAACTCTTTGACATCGCAACGACGCTCCCATCGTTGATTCTATCCAGATATAAAGCTGTAAATTTCGTCCAAACGTGGAAAATAATTACGGTGTCAAAGAGTTAATTTAGTATTAATTAATGGCTCTTGAGTATCCCCTATTGAGCCAACCAAAAAAAAAAGAACCTGGCAGACATCTTGCAACAATGCGACCCCTGTCACGCGTGTAGGAAACTTCTACGGACCCATGGCTAAAAAAAAGGAATGACTACCTCCGCCGTGTAGAAACGGATTTTTTTAACCTGACAGCAAGACCCAGATGGTGGTCTGAGTTGAAAGCTGATGTTTTAAATTGATGTACGCATGGATGGGTCGTTGATGGACTGGACAAGTGGATTAATGGATGGACAGGCTGTTTTAGACAGATGGCTAACTTTAAATAAAACAGGATTGATCGTCAACGCTTTTACGGTAGACGCACTAATGGATCACCAATCGGGAATACCATGATCTATAATTAGCAAGACTTTGCGGAGCAAATATTGCAATAAGCAGATTACAACTAGTGAGGACTCACGGAGGGTCTGAATAGATAGAAGATAGAAGCAAGAGACAGAGGGAGGACAGAGGAGTATTCCATTATGCAGACGATAGAAAAAAAATATTAAAAAAAAAAAGGATATCGAAAAAGAAAGATCTGTAAAAAGTGAGTACTAATAACTAATGAATGTTAAATTTAAAAATTAAAAAAATATTTTTTTTAACCCCCCTCCCATCCCGACGGTTAACGAGGGTTTCATGTGGCCAGCACAACGACCAACCGCCTTTACTTTTCCTCAACTAATTTCAGGTACCCATTAGAGCTGGGTGGACTCGGTTGCGCAGAAGGATCCAGAAATAAAAATCCCAGTCTTTACCAGGATTCGAACGCTGGACCCCCAGTTCAGAAGTCAAGCGCTTTACCGCTCAGCCACCACCCCTCTATAAATCTTCTATACCTTATAATATTCTAATGATAGGCCTCTAGATCTAAACATAGAAGACAACGCAAAAAATGTTCCTGAACTTAAATTTATTACAGTCATGAATACATAATACCTAAATGCGGAAACATCCGAAGACTTACAAACCATTTATGATAAAAGAAAAATTCTAGTTCTCTAGCCAAATTTAAATGTATTTCTTTTTATACTTTGAAAAATTTTAACTGTCAAACTAGAGTTTTTCTAGAGTTGCCAACGAGTTATTAATACTTTTGCCAACGTTTTGGACCCCTCAACTCAAGAAAACATTAAGAAACTGGAACAGACACAGAATAGAGCAGTGAGATTCATAACAAACGAATATTCACATTTGACTAGAGTAACACCTTTAGTAAAATCACTTAACTTAGAAAGCCTTCAGGACAGAGAACTCAAAAGTAAAGTAGCAATTATGCACAAAACACTGAATCATAATCTTCAAATACAAAAACAAAACTTAATAAAATACTCAGAAAGACATAAAGATAAAGGCACATTCCTCGTCCCATATGCTAGGACAAATCTGTACAAATACTTTTTCTTCCCTAGTGCCATTAAAGCATGCAATGAGTTGCCTGAGCCAGGAAAACCAGAATTCAAGTCATTGGTTAATATGCATGCATATGCAAGACGCGTAGGACGTAATCATCTTCTTTTTTTTTTTTTTTTGAAGTAACGTCTGTATTATATAAAATAAGAAGATAAGATTTAGATCAACTTTCAAATTTCTAGGAAAATCCTTAAAGCAGTTATTTAGAACCGTGTCCATCTTCCACGCTGAAGGTTTTTTGTTTCCACGAAGGTACCAGTTGAATAGAGCTATTGTAAAAAAGACAGTAGTCTTGACTGTATTCTAGAATTTGTTGGTTTGACTCTCTAGTCAGTGAATATAAGTGGGAATTTACACTGATATATATAGATATAATCAGACCAAATTTAATGTGAAGAGTGTATAGACAAAATTATAACGGTCAAACCAGAGTTTTTCTTGTGTGGCCATCAGCTAGTAATTGTGTTATGAAATGAACACATAAACTGTAGGAAAATCATTAGAGCCGTTTTCGGGTGCCAGGTTTTAACCATGAAAAAGTTGTAGCTGATAAAGAATTGTTAAAAAAAAACAATAAAAAAAAAAACTTAATGCATTATGGCTTAAGAAGTCTGTACAAAAATAACTAAACTTCTTAATTAGCTGTTTTAAACCTTCCATTTAATCAGCCATCCATTTTATGTCCGGCAATTAATGTAACACACAAAACAAAATACCAGGTCAAAGCTAGACAATATCGACCAGGTCAAAGATAGAAAAAAAATAGATTTAAATACTAGCCACTAGGGTTCCAAAACAGGAATCAACCAATGCTCAGAAATGCTTCCTAAAAACAGTTAAAGTTGAGTGGACTAAATCTAATAAGAAATGGATTTTTTTTGCCGATATCGTCCTAGGTGTTTGGCTCAACCCTTTTCCAACCCAGCTAATTTATGGATTAAACCCATCCGAGTTTTTAGAACCAGGAGGGGAAAGGGTCCTCAACACTCAGAGTATTAATTATATGTAAATTAAAACGTGTTCTATATTTGGGACATTAAAAAATGTCATCATAACCATTGTAACTAAGAAAGTTCATTCAATGACATTAACGAACTAAACAAAACACAAACACACACACACACATATAGCGATGACATTAGTCTGTGTTGATTTAGTATTGCTAGATAATAACGCGGAGTGATATATATTTTGGATTGGTTAATAACGCGGAGTAATACGCTTGTTATTCATCAATAAGAGGACTTGTGGGACACTTGAATACAGTAGCTTGTGAGTAGTGTAGACATGTTTTTAAGCGAGAATTACTGGGACTTATATATATTTCTAAACTCATATCGCCTGCATGTTGTTTCCTGTTCAACAAACATTAAATTTTGGATTACTTTTTAAAAAAACAACAACAACTATAGGAGCCACGACAATATGTTATGTGGATCTATGCCACTGTAGAAAGAAAATAAATTTGGCGGCACAATATTTATAGTGTAATTGGATTGAATTACTAGAATAAATAGACACGTTCTTCAATGAATTAATCATGAAGTCAGACCCCGTACTAAAATATTTTGGATCAAAGGAAAAAAAAATAAAGCGAGTTAATTATTACATAACGCGGTAAAGCACTTGACTTTAGAATCGAGTAGTCTCCGGTTCAAATCTCGGTGAATTTTTAGTTTTGAGATTTTTAAGACGCCCCTGATTCCACCCAACTCTAATAGGTACCTGAAATTAGTTGAGGGGGAGTAATGGCGAATGGTCGTTGTGCTGGTCCCATGACACCCATGTTAACCGTCGGCCACAGAAAAAGATGGCCTTTACTCCATCTGCTTTATAGATCGCAAGGCCTGTTAGGGATACAACTACTTCTGCTATACATATAGATTTATATTTAAGTCTAATAGCTTCAGATATGCATATACAATGCGAGAAATTTACATTTCAATAATAATATTAATAAGGCTGGTCTTCGAGTCCAAAGATTAATAGCAAACATGGTATTTCCCATGGATACGCAGACCCAGCTGTGACCTACATATTTAGCCACATTTAGCGAATGCATAACCATTTAAATAGACTGCACTGATAGTATTTGCTTTATAAAATAATCTATTTTCTACAAGATATGAACAGTATAATGAACAGTATAATGCACACGCAAGTAGTAAGAAGGGTGAAAGTGCAAAGTGATTACAGATACCCAACCTGTGACCGCAGCTGCCACAGGGGAACGGTTAAATCAAGACTTTTTTTTTTCGTTTTAAACTAAAAACAAAGAGTCTTACACACTGAGGAGAAACTTACATTCAAACAGAATGCACTGGTAGTATATGGTTAGTTTAGAAATAAGAGTGAAGTTCTATTCTAGAATAAGTAACCCGGCCTTGCACCAGTGCTTGTGGTGCGTACGAATGCACTATTGAACAAGGACAGGAAGACACTAGCATAGAGGAAAGAACAGTGTATCACGTGATTGTCTGAATCGTTGGTAACTAAGGAGCCGTCTTTTGTGCTTCCTGAGGACTGTAATAGGGACCTGGAGGTAAGCATGGAAGGCTGTCGTTTGTCCGTATTCAGGTTTGGTGGAGAAAAGTGTCCCCTTCAGACCTTGCGATCTATGGGTCAGATGATTTTAAGGTCATCTGTTTCTTTGGCCAACGGTTAACGAGCAGGGTGTTATGTGGCCAGCACAACGACAAACCGCCTTTACTTTCCCCAGGTACCCATTAGAGTTGGGTGGACTCAGGGGCGCCCTAAAAATCCCGAAAATCAAAATTACAGTCTTCACCAGGATTCGAACCCAGGACCTCAGGTACGGAAGCCAAGTGCTTACTCACTCGACCACCGCGCCCCTTTGGTGGAGAAAGGATTGGTTGAATTAGAAACAATACTCTTTGAATGCAGAAGGCTGTTATGTGTTTGTTCTGGTGAATAAACACATGTATTTATTTACTGTAGAACTTTGTTTAGTTGCCTGCCTTGGATTTACAACATTATTGTACTGTACTGATGATGGTATATGTGTTTAATTCATAATAAGAGTAAGGTAACGTTGTCTGGAATATGTAACATATTGTACTGTACTATTAGTATGTGTAAGAGGGCGCGGTGGTCGAATGGTTAAGCGCTTGGCTTCCGAACCCGAGGTCCTGGGTTCGAATCCCGATGAAGACTGGGATTTCGAATTTCGGGATTTTTAGGGCGCCCCTGAGTCCACCCATCTCTAATTGGTATCTGACTTTACTTGGGGAAAGTAAAGGCGGTTGGTCGTTGTGCTGGCCACATAACACCCTGCTCGTTGACCGTTGGCCAAAGCAACAGATGACCTTAACATCATCTGACCCATAGATCGCAATATAGATCGCAAGGTCTGAAGGGGACACTTTACTTACTTTACTGACAGTATATGTATAATGTTGGTGGAGCCGTTGTATCCTACAATATACTACATATTGTACAGTATTTGTATTGTATGTGTTTAGTTTGAAACAAACGTAAAATACCATACTAAAAGTATGAAACATATTGTTGGTCAAGAAAGGTTTTTATAGTTTTAAAACTTACTTTTATTCGAACAGCTCTGCTCCTAATGGGTTGTCAAATCATCGCAATCACTCAGATAAATCACTCAAGTAAATCTCTCAATCATGCATGTGTGAATTAATTCAAACAAATAGAGCACAAAACTTTCCTACCGCCGACCACACCGACTTGTCACATGTCCGCCTGTAAGATAGACAGACGGTGTGGAAAATGAGAGAGGGGAGAGAGAGAGAGAGAGAGAGAGAGAGGGGAAAGGAGGGGTGAAAAAAAGTGAGGGAAACATTTCGTCAGAGGAGGGAAGAGAGTGGGTGAAGAGGAAAAAAATGTAGACACAAACCCACGAGAAGGCGCGAGACAAGGGCAATATGAACTTACTCTTGTGAAGTGAAGAAAAACACGAGTAGTCTCCCGTGGGGAACATTTTTGTTAAATTTTTTAAAAATATATATATGTACTAAGTAATTATCATAATTACCGTATTGTTATGTGAAGTGGAGACAGGAGGAGCGAGTGGTGTCAAGAACAACTCAAGAAGCTATACAATTTTTTGGTGAGGGTATTAATTGGTATAGCCAACTATCATTTTACCAGTACTGCCGAGTGTAACATTGTACTACTTAGTAGAGCGATTGAAGCATGTAAATATCAATATTTGTTTTTGAAAGAGAAAAAATAATAATTTGAGATCTATCATTTCTGTCACCAGTGTGATACTATGGGGTCGTGTGGTCAGTGCATTGACCAATGGCTTCTCCATTGAGAAATAGAATAATAAAATACATACTGACCAGTCTTTGAGCTCTTATATTTAGGCCCTTGCATTTCTTCTCATCACCTGATCATAAACTTTCAACATCAAAAGTAAAAATATCATAAGATGAACAAAATTAGTATTGGCCTTATTAAGTGTAATACCTAAACTCCACATAGTCATTTCATATCAATATGTGTAATCCTGGTAAGAACAACGCCTAAACAATACATGTTGACAAACGTTTGCCTAATAAGAACTACTTTATTTTAATTAACACAAATATAACACCAGACCATCTATATTATATTCCTCAAAGTAAGAGGTAAGACAACAACAACAACAACGAGTAAATAGGGAAGATCCCATGCTATTTTTAGCTCCATTAATAATTTTTGTAACGCATTCGCTTTACTTATTTTATAATGCGAAAAATTAGAACCATATTTAAAACTCGAATTATTTATGTATTTAATAGTCAAAGAGAAAAGTTTTCTGGAGCGCAAATACTCTATAATTCTTTAGAAAAAAATCCATTGACTTGCAAAAGACCTTTAATACGAGTATTTGTGAACAATTGTGGTGGAAAAAAAAAAGCATTAGCAAGGTTAGAGAGACAAGTGGAGTTTTGTTCTTCGACTTTTTAAAAATTATATTTTGTCTTTTCATATATGCCAAAGACTTATTTCCCTTACAGCTTGATGGTTAACAGCGTAATAAATGACTATATTTTGTTAAAAATGTGTTTGATTTCTTTTAAAGCAATAGCTTAACAGACAAATAATTATAGATATGTTAAATCGACAGGATGGCGCGGGGAATCTGTTGTATGTACTAAAATGGCTTAATTTAATAATTTTTACACTTTAAATTAGAGCGGGTTCTATAAAATTGCGTGTCCTATGAAATGCGGGCCCCACTGCGGTCGTTATAAATGACTATATTTTGTTAAAATGTGTTTGATTTCTTTTAAAGCAATAGCTTAACAGACAAATAATTATAGGGATGTTAAATCGACAGGATGGCGCGGGGAATCTGTTGTAAGTAATAAAATGGCTTAATTTAATAATTTTTACACTTTAAATTAGAGCGGGTCCTATAAAATTGCGGGTCCTATGAAATGCGGGCCCCACTGCGGTCGCCGGCCCTGGTAAATAGCGGCATATGCTATGCCGCCGGTCAACTAGTACTAATATAATTACAGGAGTTTAATAAAAGAGGAAAAAAAAAACAATTGTAACACATAATAATATCTGCTTCCTTCAATTAAACTTCAATACATGTATTTCGACAGTCAAAGGGACATAACAGATAAATGTCAAAATGTGTTTTGTGCAGATCTAACGTCACCAACAAATTACGCAGTCTCTTTGTTCTTTTATATCTAATTATAAAGCTTAGCCGTATGATTTCTTTGATAACTAGATCTACATAAAGCTATCAAGTAATGTTATTCTAGAATTTTTGTAAAGTAAGTAGCCATGTACTTCTTAATCTGTTAGGCTGAAGGAGATGTCATTCCCTGCTGAAAAGATAAGCGTCAACCGGAAAATAATGACATACTTTTGATCGAAGAGAGAAGTCAGATGACTGCTGGCTAACCAACCGTAGATAGTTTTAGTAAATGACTCACAACTTACAAACTAAGTATTTTAGCAAAGCAATGAGTGGTCAATTAGCACTCTCTTATCTGCTTATTCATGAATCTAAAATAATTAATAGAAGGACAAAACCAATGCTATACTTCTGTCACACCTTTTAAGTGTTAACACTTCAAGTCCTACATCTTTAAAAGCCTGTGATAAGAGTTATTACTACTGGCGACAATGCTAAATAAAAAATGCTGGACCGCAGCCAGACGGGGGGGGGGGCCCAATAAGGAACAATCGGTCAAATCTGTCGACCCTGCCTTTCATACTCCCTATACCTCTCAGTTATACCTCGGTATTTTATATATGTCGTTGTTATACCTCTCTGGCTCTCTATGTTATACCTCTCAATATTATATCTCTCTTTGTTATATCTCAATGTTAAATATTATCCCCTATTTGTTTTACTTCTCTTTTATATCATTCTATGTTATACATGTCAAATGTAATGCCTCTAAATGACATGTCTCCATTTGTTAAACCTATATAAGTTACTCCTCAATACGGTATGCCTTGTCCATCCTGGTCCGATGATGGCCTCTATTGACAATTAGGGTGCTGACGGTCTTGAACTGTGGTTTGTGCCTTCTCATCTGGCTCCAGAGACCCATGTGAGCCCGGAATGTTTGGCAGCACACTGGGCAGGTTATTCCAACCTCAAGGGACCGTCTCATCAATGGCGGATTCTGCACAGTTAGCTTGGTACAACGAAGGTAGATGGTGGAGGCCCCCGGTGCCACCGAGTGGTATTGGAAACAGCAATGCTCTATAAGCATTGACTCGGGTCGCTCCCAGACAGGCCTTGTTGGTCCGCAGGTTTGTTTTTTTTTACTGTTTGATTTTCGGGCAGTGAGGTCAGACATTTTTTTTTTCAAACTTAGAGCTCGAAGAGCCTTCGGCTCAGCTCTTAGACTATCCAGCGGTTATTCCAACTGGAGCTAGTGTCATTAGCCTTGCTTTTCTTCTTTGGCGTTTTTCTTCTGCCAGTTATACATATGGATGTTATACCTCTGTATGTTATACCTTTATATGTTATACCACTATATGTTATACCTCTGTATGTTATAACTCTGTATGTTATACCTCGGGATGTTATACCTCTTTATGTTATACCTCAGGATGTTATACCTCTGGATGTTATACTTCGTTATTTACATATTTAAAACTTCTTTATAATAAACAGCTTCAAGTTTTAAGTTTTGTTTAAAGAATAACAAATGTGCATGACAAAAAAAATTGTTTGATTAGATTATTTTTTTTTAGACAAGTGATTAGACCAAGCGACTCAACTGTAGAGAAATTCATTATGGCCAAGTAAAAATTATATTAAGTTTCTTTTTATGATCATAAAATTATTCTTTGCCAATTAATGTCATCGTCAGTCGTAACACTGGCCTATGAAATCATCAAATGTCTGGCGAAATTGATTTAGCTGTGGACTTTCAGCCTACAATTTGTTGTTGTCGTTTTACCTGATTGTTTGATTCTCGCCGTAAAATCGTCGTTAACAGACTTCCGTTTTTATTTCAAAACTCTTGAGCAGACGCGTTTCATAATTGGTTGTTGCAGTAATGTATGCACCATGACTTCTTTAATGTATGCATCATGACTTCCCTAATGTATGCATCATGACCTCCTTAATGTATGCATCATGACCTCCCTACCATTTCATAATGTATTCTTCATGAACCCTTCATCTGAAACTATTAATAGATGGAAGAATGATACCTGAGATGAACTCCAAATGAAAAACAGGGCACATGCCCGTACTGCCCTGGAAATGAACTCTGCTGTGCGGCGTAGTGCCTGATAGCTTCCATACAAAGTGAGTTGCCCACCGGAGCTGCGGACACTCTTGCAAGACGTGCACCACCGTCTCTTCTGAATCCCCGCAGTGTCGGCAACGGGCATCAAAATTTGGCCGGAACAGGGCGAAGTACACACCTATGGGACAGTGTCCCGTACGCCACTGTGCAATTGTTGTCTGTTCCGACCGTTTTAGCTTCTACCACGGGTCTCCTCGATCTGGGCGGCGCATGTGCTGCCAGACTCCCCTGGCATTTTTGGACTCATCCCAGGATTTCAACCATTTTTCATGCACCCACTCTCGGATTTGAGTCGTAGCCTGTTGAAACGTACTTGGCGCTTCGAAAGTGGGCACGGCCAGCGCACCTTCTCATACCAGAAGTGGCCGGCATAGTGTTCTAACCTGGTAATACAAGGTCTTCTAACAAACTTTTTTTACAAAGCTTACATCAGGGCACTGTCTTTCTGACTATTAGTTGGAACATGTTTTTTCTCCCATGTCCTATTCTCAGATCAAGCTGAAATTTTGCATAATTATTCATAATTGATAACAATGAACGAATCAATCCAAAAACAAACCAATTAGTGAATTGTTTAGAACAGATTACAATATTTTTTTAATACAGGCAGATAGAGTTGTTAGAAGCTTGGCAAGCTATTTATTATTATTTCCTTATGTGTAAAAGCGTTCGTTATAACTTTTTGTAGTGTTTTGGCCCATCGGCAAAGCATTGGACTTCCGACGCGAATGTCGGGAGTTCAAATCCCCATGAAGACTGGCATTTCCGGCTTCAAAAGCTGTAAGAGTTCAGTTGTATCTGAGACCAGTTGGACAAGCAAAGGTGGTGGGTCCACAGGACATCTTCGTTAACTAACAGTCTTAGAAAAATATGCCCCATGCTCATGTCTGTTGTAACTCTAACAATGTAACAATTTCTATTCATTTGATAGACTTTTCTCTTCATATAATTTTTTTATTGAACACACACACACGGACTAAACTCAACACACAAAACTTAGCTCAGCACCCAGACTAAACTTATTCCACAGGCTAAACTAAACACACAGACTAATCTAAACACAAAGATATTACTAAACACACGAGGTAAACTAAACACAAAGCTAAACTAAACACAAAGCTGAATTAAACGCACAGACTAAACTAAAAATACAGACTAAACACAAAAACGGACTATACTCAACACACAGGCCAAACTAAACACACAGGCCAAACTAAACACACAGGCCAAACTAAACACACAGACCAAAATAAACACAAAGTCTAAATTAAACACACAAACTAAACACGGAGAGTGAGTACACAAGCACGTTCTACCCCTATCACTCAGGATTAAATTCATTAGTTCCCAATTGTTGTCCCCACTCAACGCGTTCATCGCGTCCGCCATCTTCCCACAATTCCATTCATCAGAATGCCACAGATCTGTGTGTTTACTCATTAGCACCAACAGATTGCTCACAATGGTAAACAACCAAATCACGTGATAAAGTTTCTATATTTAGCACGACAAGGGCATGTAACACAGATGTAATTGGCAATTTTTTTTTTATCCAAGTGTAGAACACGAAGCGGGGAAAAGGGAATAATGGGGAAAATCTGAATTATGAGTGAATGATAATAAATGATGTGACCAAACCTTAGAAGTAGTGACCTATTGGTAGCCAGTTGTGAATATAAACATAGAGTTGAAGCTAGGTGCTGAAACAATAGTGATACATACATAGAACATAAATTAATAGCAGCACCCTGTGTTGCCGTTGCCAGGGTCGCAGGTTCGGGCCCCGGTCAACGCAGTCCCATATTTTCGTAGCATTTAATTCATTACTTTCTCTCTTTGTCCCCGGTGCTGCTATTAATTTATGTTCTATGTATGTATCACATTTGTTTCAGCACCTAGCTTCAACTCTATGTTTATATTCACAGCTTAATTGCTCGTATTCACTGAAACTTCTACATGTATTGTATTTATGTTGTCCAGTTGTCATTATGAGAGATACACAATTAGAAAGAGTCATTGTTTGTCTAATACATGCCTAGAGGCTGTTTGTGTCGGCTCTGGTTGTGTGTGAACGGATGCTGCGGGGTAGGGGGTGCGGGCTGTGGCTTGTGACCTTTGACCACTGGGGTGGTAATTTGCATACGGGCGTGGTGTCTTTAGACCAGAAGAATGTTTTTTTGGGCATTCGGATGGACTAGAGGCTAACTTTTCTTGGTGCGTTATCGCTAGGCGGTGTTGCCGTTGCCAGGGTCGCAGGTTCGGGCCCCGGTCGACGCAGTCCCATATTTTCGTATCATTTAATTCATTACTTTCTCTCTTTGTCCCCAGTGCTGCTATTAATTTATGTTCTATGTGTGGTAGCCAGTTGGTATAGGTTGTGAGAGTACATGGTAACTACATTTTTTTATATTTCTACACTTTTGGAATTTACTGCCTGAATGAAAAGCAAATACAATTAGGTCAGATAAGATAAGACATAAGATAATCTACGCAGGCAAATAAATCGAATTGTTTTATTGCAACGGTTTTTTTTTATCATTTTACTATCAATCGTATAACTGTGTAGAATGGAAGGCCACTTTTTTTTTCTCTTAATTGACAATACCAACGTTGATTTCACTCCCTTCAATTAACTTAGCATTATGGTTCATAAACTTTATTTAGTGTTGTATAAAAAGGGCAAAAATTTATCTATACCAACCATAACATTTTCTGATTACATGGAAACCATTACTGAAGTTTAACCCTAACAGGCTAGTGAAATACAAATGGGAAAAAAAAAGAATCATTCCTTGTGAACGTGGAAAATAATTACGTAGAGATAGAGTTAATCAAGATACGACTATGAATGCTGCCGGAAGTTTAATCGCCTGTGGCTTGCTTTTGCTACTTCACCTGTTAGTATAAAGTTCCGCCGGACCCAATATCTTAGCCACACGTGAAGGCCAGGAGTTGGACTGGTTGTCAGAGGCTATTTGAGACGCATGCTATTAGGAAGCATTTTATAAGTAGTCGAGTGCTTCTAAATGTATTACCATTTCCGGCTATAACTTCCTGTGGAGTCACATGTCCACACTTATACATAACTTTATTCATACAATTGTAACCTAACAAATAACCACATTGAATCGCATAACCATTTTTTATTTTTAAATTTTCTTTATTATGTAGAAAAGCAGCACTATTAACGCACCTACATGTGGTACGTATCCTAATCAACCCTCGCAGTCACCCTGCAGGAGGTTAGGACATAGTCATCTTCATTTCCGACGTTAACTCGGAGACGTCCGCATTATTGTTTAATACAAAATCTCGATCTTGTGTTTGAAAAGCTAAACAAATAGAAGCTAGATGTAAACCATTGATGGAGTCAGTTTAATGGATACAGACAAGCAAACTTGCTGAATTATGTTTTTAGGTCAACATTTAAAATGTCAAAAAGACACCCGGAAACGCCCGCCACGCGCTGCAATCAAGATTGACCCGGATGTAAACGTCCCGACCTCGTTTACAAATAGTATCTATTTCCAGTTCCAGGCACGAACAGTTAGTCGGTGGTATGATAAGAAGACAGGGGGAGACAATTCAGATTCACGAAATCTGTTTTGAACATAAGCGTTAGAAGGAAGTAACGTTCAAAGTTATTTTCGTTGTTGTTATATTTGGTTAAAAGTCATAGATCAGGCATGTCAAACGCGGCGTTCGGGGGCCGCATGCGGCCCGCGACCACTTTGCATGCGGCCCGCGTGGCCACCTAAAAATTATCAACATTATGTTAAACTGTAACGCTGGAAAATAAGAGATGACAAGCTACATGAATTGAAAAATAGTATTTGTTAAACTGAACAACGAGAGTGAGTCTGCAGTGAAATCAAGCTAAATTTTGTCAAACTTAATTGCAAATCATATAGTGAATGTGATTTTATGAAGGAGTGTATCGTTAAAGCCGAAGTAATTTGTCCAGAAAAGTTGAAAGCATTCACAGAAATAGCGTTAAATAGGAACACTGTGGCATATAGAATAAATTATAGGTTTGTCAAATTGCGTAATAAAGATTTTGAATTATTTTTATTGGCTCTCCATAAGTTAACTGATGTAACGGGTGTAGCACAGTTAGCTACATTCATAAGGGCTTGTAACAGGAATTTTGAGATACACGAGGAACTACTTGAGCTCTGTTCTATGCATAAAAACACAACAAGCAATTATGTTTTTGAAAAATAACACTTAACAGGAGGTGATAATGCAGTACAATGTACAATTTTTCTTTGGTAAAACTAGCTAGTCTAACGGATGGCGCACCAACCATAAAATAAAATGGTTTTGATGCAAAGCTACTTGCAAAAAAAGAGGGAGTGATGCTCATTTTAAATCTCCTCATTTTCACCAGGAATTACAGTTCCAACAAGTCTTAAGACCGGTTTCAGTCGCTCTCAATTTTATTCGTGCCCGTAGTTTACATCATCGCCAATTTTCAATGTTTCTGATAACATTGGATACGAATTTGATTGTGTTTCCTACTACATAAAAGTCCGCAGGTTCTCCTGTCATAAATTATTGAAGAGATTTTTCGCACTGCGTGAGGAAATTGTATTATTTCTTAACATGAAATATGAGCCTGTCGAACATTTCCAAACTGACGAATGGGTTCAGGATCTGGTATTTTCAGTTGATCTCACTGGTCGCCTGCAAGACTTGAATTTGAAATTTCAAAGTAAAGACAACATTGTCACAACTTCGTGTAATCCAGTGAAGTGCTTACAAGCAAAATCACGACAGTGGATAAACCAACTATGAAGAGAAAATTTTGTTCACTTCTCAACGTGTCAAGAGCTAAAAAGATTAACAACTTTTGGTAAATATGTCTTACACCTGTAATCGTAAGTAGATGCTTTCAATGATGTTTTCGTGACTTAGTTCCGTACGAGCAAGAATTTGTGTTGTTTGTGTCTCCATTCGCATTTGATTCTGAAATTGCTGCTAGTAATGTGCAACTAGAGCTGATAGAATAGCGGTCAGATTCTTTGTTGAAATCGACGTAGGGCCTATATAGAATTGGCTGCGCCACAATTTTAGTTATTTACCATGAACGATACGTTGAATTGCGAAAATTTGCAGCCAGAATGCTTGCTGGTTGCAAGCACTGATTTCTGTGAGCAGTTCTTTTCCATAATGAAATCTACAAAAACATCTCATCGTTCGAGATTATCACATCATAATTTGTCATCAGTGAGGAAAGTGTCAGTGGAAAACAAACTTTAACATGACATTAATAAACTTATATTCCATAAAAGATGTCAAGCATCAGAACAAAGAAAATAAGGCGTAATCATATTAATTTTAAATTATGAAATAGTGCTACAAATTTAGCTAGCTAATGTACAGGTATGCCATTAATTATTGTATTCTATTGTATTGTTTCTAATTTACATAAAACTAGTAGGCTGTTTTGGAACTGATTTTTAGGGCTGCGGCCCATCAGGTCATAGTAAGTATTTATGCGGCCCATACACCTTAATGAGTTTGACATGCCTGTCATAGATTAATGAATCATTCAGCTTGGCAATTAATGAATCACATACCTTTGATGGAATAGGGCCTACCATTCTATTTTTTTGTTTACTGAAAACGTTCATCAATGATCAGTCCCATCTACATAGCATATCATCAATCTTAAATTGTATAGCAATTTTTTAAGCTGAGTGAAAGATTTATAAAGAGTTATTGACTCTGTACCATTCTTGGAACGATATAAATAAATAAATTTCAAAAATACTAAAAGCTTCAACCTAGGACTATAAAAGTTTAAGTTGTTATATAACAGGCTCTACTAAAGTTGCAATTCTATTGGACATACACTCTTCCTGATCTATCTAGGTCTGTGACAATAGAAAGTTGAACATAGACTCTTTCTCATCTATCTAGGTCAGTGACAATAAAAAGTTGGACATAGACTCTTCCTCATCTATCTAGGTCTGTGACAATAAAAAGTTGAACCTAGACTCTTCCTCATCTATCTAGGTCTGTGACAATAAAAAGTTGAACCTAGACTCTTCCTCATCTATCTAGGTCTGTAACAATAAAAAGTTGGACATAGACTCTTCCTCATCTATCTAGGTCTGTGACAATAGAAAGTTGAACATAGACTCTTTCTCATCTATCTAGGCCTGTGACAATAAAAAGTTGGACATAGACTCTTCCCATAGACATATATAGACTGGAAACAGGAAGTAATTTTATGTAACTTGAAAAAATGTATATCCATTGTATTCGGATTTCCGAAATCTGACAAGTTGCACGATCTTCAGTCTTAGAGATTAAACAAAACTGCACTGCCTCCTCATTTACGCAGCATGGTGTGAAAGAAAAGTGGTGTATCCAAATCCGCACTATTTTCATTCACAAAATAACATAGATAGCATGAATAAATATAGACTGGAAAAAAAGGAAGTAATGGATTCAGTCCTTAACTTTGAATTAGTGAAATTAGGAATTTTTTTTAGCAGAATGTCCAAATAAGCTAAAATTAAAAAACAGTTTCAGAACAAAAAATGAACATTATGATTAACTGACATTAGTCACGCTAAAAAAAAACACTAATAAAAATATTGCAATACTTATATAGGTTATGGCTGAAATAGATATGAATACTTAACTTTTATACTGCTCATGCTGTATAGTAAAGCGCACTAATTTGCAAATCACAAATTTTCCCTTCATAAAAATCTCTTATTGGCCAGTCTATATTTATTTATGTCTATGACTCTTCCTCGTCTATCTATGTCTGTGACAATAAAAAGTTGGACATAGACTCTTCCTCATCTATCTAGGTCTGTGACAATAAAAAGTTGGACATAGACTCTTCCTGAACTATCTAGGTCTGTGACAAAAAAAGTTGGACATAGACTCTTCCTGATCTATCTAGGTCTGTGACAATAAAAAGTTGAACATAGACTCTTCCTGATCTATCTAGGTCTGTGACAAAATGTATCGAAAAATGTTTGACTCATTAATATATCCAATGAAATATTCCATTTATAGCCTAAAATAAAATGTATTGATTTTTTTCATTTAATTAACAAGTAGCATGGACCTAAAAGTTTTTTTGTTTTTTTTTTTAAGACTATTCATCCCTTACGAAGCTGTAAGAACGATTGCTTTGCCCTTATTGTGACAACGTTAAAAGACAGTAGTCTAGACTAGAATAATGAATCTAGATATATGGCACAGAAGATTTTAGTTAGCCCTATAAATCCAGACTGAAATACAGCGCTGCACTAAATGCTCCTGTGAGTCTATTTACTCAACTCTTTAATGAATACATGCGGGAATACCCGCTGACGTCTGTGTTTTGAGGTAAAGATTGTCTTGACCTCCAGACCAAATTTAATTATTAGATTTTAAAAAAAAAATTATAACGCTAAAACAAGTTTGTCCTGTGTGGCCAATTAGCTTGTAATTTTTCCCCAAAGATATAAATCAATTGTCATATTTCTAGAAAAAATCATAAGAGACGCTTTCAAGAGTCGCGTCCCCCCCCCTCCATTTGCCAGCTGATAAGAGGATTTGCATAAAAGACCATGTTGAAACTTAGGGGAGCCGTTAACTCTACTAATCTATTTATTATTTGGCAGCTTGGCATAGAGTCTATCATTTTTAGGAATGTCATTCTCTAACAATTCTTTATTTAGTGGCATTCAAAATTATTCTCGCATTTTAACGAAACAAATCGTAAAGGCCAGATTGAAAAGTTCGCTTCTAAACACCTGACAGGAGCAGACGACCCTATTTGAAGGGGGTTAAATGAGCCAAGAGTTGTAGACTAAATACAGACACCAGACATGGAACACGCAAGTTGCAGACGTGGTCAATACAGTCATAAAGGAACTAATTGAATGAAATAAATGTGTGTGGAAAATTGTGTGTGTGTGTGTGAATGGTGTGGGAAAGTAAATGATCAGTGAAGTCTGAAAATTTAAAAACAAAAAAAATCAGTTTCAATCCGCTGAGGTAAGTAGAATCAAACTATTGATTGCAAGACGATCCACAACGACAATTTGTGTCAAATAATTTCAACTAGATAACATAGAATAGAGCAACTGGTTGCATGAGGCTTTAGAACGAGACAGCTGGAGGTCACTCACATAGGCCGTGGGATACACATTTAAGAATAAAATTTTGCTGCCGAGGACAGTCGCAGACGGAGTAAAGAAAATCTTAATCGACCACCGGCGGACAGTGGTTATGCTTGCCCTGGATGTGGCATATAGGTAGGTCTCAGCTAGTGCTGCGTAGCCAAGGGAAATACTTCATTTCTCATTGATCTTTGGACTCGAAGACAAACCTTATTATTAATATTTCAATATAGAGTAAGCATTACACTGTTACTCTGTTACTGTAACCTAAACAGCGGCTGTCATCATCATCAGCTTCCCCATGGGTTCCTCAAGGTACATAGGGTCGCAGTAAAAACAGGTTCCTCATGGAACATAGGGTCGCAGTAAAAACAGGTTCCTCATGGAACATAGGGTCGCAGTAAAAACAGGTTCCTCATGGAACATAGGGTCTCAGTAAAATCACGCCACTCTCCATTGTCTTCCTAGCTCTTTCCTGTCCTCTCGGCTTCATCTAGTACACTGCGTCGCCATGTTCTTTTTGGTCTTCCTCTACGTCTTGTTCCCATGGGGGGTTCCACTCTAAGGACTGTCTAGCTCTGTTGCTGGTATCTTTTCTAAGTGTGTGACCAATCCATCTCCACTTCCTCCCTAAGATCTGCACATCTATATTTTTCTGCCAACTCATCTCCCACAGTTTGGTGTTTTCTACTAGCGGTTGTAAATAGATCTGGGTTTAAACTTTAAAGCAAGGCCAGAATCCCATTAAATCTGACTTTGGGTGGAAAGTAAGTTGTATCTTGACGAGTTGAAGTGAAAATAAAGATATACTGAAAGTGGCCCAGCCCAAAGTGAAGTCAAAGATAAGTTATCTCCCCCTTAAAAGACTTGAAAGATAAAGAGTTACCTACCGTCTGCTATTGTATTTCACTCAGTGGCGTAGCTACCAATGTGCGGGTGGTGCGGGCCGCACAAGGCACCAAGGGAAGAGGGGCCCCAAAATCCCCCAGTGTGTATTAATTTCCTATTTCCCTGAGCTTTTCAGTAAAAACGACCAAGTGTATGGACACGAACAAACATAAACTACTGTATTTTAAACTTGAACTAAAGATGTATAAACTAATCATGTCGCTATTTTGATTCATCTCCTTGACGGTTATCATTGAATCCAGAAAAAAAAAATGATGAAGCCGGCATCCTGAATGATGAAAAAAGAAGAAAAGGCTTTAATATCGCAAGTTCTAGAGACTTAAGGACAGCACATAGACACAAGCATGTCTTTAGTACACTCCTCAAAAATTCATACTGAAGAAGCTGAACCATCAGACAGTGTAAACAATACAGAAAGCAGGACAATATCTCTAGACTGAACGACATTTGAGATTGACCTGATGTCATCACAGATAATATTCGCATACACCTTGTCACTCAAGGATCTGAAACAGTTCAGCGTATGAACAGTCAAATCAGAGAGTTGTATAGACATCAAGAATCATCAAAACTAAAGGCTAGAAAGCTTTCAAAGGCATGGTTTTTCCGGCAAATGTCAAACGGCGAGAAAGTTCTTGGAAAGTGGACGTTCAATGAGTGGTGGAGGTTAACCTAGAAAATAGAAACAACATGAGACCAGCATTCAGTCATTGCCATTTTGTCCATTGAACAAGAGCTGATGGAAAAAAAATGATTTCGATAAAATTATTGATACTTTTATACTTTTGCCAGCAAGAAAGCTCGTAAAATTCACTAGTATGTTTATGAAAAAGTGTTTGTTTTTTTTTGAATTAACAATATTTGATTAATAAATACATATTACTTTGAACAAAAAAGTAAGGTGTTGTAATGTTATTTTTTTAGTTAGTTTTTTTTTTTTGGTGGGGGGGGCATCAAGATGAGGTACCGCACCAGGCATCATATACTCTAGCTACGCCACTGATTTCACTTCGTCTTAAACAAAGTCATTGCAATTACTTTCGAAAAATAGACTTATAATATTAAGTACAAATGTTTTATGTCGATAATCAATTTTTCAACACATAAGTACTAATTAAATCCGAGTCTCATTTTCTTTCTGTTACAAACAAGCTTCCCTTACCAGCGGTTCTAAACCTTTTATGCTCGGCGACCCCTTTTTACAATCCCCCACTCAGTCGCCCCCACCCCACCCACACACACAGACATACAGCAATAGAAGAACAGACAATAACAATCCATATTGTCGATGATCTTAGCTACTTAGGCGACCCCTGGCAATTCTTCAATCGACTCCCCAAGGGGGTAGCGATCCACAGGTTGAGAACCCTTGCTTTTAACCCTTTTAGACAAATTTTGATGTTTGAATTTTGTCACTGGATAAGTGATAAGTCTATTTTTAGTGTACCGGTACATCGTAAAATACTATATAGTCGCAGCTGCATTCTCAGTTTTACATTAAGAAATTTAAAATAAAAAATTCGTTAGTTTCGCATTAAATGTTTAAAATTAGTCTACATTATGATGAGAAAAACAAAAATGAGAGAACGTTTAGATCTACATGTTAGGCTGTCTATGTTATCAGACCATTAATACTTTCATGTTAGGCTGTCTATGTTATCAGACCATTAATACTTTCTTTTGGTGAAATGTCGAAACGTTTGTTGGTGATCATGACTCGTCCATTTAGCCCCAACAGTGCTATGACGCTTTATGAATTGAACATGTTTGTTGATTAAGATACAGAGACAGTACTGTATAGAGACAAGACAGTATAGACTATAGAGACAAGACTGTTTATTATTCGTTGCGTATTTTTTCTGTCTTAAGTTTTCGTTGTCTGTTTCATTTGGTGGCCACCATGATTACTGCTCCTGTTCACCTGGGGCCTACCATTACTGCTGTCTCATGAAACTGCCAGAAGTCACTATCTGTATATTACTAACGTATGACACTGTCACAAGTCACTGCCGTGTATTACTGTCACATGACACTGTCGCAAGTCATTATCACATATTACTGCCACATGACAGTGTAATATATCATTACCGTATATAACTGTCACATGACAGTGTCATGTATCATTACCGTATATTACTGTCACATGACAGTGTCATATATCATTACCGTATATTACTGTCACATGACAGTGTCATGTATCATTACGGTATATTACTGTCACATGACTGTCATATATCATTACCGTATAATACTGTCACATGACAGTGTCATGTATCATTACCGTATATTACTGTCACATACCACTGTCGTATATTACTGTCACGCGACACTGACACAAGTCCAACTCGTATATTACTGCCACGTATTCGCAACAAAGACAATCTAGCATAGAGAATGAGAGTTTTCAAAGAATTCATTGAACGAGACCCTGCCCTACACATGTGGCTACATGAACAGTAAGGTGATACATTGTGTGAGGTTTTAGTAACACCGTTTCGAATTAGACTTAACACTTAAGTATTAAACGTTTAAGATATATGAGGCGTATTTTAAACGACAGCTAATCATATACCTATTTCTCCTTTGCAACACATAGAGTAAAAAAAAAAAAAGAAAAAGGGACGCAAGTGCAATCTAAGAGAAGTAACTGTGTATTTACACAAAGTTCAATTGCTTGAATATATTATGTCCCCTTGAATTAAAAATAAAAAGTTAAAGTTGTAAATTGCTACTTGTTAATAAAAATAGATTATTCTAAGTCTGTTTGTTTCTTGCATGATGTTCAGTTTAAATAATTCAGTCAATTTTAACTGTCATTAATTGGCAGAATAGTGAGGGATGTTGGTCGTTGTGCTGGCCACATATCACCCTTGTTAAAAGTGGGCCACAGAAACAAATCTTTACATCATTTTACTTTTGGAGACGCGGTGGTTGAGTGGTAAAACATTTGGCTTCCAAACTGGAGGTCCCAGGTTCGAATTGGGCCCCATAGATCGCAATGTCTGAAAGGGTTAGTTTACTTCAATTTTCTGGTAGTGCTGGTACATAGCAGGAGTACGAATGGTTCTAAAACCTTTCAAAGCAAGTATGTTACTTTCTCATTTTCTTAACTCGTTCTCTCCTAACTGACGAGACCAACGTTGATTTGACACATTGAATTCAAGTAATTTTTGGTTTTATAAACTTTAATTTGTATTATATCAAAAGAGAATGCATTCTTATATAATTATATATTTAATATAACATTTCCTTGTTATATACAAAAAAGAAAAGTTATTGAAGATAAATCATAGGAGTAAAATGAATAATTCCACTGGAATGTAGAAAGTGCAGAAATGACTTTGTCACACTGCGAGCTATAAATAGGACGAATAAAGGTGCGTAAAATTGACTCATCTTGTATCTGTGCAAATTCTTGGATATTTTCACGATTTACTAAACAAGGTCAAGGACACTAAATTTAAATTAATTAATTGCCAACTAAACAAAATTCACATTTATAAGAAAATGACCAAAAAGATTATTCTGCGGTGCTTCAAGAATGCATATGACTTATCATTGAACTTTCAACAAAAAAACAACAAAAAAGTTTATCAACACTTCCTTTATGGTTGCACACTGGGTACACTAGGAAAATCAAAAAATTGCTATTTATAGGTTTTCCGCCATGTTTGTCTCGGCTAGGTTGGATAGAGATACATTTTGTGTATGTTTTAATGTAGTGTCTTAAAGAATAATTAATGATTGCGAAGATTAAGGATGAGTGTATTGTTTTACAGGACAACGGAAACCCAGTTATGACCTGCATATTTTCCCGCAGCTCGTTCACACAAAGCCTTTGTCCGTCAGCAGTCGATTCAAGTTTTTTTTTTTTGTTGTTTTTTTTTTTTGGTATATTTTTTTTTTTCGTCTTCTGCGCATGTCTTCAACAAGGTGTTTTGTTTTTTTGTTTTTTTTAGGGGGGGGGTCTCAAATTAAAATATTTTTGCCGCAGCCCTTTGTGAGAGCTCTCTAACTGTCTCTTTCAAAGCCCATCTGCAGCCAGCTACTTTCCTCTATGCAGTGGCGTAGCATCCATGGCGCGAAGGGGTTCAATGAACCCGGGCCCACGACCGTTAGGGGCCCACAGCCTGTGGCCATAACAACAATTTCGCAAAGGGGCTCATTGCGCCAATGACCCTTGACCAGTTAGGGTCCACATGAGAACCAGGAGATGAAGTGATGGGGATGAAATGACCGGGAACCTAGCACAAAGCGTGCGTTTAAGGTGGCAATCGTTTCCATATCGGCCATATCTTTTTCCCCCCATTATGTTAATCATTGATAGTATTACAGGAATGGTGGGGGTGGGATGGAGAGATTTTGGTTAAGAAAATGTTATTGAATATACAGGGGGGTGGGGTGGGAAGGGGAAAGGATGAAGGGGGCGAAAACAACAATTACGTCTGTTTATTTCGATACAGTTGTTAATTATTCAATTTTCTCAAAGCTTAATTGTTTTAAATTTTATTGTGCATTTAAATTATGTAAAAGTGATTTTTTCTTTGATTTCTCCCATTCTATGATTGCGCTATTACTAACATTATAAAAAAGAGGATACCAACTTATGGAGCAGGTTGATAACAATATCTACAAGACTATATTGATCATGCAATAGAGCCCTTCTCTGACAAATTCTTTGTATTTACTTGAAACTTGATTCCTATCCCTTAAATAGAGTTAATACCAATATATTTACACAAAAACATCAGAAAATTGCTAAGAACATTGAAATTTAACAGGAGATCAAAGCCCCACAGATTCAAAAAAGATTATGGACCTGTTGCACAATGCAATGCTGGCAAAAATACCTGTATTTTAGACATCCATTCTGCACTATTTGTCTCTTTCATTATTGGTTGCACTCAACACGTATAAACGTTTATCAAATTTGTATTTTTTAATGCTTTTCAGTGATATCTAATGACGGAACAATATCCAAAGATAGCAATTAGGTCATTACTAGGTTTTCCTACTAGTGAGAATCAGAAGTCTGCAGAATTATCTAAACAAATGTAAACAAAGTAATGAAAAAGATCCCCATTTCTCTTTAAATAAACTACGAGGATATAGCTATGATGGTGTTTCCAATATGACTGCATACTAGAATAATCTCCGGCCATTGTTTCATCAAAAGATGACGCTAGCGCATTGAGAAGTAGATTCACAGGTTTCTTATTATTATTATTCAGAGGGCCAGAATAATGTTAATAAATAAATATTCCATCCATCTATTTACTGTTAAATAATAGACGTAGAATTAGATACTGGTTTTATGAATGTCAATGTGTAGAATGGGAAATAGAACTCATAAAACATTACTTTATATATTTGAAACTCCGTTAACTCGTTTGATTCTACTTGTAAAATAATAAGCTTATTAAAAAGCTTCTTTACTTGTATTAGAATGTCTTTTGGTAAATGTACCGATACATTCGGATTACTCAATTGTTTTGTTACACATTACAGTCGTCTTATTGAGGGAGGGGGGCCCACCAATATATTCTTGAACCCGGGCTCACGGGTACCTTGCTACGCCACTGCCTCTATGCCAGTGAGGGCGAAATGGCGCCTGAGGGGATTTTTTTAGGGCTTACGGTTGGGGGAGGGAGGGCATTTCTGTTACGCCGTCCTAATTTTTAAAAAAATCTCCTTGGGATGGGCCACCTCCCATGTATACTAAAAATAGATACATATATTTTTTAATTAGTTTAGACTTACAGATGGTTAGATTAGACGGTTAAATCTTAATGTAATTTTTTTTTTAATTTCACTTCCGAAACAATGTGATTTATTTCCAGCTCTTGCAAGCCAAAATATAGAGCTAGACTTAGATATTGTTATAACATGATTAGAATGTAGATTTATTTCGGGAATAATAAAGGGATAAGTTTTACTTAGTTACGGAAATGACGAATAGTTAGATTTAAAAACATAATCATTTTAGTCGACTCTAATAAGAAGACTTTATTTTGTTGAGGCTACAGACGGCAAGTTCAAAAAGACAAACGGATCCCTTATTGAGTATTAAACGTGTTTTATGTTTAAAACGCTGGTCGACTTCATCTATTGCTTGTTTGGCATTTCGTCTATGGTTGAGGATTGCCACCTGGTCAGTTCGTTTGATATTTGCCACGGCGAAAGAGCCATAACAATATAAATAGAATGTAGATTGAGTGATTGCTATGACAACACTCATGTGAGTGAACACATATTTTTAGTGATGAGATGGTCGAAACCCATGTTTCGTAGGCTGATTGCCTCACGGACAATAAAATAGATTCAGTGCCCCAGGTGCCCCTACAAGGTGCCTCATTAATTTAGCCAGATATGAAAAAGTGGATTTTTTAACTACAAGCATTCCTTAATTAGCGATAGTAGGCCTTCCGCATCCATGGGTACATAATAGTAATGATTTGAAGTCTATTTTATTTGTATCTTTATGGTGATGTGGCCCGCGACACGAGCGTTGGAAATTATACTGCCCCGCAAATCAAGTTAGGTTTGGTATCACTGTGTCTAGACGTTTTCTATTAATTTCGTATCCATAATGAATTAGCATTATTTTTAAACAAAAAGAAATGCAACTCTGTCAAGTTGGTATTTATGATAATTTATTGAATTGTTTCCCTTTGACCACAATGACTATTGCTGCCGCAATCAGGAACACCAATCTTTGACAATGAAACGCTTTAAAAATCGCTGAAATCACAAAAGAAACAAGAGCAAAAGGTTTGTTGGACATTGCGCCAAGCCTCCAGCCACACTTTGATCGCATCAATCAACAGATAAGGATTTACCAGATGACCTCTAGCCTCCTTCCTCCTTGGATCTCAAGCTACAGCACATTTATGGACTTTTTAAAGTTTTTAATGTATTATTTTCATTCATTTTAGATTCCTATCTTGGTCAAGTACCTATTTTAAGTGGTTTTTTTTTCATTGTTTGTTTGTTTAGTTGTTTGGGGTTTTTTTGTTTTTGTTTTTTTTTATTTATTTATTTTTTATTTTTTTTTGTCTAACAGAAAGTAGAAAATGTCGATTTGTCATGCATCTTAAAAGGTTAATGATAAATTTGGTTCACTTTTTAGCACTGTAAAATAAATTCTCATAGCTCTTTGGCTTTTTTTTTGATGACCTAATAATGTGATCATATTAACAATTGCATTTTTTCATTTATTGTTTTCTTATTTCATTTCCCGTCCCAATTTTTTGAATATTTTATTTTCTTACCTTTTTCTTTACGTAACCTAATATATGGCTCCTTCTGTCTCGGAAGACAATGGATGCGCCGAGATGAGTCACTGGCTTTGGTTACGTCTTGAGACGGGGCAGAATCTGGAGTGGCTGATCAAGCCAATTCTGGATCTGCATAGTTTGCCACAGTTCGTGCATTTATATTCCTCAGTTTTAGGGCTGGCTGACAGCAGGGAAGCTTTCTTTTTCATTCTCTTGGCCGAAGCAGCTTCATTTCTTTTGCATTCAGCAAAGTTCGTGCCAGCACGCACAGTCTGTCTCCATGCTGTTCGGTCTTGGGCTATCTCCTCCCACATGCTTTGGTCGATGCCCGTTGCCTTCATGTCTCGCTTGCAGACATCTCTGTAAGTTAATCTTGGGCGGCCCTTAGGTCTGGCTCCCTCTGCTAGCTCAGCGTATAGGATGTCTTTCGGGATTCTTCCATCTGGCATGCGCGTGACATGACCCAGCCAGCGTAGTCTTCTCTGTTGAAGGAGAGCATAGATGCTGTGCATGTTGGCTCGTGTCAAAACGTCCTGGTTGGTGACACGATCCCTCCAGGAGATGCACATTATGCGTCGCAGGCAACGTAGGTGGAAGCCATTTAATCTGTGTTCTTGACGCATGTAGGTTGCCCAACTCTCACTGCCATAGAGGAGTGTGCTTAGGACGCAGGCATTGTAGACAAGGATTTTTGTTGCCGTGGTCAATTTGGTGTTTTCCCACACACGCTTAGAGAGTTTTGCCATTGCTGCAGATGCCTTCCCTATTCTTTTTGTAAGCTCATTGTCTAAGTCAATATCGCCCCAACATTTGTCATTTCTCTTTCTTCCTCTTCTTTGTCTATGTTACCGTATTTCATTGGCTACAGAACATACACCACTTCTAGAGACTCTCAGTGTAAGCGTTTAAATCCATTATTAGAAAAGAACTGAAGTCCCAGCAAAAAAATGTACGGAACAGTTTTAGTGAGTTGTTTCCCTTTGACTGAGTGTTGCATTTAAAATTCTACTTCTAATAGTATCGATTTCCAACCTATCATTTATTTCCTATTCAGTTAAATTTATCAACCATTTTCCACTTTTTTTTCATCAGTACACTTACTACACAAGTCTCAAATATTTTAATTATCCGACACCGGTCAATTGATAATTCATTATTTTAAGCATTTAAGCATTAATATTTTATTTTTACAGCATGTAACTAGCCTTTGCAGTGTATAGACTGGCAAGTCTGGTCAGGGCCGGATTTTAGGCAGGTCAGACGCTACAGCCCCTGGGATTCCACAAAAAAAAAAAGATTTTTTAAGTCTCAAAATTAAGACGGTTAATTAACTTTTTTTTTTTTTTTCAAACTTATTTTTCCACATTTTTTACTCAACCAACTTTAAATCTTACGATTGATAACCATTAATGCAGAAGCTTTTTCAATTTTATATTAAATTATATTTTTGCGTCACTTCAAAAGCTGTTGGCAATGGCTACCCACAGGTGGGTACATTGCTGCACCACCTATTGATTTCCAAAACTTAACATGAGTACTTCTTTGACGTCTTGTGCCAGAAGATCATATTTAATGAATCTTTTTGTATATTGAGCTCTTGATATGAAGCTGTCAAAACATTTACCTCCCTTTGTAAATCCTTTTTGAGACTAAGATGTGTGTGCGGCATCTTCGGTGAACAAGTTTTGATTTTGGCTGAACAAGTTTTTGTTTTGGCTGAACAAGTTTTTGTTTTTGCTGAACAAGTTTTTGTTTTTGCTGAACAAGTTTTTGTTTT
>JADKLZ010000728.1:26139924-26151314 GCA_021533235.1 Biomphalaria straminea
TTTTTTTTATGTTAAGTTAACCATTAGGTCTAGCAGTCCCATCTCAGAAACCTCTTTTCATTAGATAGCATAAGGTTAAAAAGTAACTCAAAATGTTAATATATTGGATCAAGATTATTATTACTATTGCTTCTGAATAACCTGCCTTTCGTGCTTCTATGGCATGTTCAAACCGATGTAGTCCCAATCTCAATTGTGGAGGGGGATATCTGAGATAAGGCGTTCCTGTTGCCTTTGGGCTCTTAGGAAAAACATCACATCTGGAATCAAATCTCAAATGATCCATGTCTACAATCTAGATTCAAACGTGTGCCTCCTTGTTAAGTAGTCAAGGGGTTTATCTCACAATTTAAGCAAAAATTAACTGTCACAAGGGGAGTCATTTAAGTCATCAACAAGAGAAAAAAAAAAGTCACACAAAAAACACCACAACAAAAAAAACAACAACAGATTTGTTTTTATACACAATGTGTTTTAATACAACCATACATATATTGTACAAGTTCCATTTATATTCACATGGCATAATAATCAGCTTTGTTAAGAAAACACTAATCAATGAACAAAGAATAATATATATATATATATATTTGTAATATATATATGTATAATAGGTACAGACGTAACATGTAAAATAAAAAAAAGTTTCACCAGAATACAGGACGAAACTATTCATTCTTGAAATTTTCTCCATACAAAAAAAAATGGATGGGAGTGGGATCAAATTCCATAGAAAAACTTGACAAAAAAAAAAAAAACAAGAAAAAACACAACAACAAGAAAAGAAATATCACAGTAGAGTGTGTTGGTTTTGGGCTTGACTGCACTCTACACAACATGCCCCCATTCCAGACAGTGGAGTATAACACAACATGAACCTCTTCTTTACTGACATGATCAAAGCATGGTTTGTTTTGTTCATAAACAAAAATAAGTTACACTTTTTACAACAAAAACAGAACAAACAAAACATTTGGAGCTAAAACATGAGCTAGTCTGAATGAAAAATATGAATCAGGAAATGTAGATGAAGCTTTTTTTTTTTTTAATGAAAAAAGATTGATTTTCTTCAACAATATTTTTAATAGCTGTCATTTTATTTACAGATTTTTCACTACCTGGAAGGGATATGTTAAAGAACATAATTTTTAAAAAAAAGCTATGAGAAAAAGGTTAAAAATGGTACAGAACCATTAGACCAGGACTCTTTGTCTTAAGGCACAGGGAACAGAAGTAGTACAAACTTATCTTTGTTTTTTTCTTTTATTAAATCTTTCAAAGTTCACAAATTTTAACTCCCTATTAAAAAGTTTGAAAGGAAACAAAGGTGTGAAACAACTGATAATGTAAATTTTGTTTTGAGGACATGCACTACACAGATATTGGTTTAGAATGAAATATCTCTTTTCTTTTGTTGAGAAAGTACCATGAACATGATGCAAGTTTTAAACTACACGCAGCAAACTTTTACTTAAGAGGTAGATTAAGTGTAAACAATTTTTATTTTTGGTTTTATGTCACACAAAAATCTGGCCTAACATAGCCACAGTAATTTTAAAAAAAAATACAGAAAAAAAAAAAAGTAATAAGGAAAGCTCTAGTCAACAACACAAAAAAAGTTATCTTAGGGTGGAAAGAAAATTATTTTGGACTTCTTTATTTTGCCTTACATTGTAAGTGTATACATGTTTTCACCTGATACCTAACTGTTCACAATTAGCCAAATGTTTGCTATCTTTCAATGCAATCTAAGCCTAGAGATAGCAGATATGAACACAATGGTACACAAAGCACACAGGTACATTTACAGTCAGTTTCATTCATGCCCCTCCCACAAACCAAAATGATTCAATGTCTATACAAAATACTGCTATGGAGTGAAGTCAAATAAATGCTATCAAACACTATGTACAACAACAATCAAATACAAAGAAAACTCAATGCTGCTTTTCATTAAGCCTTGAAGGAAGAATAAGAATTTTTGTTTTGAACCTTTTGCTTTTTTTTTTAACGATTCCATTCTTATTTCCAGAGAAAAGATATAGCAGCTAGAGAAATGCTTTAAAAACTGGAATTTATAAACCTGGACACTCTGGAGGAAACTGATACAATTTTTTAAACTTTCGTACTAAAAACAAACCTAATTGGAAGAGAACTATCAAAGAGGTATACACCGAAGTGACCATGAAGGAGTAACAATGGAACATGTATAAGGATACCTGTCAAGAATAACAAAAAAACATTAAATTCACTACATTATTACCAGACAAATGTTCATTGTGGTGCCAGAGTACTACTAAAAGGACGTTCTTAAAATGAACACACAAAAATCAAACTGATCTACGAGACTGAAGACAACTCTTTTGAGACGAAAATTCATCTTGATGGCTCATCACAACAATTACCAGTTTGTAGTAGGGTGTAAGTGTGTATGCTTAACTCAAACTGTTAAGCTAAAATAACTGACTTGAGAAAACAAAACCTAAATGTAACATCAAATACATTTAATTCAGGGAATGGCTTTGTGCTAGCCTACATCACTGGTATTGTCATCGGTTTAGTCACAGTAAGGGAAGCACATCTTTTTCATCCTCCTGTACAACTTTTAAGTCTAAACAACTTCTAGAAACATTGAGACAACATCCCCTTCAATCTAACTAATCATTTCATCTCCTACACCCCCTTAAAGCACTTTTCTTTGGGGGTTTCGCTCAGCAAATCTAAATGTGGCTATTTTGTTACATCTAAAAAATTGCCTGGAACTTAATTTTAAAAAAAATATATATAAAAAAAAGGGGGGAGAAGGAGATCACAATGGATTTATTACAGGACTATAACCCAATACTACAACCTCAAGAAACTGTTGCTAATGTTGTGTTTGCATGTTAAGTGTTATTGTTATTTGGCACATTTTAGGCCATGTCGCGCCCTGCAGTCACCTGTTAAACAGATCACGAATGATATAGTTCAAATATAGAATGCTACAATGTAACAAACTCAGGACATGTCCAGCTAGCACAGTATGGCAGAACAGAAACAACTAAAGAACTTTTCACATAGACTTATTGTACATGTCACAAGAATATATTAAATAAATAATAAATAGTTCCAGTACAGCTATTCACATCAACAAACAATGAGAAGGGGAGTCTTCCCAGGGGTGGCGTGGGTAGGCCTATCAGTTCAACAAATAGTAACAGAATAAAATGTACATTGTTTAAAACAACTAACCGATGAGAAAAGTTTCTTTGTTCAAGAATGATGTACAGACGCTGAGACTGCAGCAAAGTTTAAAGCTTTTTCTTAAGGTTTCATCATACTTTAGCAAGCGTCTGTTTTTTTTGTTAGTTCATCATCTTATGGCAAGCATAAACACAAGTGGATAATAAGCGTAAAAGATTATTTAATATTCTCTTGTACAGCTTTGACCTCTCACCCTATTAAGGCCTGATAGTCACTGCAAGGATAATTTTCTCTTTGGTCTAACAGTAACATTTATAATCTAGCAAGAGGGGAGCAAGTGCTCATGCTAAAGCAATACAGAATGCTTAGGCCATCACAGTGAAAAAATCTACAGACAAAAATACTGCACTTAAATGAGTTAACAAAAAATAAATATAAATTGGTGTCAAAGAGACAGCACTAAATGGCCCAGTGGTTTGGGTGGTGGGGTGGGGGTAAATATAATGGTGTGATATATATTTCCCATGAATTATAAAGTGCTTCAGTCCACACTAAGCACTAGATAAAGTAAATACAACTTTGAAATCTAAATTATATGCTACTTTATAAAACCTTTCTTTGCACATATTACTCTTGGTCATCAACAATCTGAAAAAGTATTGAATTGAAAATGAAAATGAATTTTTTGCACTTTAAACACATATCTGACTTAGCAAGCTATTCACATTAAAAATGAATCTTGAAACAGAACATGTAGTCTTGATTACCCTAAATAAAAAAAGATAACACTATTTCATCAATTCAAAGAAAGAAAAAAAACACTGATTAGAGGTGAAAAATATATTTCCCAGAATGCCATTTTGAAGAAAAAAGTAACATTCAACACTGAGAAGTTGTCAATATTAACACTAATTTTCAAAACAACAACAGCATTTGAAACAACCAATTTATACACATTTTTTGGGGGGAACTGTTTTCAATCCAATGAAACGTTGCTATGCCATCAAAATGAAACCTATTCTTTCGTTAACAGATTTTGTAATATGAAAACAATTTTTAAGTAAAAAGATTACAAAATATCAATTTTAAATGTCAATGCTATGTTAAATGGTTGATATTGGAAATGATGTTGAAGAAATGAAAAACAACAGGTTTCTCTATGATTTTTTTTTAATACTATGGAAGTTTCTATTTATTTCCTACTCTGCCTTTTCCCAAAAAGTTATCATACAACTGAATAAAATGTTCAACCATGGTCCCAAGAAAGCAACAACACTCACTGGTGGGCACTATGGCACTACATGCTAATATGGTAAAGTTGATCTAAAATACCTTTTATAGCACTTAATATCGGCATCAACCAAATACTAGGTGAGGGTGACATTGTCTTCACAGTGACCAAAAAAAAAAACCAGATAGTTTTAAAACAATCCAGAAAAGAATGACAATAACTTAAATCAATGAAATGTACAACTTCTAGCAGACAAGTATTTTCCAATGCTCAATGACTAAATAAAAGCCAGATTCTTGCAACATAGTGCACTTTAACTGGGACTACAAAAAATATGTTTAACGTGATTGTGAGGTTTGAAAAAGTTCAAAACTATCTCAAAAACTGATATATATATATATATATATATATATATAGTCTAGATGTTATTGACAAAGATTGTAACTTCAAATCAACGTGTGATGAGCGTGGGGTGTCAGTGTAGTCTGATTAGCTTAACTAAAATGCATTTCCCATTACGACTTCAGCAAATGTTAATGTTGGTTTGTTTTATATGTTTCGGATGTTCCTTCAGCTTTGAAGATTATTACATCCTAGCCTAAATCTCCTGCATGACAGAGGATAGCAGCAGGCAGGGTTTTGAGTACAGGACCACCACGATGACAGTCCAGAGTGCAATACTACAAGACAAAGCAGCCATCCAAGTTGACAGAAGACACCAGCACATTTCTCCATTACTGACTGTCTCATTCCTCTTATGTTGAACTCTTAGGGTTTTTTTTATTTGTACCTGTTACTATAATGAAAGACTGATCAATTCAAACAAACCAAATTCACTGCGCCACTTTTTAAACTTAAACATAAAAAACACAACATCATGATTGACAACCTTTTCTTTCTGTAAAGTCCATCATTCGTATGCCACAATAAAAAAAAATAGTTACATTCAAACTGCTCTAGGCAAATTAACATTTTGTATGTGAGCAATGTCAAAAAGAAAAAAAAAAAGGCATAATTTTTTTCCTTCCTATTTGTATTTTACAATAAATTATTTCCTTCTTGTTTTGATACACTGGGGCATTGTAATGCATACACAAAAAAAAATATTTTTAAAAGAATTTACAAACAATACAACAACAAAAAATTTCAGATTTAGCAATTGACTAGTTTGGCGACTCAAAACAATGAAGGAAAAAAAAGTGATAAAGTTTCCCAATGAAATACTGTGCTCAGTATGCCCTAATATACAATATTTGTTTCCATAATTAATTCTCAACTTTTTAATTTCCTTGTGGCAAGTCCACAGAAGAAGAAAGACACTTTCAAAAAAGAGAATACTGCCCATGATAAATTTCAATTCAGAAGATAATCTTTTTTTTTTTTTCACTGTCCAGTAAACAACAGGGATTCTGTATCATGTAACAAGTGTAGGATTAATAATAATAATTGTAATATTTATAATTATAATAATAAAAACCCGAGATTCTGATAGAATCAGAAGAACTGAATATCACTTTAAGCACTCGATGAGTCTGACTCTATCAAAAGTCGACGAGTCTGCGAATGTTTGGAGTTTCCCCCAATTCCACCACCAGCACAGTTCACAGCAGTACCACCCCCTCCTGAAAGAACGCTCGTCTTATCATGTTTAACATTGCACTGGCACCCTTTGCGTCGGCAGTGGCTGTAGCAAAAGGTGCTCGCGGCCAGGCAAGCCCTTGCCGGCCAGTAAGTCCACAGGCATGGCAGGCAAAGAGCCATCATGCCCATCACAGTCCAGCGTTGGCAGCAGTGTGCTGTGGAGCAGCAGCCGCATGGGTTTTCGTAACACTGGTTCTCCTCTTCTGACCCACAATGGTAGAACATGCATTTGACACAACAGAAACATGTACAGAAGTCTATCACATTGTCTGGGCTCACCTCACAGGTGTCCCGGCAGCACCAGTGAGATGGCAGTGACCGAGGCTCTGTACAGGCCGCACAGCGACACTTTCCACAATTTTCACACATAATGCTGTCCCCGTGGTTAGCCCCCGCGCTGACAACGTTCCCACCAGTTGTTTCCACCTGGGTGGTTTCCCCGCCTCTGACTCCATCTTGTATAATCACCAGTTCCTTCTTCAGAGGCGGGGATTTAGACAGTGGTTGCTGAGAGACAACCGGTGAAGGTGATGGCGTCAGTGTATGTGTTCCTCGCGTCAAAGGGGTAACTCCGTGAGTTAATCCAGTCAAGTGGTTCCCCCCTACAGATAAAGTGGGCAGGTGAGGCTTGAGCGGCAATGATGCATGCACACGGGGGCTATCCACATACTCATTGGTGGTCCGGGGCCCAGCCCTGACCTGACCCAATGTGATGATGGGTGTCGAAAGTTGCCTACTGAATGATTCAGGCGGGGAAATGGTTCTAAGGGACGTTCTCATTCCACCAGTAAGCTACTCCGGCGAATCATCATCGTCAGCTGAAAAAAAAAATAAAAAAATGTATCAGTCATCTTTTTCTTTTTAAATTTATTATTATTATTTTTGCTTTTCTATAATGCATGTTCCATTGCTCCTATAGCATGCTCAGTGCAATTTGGTCTGTGGAGGGAGGGAATATCTGGCAGAAGGTTTTTGTACTGTCTTTAGGTATTTGGCAAATACAACTCAGAGCAAAATCACAATTTAAAAAATTTCTAGGCTAGTCAACATCAAAATTCAAACTTTGTTAGGTTGTCAAATCTATTTTCTTTCAACAAGCAAATTCAACGCAAATCTATTTTAATGCTTCCACCATGTTCAACCCATATCTTGTTGCTACCATCAAGTTCAAATTCACATCTGTACTTTATTATTATTATAGCTTTTATATAGCGCTGCTTTCATGCTCATAGCATGCTCAGAGCGCTTTGGTCCAATCTCATTTGTGGACCAGTGGGGGGAGGGGGTATCTAGGAGTTGGTTTTCCGTGCTGCCTTTGGGCGCTCAGTAAACACAACTCTGCCCGAGTCGGGTGTCAAACCTCGAGCCCCCTTCTAGGTAGCCAAGCCAAGCCAAGCTCAAGCCGCACTTAGCCTCTCAACCACGCTTCCCTTTATAGGGTAAGATAAGATATTGCTGTGTGGACACTGCAGAGACCATGTGTTTGATAGGTGTCATCAGATTGTTATGTGGAAGATGTGGAAGTCTAGACGGTGTGTGAGAAAGTGGCCATGTTTTCTTTTTAAAGAAAAGGTTACCAGCATTGTATAAACATCTACAATATATACAGTCTATTTATAAATGAAAGTGAACACATAGATTGATATTTCCACATCTCGACTCTGTATCCACAATCATTTCTAGCTATAAAAATTGTTGAACAAGCTGCTACAATTACTTACTTGACTATCCACCTTGTTGATCCAATAACAAGGATAGAATGATAAAATAAACATGGAAATTTTCATCTGAAAACAAAAAAAAAATTAATAAATTATTAGTCACTGAAAAGAAATGTTTTAAAAGATGGCCTTCAACTAAAAATGTATTGCTCAAGTAAAAGTTAAAAAAAAACATCATAAGGCAGGTGAAATCAAATTCACCTTTCTCTATAGCCAATGGTACAGTGATGTGAACATCTCCTCATCACACCCTTTTACTTTCTAACAAGTCAAGAGCCTGTTAAAATTCCAGACTCTTAAGCATATTAAAACTCGAGTTGAACAATAACAAAAATTGATATACACATAATGTATTATTAGCATTACAACAGCATACTGAGACTGCTTTGCTGTAATTAAAACAACAACAACAACACTACACAGCTAATTTTACACAAGACAAAGCAAGGTTCTGCAAACTTCATAACACCTAGCTCATCAAAACGTCCTCTATTTGGTACACCATACACCACAAAAAGCTCATCTATTTATTTCAATTTTTTCCAACATGCATGAACAATAACCAAGAGACAGTTTCTCTAGATTTGAGATATTCTAAAATTTTGATAAGGAGTGAAAAGTTTTAATATAAACTTCAAATATCACCCATTTCTTTCAGCTCAACAAGGTGAATTAGGCAAACATAGCCTATTGCTTTACTCTCCATTCAAGCACTAACTTATTCAAACATATCACATCATTCAACAATGATGAGTTTATAAATTTATTTTTTTTTTTTTTAAAGTTTTTATGTAGCATAACTTTTATACTTATAGCATACTCAGAAGATAAACCTCTTTAGTGGACCACTGGAGGGAGGGGGTAATCTGAAAGAAGGTTTTCTGTACAGCCTTTAGGGACTCAGTAACCACAACTCGAATTGAGTCATGAGTTAAACTCAAGCCCTCTTGATAGGTAGCCAAGCAATTTAAGCATCTCAGCCACAATCCCACACAACAAAATTAATACATTTTTTTTTTTTTTAAATTATTGGCACATATATAAAATGTGATTGAGAGCTGACCCCATTTTATAAAATAAAGAAACTGATGTGTCCAATAAATTTACAACAGGACTTTCTAGACCTTTTTTGCGGGTTACAGACTTAAGGTAAACCACTAAGCATTCATTTTATTGATTTAGACATGATGAGAATTCAAAGTCTTTTGTCCTATTATTTATCTAAAAAAAAAAAAAAAAAAGGAGAGGATGTTTTTTAAACCAAAAATAACCAATGTTTGGGAAAAAGTTTAGGAAAACTGGAAGCTTTAACCCTGACCTACTTTCCTTTTTTACTTAGTAGGTTTTCAGACCAAGTCTTATTTAAAAGGCAAAGGTCATAGTTATGTAAATAAATATAATTTTGCTAAGCAAGCATATTTCACAAGCACCACTATAAAAGAATGTCTAACAAACAAAACATAAGTGTACTTTTTCTTCACAAGACAAGCATTGCTGTATAATCCTGTATTTACATTAGTTTAATGAAGACAACCAGAAATGTTAGTGATGGCTTCTACTGCTCTAAATGTTAAAGGCAAGAAATTTTATTGAGTGCACTATATAATTAGGGAACACAATCCATGGCACTTTTTCCAGAACTGGCAGACCCCGAATGTGATGGATTGATGATGTAGAAGCAGATCTGCAACAGCTTGGGGTTAGGGCCTGGAGCTAAAAGGCCAAGGATAGATCTGAATGGAAGGATGTGTTGAAGCAGGCCAGAGTCCTCCATGGGCTGTAGCGCCACTGGGATGGATGGATGGCAGCTCAGGTGATAAGTGTTAACCACTACACTGAACATTTGTTTTTTAATGTTAATCCGATCATATCTGATCCATTCCAATTAGGATCATGTCTGACCCAATTTAATTCAGATCAGATACAAGACCACCACCAACTTCATTAAGTAGGAATTTTCATTTTTTTTAAACTGTGGTATCTGTGAATATTAACCATTGAACTTGTATAATTGAAATAAATAAGTCCATCAATAATCTATGAAATACAATTTTAGTTTTGTTAAAATTATAATACTATATCTTATCAAATATAATACAGACGTTACTTCAAAAAAGAAGATGATTAGGTCCTAAGCATCATGCGTATTAACCAATGACTTAAATTCTGCCAAGTCACTGGTTTTCCTGGCTAGCTCAGGCAACCCATTCCATGCTCTAATAGCACTAGGGAGGAAGGAGCATTTGTACAAATTTGTCCTAGCACGTGGAACGAAGAATGTGCTTTAAATTATACAAACATAAATATAAACACACACACACACATATATAATACATATATACAGTGCTTTTTTTGTGATGGTAGGCACTGGTACGGCGTACAGGCACCTTTCTCAATGTTAGGAAAATATTATTAAATTTGGGGGGGACACACACACACATATGATCTGACATATTTAGAATCTACATAACTGTCAAGATATTATGATATAGAGTTCTAGTCTAAATAAATAAGAATCATCAGAATGTAACATTAAACATTTATTATTTTATAGCAAATTATTGAATTGCTAATCATTTAAGGGCGCGGTGGCTGAGCAGTAAAGCGCTTGGCTTCCGTACTGGAGGTCCCGAGTTCAAATCCTGGTGAAGACTGGGATTTTTATTTCGGGATTTTCGGGCGCCCTTGAGTCCACCTAGCTCAAATGGGTACCTGACATTAGTTGGGGAAAAGTAAAGGCGGTTGGTTGTTGTGCTGGCCACATGACACCCTCGTTAACCGTGGGCCACAGAATCAGATGACCTTTACATCATCTGCCCTATAGACCACAAGGTCTGAAAGGGGAACTTAATCATTTGACTGTTATTTATTTATTAGACTACAATGATAAAGACCAGAAAAAATCAAATCCCAAATCTACATTCTAGTATCACTATAATATATGCTGGGTCATAAAGGTTATCAAACTTCTTCAAAAAAAAAAATCTTCTTTAAAATGTATTACCCTTGAGTTTTTATTATTATATTAGTTTAATACTTATAAAAGCACACGAATTCTAGACTATAAAGTCTAGTTTATTTACTATATATAACTACTATGGTTAATCTTATAGAATATAGATCTAGTTATTAGAAATCTAGACTGGCATTGACTAGATATCTCTAGTAGTAAATAATATTCTAATAATTCTAGAATTTTAGAGAGTAGAAACTGATTCTTAAATGTTATTAAATATAATAATTATATATAATATATAATTATATAGAACCTAAAATATATTCATGATGTGTACAGTAATCAGTAACAAATAATAATCTATCTATAATCTAGAAGCTAGACTATTAGTTTCACTAATAATATAATCAGTCATCATCATTTCATATAGAATTATAGATTTCGACTTGATCTACATGAAATCAAATAATATAGCTAAAGATCTTAGTATCTAGAGTCTATGACAATATATTTAGAGCTCTAGACTCAATCGAAAGTCTATATATAGAATATAGATCTAAAAATCTAATCATAATTAATAATGATGGATCATTTATCTCCAGGCCCTAACCCCAAGCTGTTGCAGATCTGCTTCCACAATGTCCACATCATCAATCCA
>JADKLZ010000728.1:26179635-26198797 GCA_021533235.1 Biomphalaria straminea
CATTTCTACATAGCACTGATGACAAGAATCACACCTGAACTCAGCACAGATTAGAGAGAAAGAGAGAAGAGAGAGTGAGAGAACCAGAGTGTAGGAGAAGGAGGGAGAGAATGAGCTATGAAAAGAAATGACACAGACCAAATACATATCTTTGGCTGCATTTCTTATTTTTGCCATTATGATCTCATTGCACTAGAGGGAAAAGGGGTTGTGATTGAATGTAACTAAATTAACATATTGAATAAGAGACTCCTAAAGATGAATTGGATTTTACTTCAAAGTGTCACCAAAAAGAAAAAAAAAATTAAGATGTGTCCTCCAGAGAGTGATTTGGACAAGCCTATATGGCGAAATGGTCAAGTTGTGGAGCTAGATCCACAAACGATCACGATTAGTGACCTACCCAATCCATTTTCACAACAGTTTGTATTCAAAATGAAATCCCCAAAGACAACATGTGCGTTTGGAGTTTTAATTTGTAAATATGTTTATTTTAAATGTAGAGAGTTGTACACACCAGAACGCATGTAAATAAACACACAAGATTGAACTTTCAACGTATTGCCGAAAAATTTTTCTTTAATGTAAGGGAAGTAACTAAGCATTTTCATCTTCTCTTCGAGTTTAAAGAGTACGTACCCTTAGCACAATATAGAATTTATTTTTTTTTTTACTTATACAACACTTTGGATATCCTATACTCTTAAGCGAGCAATTCTTGTATATATATTTCTTCTATTTCGAAAACGGCTCTAACGATTTTCTTTAAAATTTCAACGTATCTGCATATTATTGAGAAAAAAATTTTCAGCTCATTGGGCACATCGGGAAAACTCGAGTTCGACCGTTATTTCGATAAGAAAATCTCTCAATCTTAGAATAATTTATGAATGAAATGGAAAATTTATGAAATGAAAGTTTTCCGTGACGTAAACGGGAAAAACTCTGCTTACGTCACTAGGCTTACCCTAGAACACTAAAATATTTCTTTGCAAACATTTAGAGATATGAATGAAGGTATGTGTAAAACTAAAAGCAGACCATTAATTTTGGTTAGAATAATTTATGAATGAAAGTTTTCCATGACGTAAACGGAAAAAACGCTGCTTACGACACTAGGCTTACCATAGAACACTAAAATATTTCTTTCCAAACAAGAACGCATTTAGAGATATGAATGAAGGGATGTGTAAAACTAAAAGCAGACCACGGGCTGCAGCACCACTGGGATGGAAGGATGGCAAGCCGGTATGAACTTCTTATTGTCCGACAGTCAGGCTGGGCAGGGCTTTTATTTAACCGAGCAAGGCTCGGCCACCTGATATTTTAAAGATAATTGTACAGGTCTCAAAATACATCTTGTGATTTTATTGAACTATTTGATCATTCATTTTATTTTATGAAATATTTTGTTTAAATAATAGATCTAGTTTTTTTTTTTTATTCGTGGCCAAAAGAATGTTATCTTACCAGCAAATATTCATGTAGTTAAAAATTCAAATAGAAATTGACTCCCTACTGTTTTCAAATAAAAAAATAACATTAGCCTAGACTCTAGCTCATAGCATTGCAAAAAGTATTATAGACAAAGAGCAATATTAAATTAACTTCATAGATCTACTGTTCATTGTCTCTTTTCTCTCTCTTCATCTCTGAAACCAACAATTTGTTTTTTTTTTAACCTACGCATCATAATTTTTCAGACAAAATTTGTTATGGAAAGACCCACTTTATAACGCATCAACGACACATACACACATGGTATAATTGAAAGGCTCTCTTCTGTTTTCAACTTTTATGCAGACCAAATAATTAAAATTAAAAAAAAAAGCTTTTTGAAAAACATATTTGTAAACAAATTGTTGCACTATAAGGGACTTGAACCGCTTTCCCTTAGATTTAAAGTCTGATGCTCTACAGACTGAGCTAATAGAGTGTTATCAAAGGAAATTGTGCCCTAAGTAAAGTGCTCTAAGTATAGTCTTGTACTTTTCAATGTGTCAGCTTTAAAAAAAAAAGCAGGTCAAAATTGCGAATAAAAAGACTTTTCTGGTAAATTTAATCGCTGTGATTTCAAACATAAAAATATCTTAGTTGTCCTAGATCCAAGGCAAGAGATAAAAGGTTAAATTTTTCCTAGTTACATCAATGACAAGTGGGAGAATCAGTGATGAGCGATAAATCATTAGGGCCCTTGTAACCTATGTATATATAAAACCTATTTGATTTGGATGCTCTACTTTTAATAAATCAGTGTCAAAGAATGACTTTAAAGTTTATAATTGATGATAATAATTTAATTTAATGAATAATAATAACACTGTAGGTTTAAAGGTTGAAACAGGAGGGAAGAGTTTATCTGAGCTGAATAGAGATTGAATTAGCAATTAAGGAGCCAGAGTATGAACACTATCTCTCTTTAAGTGAGAATCAGAAAATGAAAGAATAGGCTCTGGACAGATGCAGATATATCTTTGCAGCACTGAATTGAATCATAGGAACATTGGTTATGCCAAATAAAAGCTCTGTGTTATGAATAAATCTATAATCTAAACTTTTGATAAATTTTACCAACTTAAAGAACGACTCCTTCATCTTGAAGCATACTCTGCCTAATCTGCTTGAACTTTCCATAGAGAGATTGAATAGTGAATTGAATATGTCAAACATTTCAGAAGAAGGAATAGAAGATGGTAATAATGCCATTAACGCCACCTATTATTTTAGCATTAACTTTATCATTTCCTTGGAAGAATCAATCTTCTAAATGATGATGCAAGTCCTAGCATACTTAATCATGTGATAAGCCATGCTGTTTTGATGTAAATAAAAGAAATCCCCAACTTAGAGAGTGTCAATAGCCAATAAGAGAAAGAAAAAAAAAAAGACCATTCTCTTGCAACATGTTTAGGCAGGTATTACTATTTGTCAATAAGACAATCTTTCATATATGTGAGAACATGGCATCTTCAAAAATGCAAAGTATTTTGCATTTCAGGAGGATCAGAGTTATGCAAGTTTTGACAAGGAACAGATCAGAGAAATAGAAAAATGATCCTATAGATCTAGTCATCATCCATGCTCCAAGTTCATTAGTGAATGAATTGAGACATTCACATGTTCTAAGTTTTGATTCACCAGTAGTACACTCTCTGTCATTGACTTATTGAAGATTCACAACACACAAGAAAGTTTTAGTTGAGAAATAAAATAAATCTAATTAATTGTTTCAAGAAAGAAAAGAAAGTTGAACTTTTTGAGAACCATGTAATGAGCACATTACTGAGCATACAAACGTGAAAACAAAACACTCCTAATGCAAAGTTACTTGCAATCAAGCATTTGTAAGTTTTTGTAAACACAAAATTTTTACACCATTATCAAGCATATAAAGTCAATCTGCCTTTGAGTGGTCAGACTTCAAGCATACATTACAAAGAGTGAACAAATTTCAACGATGACAGAAAGTATATATATACTTAATTTCACTGAAGCAACTACAAGACAAACAAAACAAAAAAATGAAGGTAGTGTGGCCCCTGTAGATCAGTTGTACTCACACAAGATCTCACACCTAAATTGTATGAATGTTGCAGATGAACAAACAATGTATATAGTTCTTTAAAACAACACTGAATTAGTTACAAAGTCTCTAAGCAGTCACTGCTAAAAACAGTCAACATTTTTTTTTAGAAATTACATTTTCATATTGAGGCCACTAATACACATTTTTCTAAGTGAAACTAAAGAAAGAAGCCTTACCTCCATGGTGACAGCTTGTAAATTAGCACTGTACATTAATCTTTTGGCCAGCAATGTCTGGCACAATTCAGCAATAAGTGCTACCAGGTTGCCCATACCGTCTCCAGAATGTGCAGAGGTAGGCACAAGGGAAATGTACTCCTTTGGATTCTTGTTGTCATAGAAAAGTGCAGCATTGAGACCCTGGGAGTACAAACCAAAAAAATAATAAAAGTCTTATCCAGAATTTGTCAACCTTTTCTATCATAGAATAAACTCTCTATCATACACACCTGTCACATACCTAGATAAGAGATGATCTAGTAAAGTACTATTGATAGCTGCCACTTACTTCTTGTGCCAACTGTACAATGACCTGTTGAGCTCTTTCATCAAACTCAGCTTTTGTGTGTGGAGTCTGTTTCTTGATTGTATTTTGAACATCTGCTGTTGGCTGAGGCTTCCACTGGTACAATCTGTCAATCTTTGGGAGAATAAAGGTAATGTCCATTAATGGGTCCATGACAAAAAAACTAACATTTTAGCATTTTATCAAATAAAAGTTTATGAATTAAAAATCATCATGTAAATTGTATTAGTTTTAATGACTATTTATTGATACAAAAGTATTCTAAGCAGTGAATAGCTACTATTATATTATGTGAAAAAAATCATCATTTAACTTCATTTTGTCCTCCATGAATTTGTTATGTCTTCATCAACTTCTTGGCTTCTACTAATGACGAATACATGAATCATTTACCTTGTTCAAAGCTACAACAAAAGGTGTTTTCCTTTCTTTCAGAATATTGATAGACTCAATGGTCTGAGGTTCCAAGCCATGCATGATGTCAATGACTAGAATAGCAATGTCACACAAGGAAGTACCTCTCACACGTAGATTACTGAAAGTACAATACATTATATGCTATGGTAACAAAAATAAATGCACTTCATTTATCATGACTCTCTATTAGCAATTTTCAGAAAGTACATATGATGTGGCCATAACACTGTTATCATACCGGTACTGTAATAGACTACACTAGAGCTAGATCATCTTTGGTTAAAACAATAAGAGCAGAAAAAACAATTCTTCGATGCCTTACGAAATCACAATGAACTTGAAGTTTATGCAACAGATAAAAAGGAAGGTACACACATGACTGGTCAGTTAATCTTCCCAATGTGACCCTCTGACCAGCTCCATTTTTTAAATAAATATTATCAGCAAGAAATAAGCAAAACTATTTTTTAATGACTGGGTGGAAATTTGAGGAATCCTGCCATAATTTGAAGATTCCTGCAATTTTAGGATAATTTGAGGAAACTTCAATTTTTAGGAGAAAAAGAAGTTTTGAGGAGCGCTACGAACCCTGTGAAATTCCTATCTCTAAAGAAATTATTAAAAATTGTTATGCTATGTAAAAGACAACACTCTTATTTCAAGCTAACAACTAATAATGGGAAACAAAAAAATAATAAATAAACATTACTACATATTAAGCTATTCTTAGAAATGAATTATGAAAATTCTAGTTACCTGAAAGATTCATGGCCAGGTGTATCAATGATCAGAAGACCTGGTAATTTCAACTCTTGTTTAGCAAACTGTAAAATAAGCAAAATATTACAATCAACATATCTTGAATCAGACAGTATTTTGTTACACAAACAGTACTGTATATATGTTTAGCCAGATCCAAGTGCAGCAAATTATATATAAAGAAAAGTAAAACTATACAGATAGTCAGGTGCTGTTACCAACATAGCAATCACACAATGTGACAAGTGAAAACACAATATGGCCCTAAAATTAACTATCAATAAAAACTGGCATATAGTTGTTTTAATTTGTTGTTTTTTTCAGAATGAGTTGTATTTTGGTTTAACTGTTCAAGATGTCAATATTTCATTATGTTTCTGCATACATCTAAACAGAAGTTGAATATGTGTATCTTTGTCAATTAGTTCATTGTTTTAAGTTTGTTGAAGTTTTAGTCAAAGTTAATACACCTAAAGTGGAGTATTTGGATGGAGTGTCTGGAGTTACCACCCACCAACTATGTATCAACACAGCTGAGAGAACTAAAGATGGTTAGTGTAGAGACAGCTGACATAAAATCAAGATAGCAAGCACACACTGAATGTACTTCAGAACATAGCCCACCTCTTTACACATCTTTGTTTTCTCTATGATAGCCTCTTTGGGAACATTGGTGGCACCAATCTGTTGTGTAATACCACCAGCTTCATTGTCTTGTACATTGGTCCTGCGCAACTGAAAAAACGAAGATAGAATAATTTATCACTGAGTACATTTACCATGAATCTATCTGTACAATATTTATATCTGTAATCCTTTTTTTTTTCTATATGGACAACATACCTTGTCCAAAATTTTGGTTTTGCCAGTGTCGACATGACCCAAGACACATACAACAGGGGCTCTCAGGTTGTCAATTGATCTTTCTTTTTGGGCTTTCTCTGCTCTTTTCTGAAAAATTTTCAGTTTTTTTTTTAATAGAATTTTTTTTAAATCTAAGACATGGACTGCTGGCTAAGTTTGGATTTAATTTATTTTTGTATGGAATGTGATGGTTTGTAAGCTCTAAGAGCTTCAATATAGCTAGGAAAAGGTAATCTATATTGTTCATTTTTTTTTAAATAATTTTTTTTCCAATCTAGTTCTATTTAAATTGTAAATTATCGTTTTAAATAATTACCATGACTTTTTCTTTTCCTCTTTCAGCTGGTGACATTTCCTCATCTTCTGACTCCTCGCTACTTTCTTCCTCACTTTCAGACTCACTCTCCTCTTCTTCACTCTCCTCATCCTCTTCCTCCTCCTCCTCATCTTCTTCTTCCTCTTCCACCTCTTTCTTCTCCACAGCTACACTAACAGGTTCCTTATTCTTCTCAATCTGCACAGCTGGCTTGGAATCTGATCAGACATTTAAAGTGGACATATTAGTTTTTTCTTAATAAACAACTAAAAGGAGACAGAAAAAAAAAAGGTAAAGAAGGGGGGATAAATTGAGCTCCATTCTGATAGTAAAAATATCTGAGCAAAGAAAAAAGCAGCAGGTCATTGAAGTAAATATCCTTAAGAGACGCTGGAGATGGATATCTGAAGAAAACAAAAGCCCCAAAGTCATGGCAATCTACACAGCTCCAGCAACAATAGCCCTATGGAGGCCACTGAAAATATTTGTAGAATGGACAGAAACTTAAAAAAAACCCAGCCTTACCCTATAGTGGCAGCTTTACATAGCATATTGTCTGTTATTTCTGTTCAAAATGTATTTATATTAATCCAATCAATATAATTATGGACCAATGAATTGGTCCAATCATCCAATCTTGTTATAATAGATATTTACTAGATATAGACTAGATTGAGATCAAGAATTGAGTCAATCTATTTCATACAAAGCACAAGTTACAGTATCGATTGCAATAAGCATTAGCAGAAATAAGATTTTTTCAGGATTATTATCATTGGCCTCCTTCAGTCGTAGAACGACTATGGTTCATCTTGCACACGTCCTCGTGTGGCTGTGGAGCCTTATTTTGGAGCGACACTCCTGTCCACAAATATCGCAGGTAAAGGTGGTCTTCGCTTCAGTGGTAGAGGAGCTGGCCATTTTTCGCATTGTCAATTTTCTTCCAGAGCTGAGGCCCATGCTCTTTCGCTGTCCATAGCTTTCTTGGTCACTGTTTCTCTCCATCTGGTGCGGTCTAGAGCTATGTCTTCCGAATGGTCAATATTGATGTTCACTGATTTGAGGTCACGTTTTATTACATCTATGTAACGGAGGTGGGGGTGACCAGTTTTTCTTGAGCCAGTAGCTAGTTGTCTGTAGAGAATGACTTTCGGTATGCGATCGTCCTCCATCCGGCGGACATGTCCAAGCCAGCGTAGGCGGAGTTGTCTGAGGGCTGTAAAGATGCTGGGAATACCTGTTCGTGCAAGGATCTCAGTATTGCACACTTTTTCTTTCCATGTGATTTTCAAGATCCTACGAAGACTTCGCAAATGGAATGAAGCTAGTTTTCTCTCTTGCTTTGCGTAGGTGGTCCATGATTTACTGCCATATAGTAGTGTACTCATAACACATGCCTTATTATCAATGCCAATGCTATTGACATGAAAGAAAAGATGGATTAATTGACCTTACTTTTAATAGATGGACCAGTGTGTACCCACATTGGAAAAAATGGAAAACCATATATGAATGTTTCATTTCATTCACTAATTTCATTTTGAAAAAAAAAATTTAAATATAAAAATGATTTGCCTCTAAGGCGTACATTTTTTTTTTATCTTTGTGGGGCAGTTAAGCAAAATAGGAAAAGCATGCATGTATGGCATAAGATGTTCCTTGTCAGAACTCACCTTTATCATGTTCCTCTTTGTCACTTTCAGCATCCCAGGCCTCTTTGACTTCATCTGATATGACTTCAGCTTCAAGAGATGTGCTGGTCTCTGGTTCATCAACAGCCTCACTGGTTTTGGAAACATCAGGCTCTGATGGGATGATTAATATTTCAGTGGTGGAGGTAGGTGTGATTGGGGAAGGAGACTTCTCTACATGATCGCCACCTGCTTGGGCTGAAATAAAGTGATCAAACAAACTTATAACACCTGTTTGAGCTGAAATACAGTGATCAACAAACTTTTAACACCTGTTTGAGCTGAAATAGTGATCAAACAAACTTTTAACACCTGCTTGAGCTGAAATAAAGTGATCAAAGTTTTAACACCTGTTTGAGCTGAAACACAGTGATCAACAAACTAAGGATATTTCTCATTGGTTAATAATTAAAAAAATTATTGCACTTGTCTTTCTATAGCAAATCTTACTTTTTATAGGGATTGACAGCTCAGATCAAAGAAAACAAAATTAGATTTGCGTAAGAAAGTTTATCAGTAATTTAAAATGCACAAGATCTCCTCAATAGAGAAAAACTAGTGTCAATCATTACACTGTCATATAAATGTTTTGAAATATTTTTTTCAATTTAATTTTTTTAAGCCTAGAATTTTTCAGCAATAAAATTTTATGCGTTAAGATTTATAAAGTTGCTATTTGTATCATTCTTGTAACTAAAATTGATAGTTCGTAAATAGGCCAGGGATAAATGCAATCAGGGATTTAAAAGTGAACATCACACTTCACAACCAATTTCGAGTTCATAGAAAATTTATTATTATTAACAGATATTTTCTAAACTGATGATAATATATATTTTATGATGAATATTATAACTGATCATAAAAACTGATTATGCTTTTTTTTTTTAATCAACAATAGTACCTTGTGTTTTTTTCTTTTTCTGATAAATTGGTCTCTTTTTTGGCGCATCAGGAGCTTCTTCTTTGGGGGGCAGCTCAGCACCTTCACAGATAAAGAATAAATAAAAACAATAGTCTAAAACCTTAAAGAAGATGCCAGACAAAAAAAAAATGGGGAAAAAAAAAGAGGGGTGGGGAACTCTTGAGGATATTACCGGTGGTGAAAATAAATTTCAAAGATATGCACTATGTTTGGCCACCATCACACCCCTTCGATAAGAGCATGGAGAAAATAAATAAAAATATTCGTATCTGTACTCAAACATTGGCATTTTGAAGAAAATGAAAATGATATTTTATATTTATAAAGTGTTTTCAAATCAATAAAAAAAAAAAAAGAAAAACCTTTAACACCCATATTATATTTTCAGGGTTCATAGCCAATTTCATGAATGATTTTCCAGGTATTTTCCAGGTTTTCAAGGTAGAATTTTGGATTTTCAAGGTATGCATCGCACCATAGCAAGCAATATATATGTATATATATTACATACAGATTAACATAAATATTAAAAAACAACAAAACATATATGTATTTAGTACTGAAAAAAAGTATCCTAGGTATATTAGACTGAAATAACTCTACAGACTTTTTACAGGTGTTTGAGAAATATTTTTGTTAAATCTACAGTAGATCAGTGGCATAGCATCCATGGTGCAAAGGGGTTCAATGAACCAGGGCCCAAGATCATTAGGGGCCCACAGCCTGAGGCGTACCAACCATGGCGCAAAGAGGTTCATTGAGTGTGGCCCATAATTCTTGTCCAGTATGGGCCCACATGAAAATATTAATTGCTTTTTTGTAAAAGCCGATTTAAACAATAAAATCTAAAAAGGTACAGCGTTTGCATTGGAAGTCTTTACTTGTATATGTACCTGACTTCTAGATTTTTTATATGACAGACACTAAGCTTGTCTTACTGGGGGGGGGGATGTTTGGCCCACCAAGATATTCTTGAACCAGGGCCCACAGCTACCTTGCTACGCCACTGCAGTAGATCTAGATTTTAGTCGCTAAATTTGCAGATTTTTCACGGCTGTGCAATGGGAGAATTATCTTCACTACATTCTAGTGATTTAGTGTAAATCTAGAGTCTAGATTTAAGTCACTAAAATTCGCGGACTTTTCACGGCTATATGCGAATTATCTTCACTACATTGTAGTGATTTAGTGTAAATCTAGAGTCTAGATCTAAGTCACTAAAATTCACTGACTTTTCACGGCTGTGAGAGAATGATCCAATATCTTCAATACATTCTAGTGATTTAGTGTAAATCTAGAGTCTAGATCTAAGTCACTAAAATTCGCAGACTTTTCACGGCTGTGCAAAGGGAGAATTATCTTCACTATATTCTAGTGATTTAGTGTAAATCTAGAGTCTAGATCTGTTACCTGTTACCTATCCCTTAGTCTGGTGGACCGTTGGGGCACAAAGCAAGACTTAAAGACCATCTTTATCCATTCCTCTCTATCCTTTGCCCTGTTTAAAATCTCATTCAATGGTAGGCCTGTCCATTCTTTGATGTTGTCTTCTCACCGCTTTCTCTGTCTGCCTCTTCTTCTTTTTTCTTACTGTTCCCTGGAGGAAGGTCTTTGCGAGTCCTGAAGATCTCATTACATGGCCATACATTGTAAGCTTTCGTTTCTTCACAGTAGTTAGCAGGTCATCATGGGGTCTGATAGCTGCAGTAACCCTGTCTCAAATTTCTTGATTTGTGATGCGGTCTTTAAATGTGATGCCTAGGATCCTTCTGTAGCATCTCATTTCCATTGCTAGGATCCTCCTCTCTAGCTCTGCAGTCAGCGTCCAAGACTCACAAGCATATAGAAATGTGGCCATGACCAGGGAGCGCATCAGTCTGATTTTGGTGCAGAGAACTAAGCCTTTGTCTTTCCATATTAACTTAAGTTTAAGATCTAGATCTAGATTAGGTCTAGATCTAAGTCACTAAAATTCGCGAATTATCTTCACTAAATATACCGTAAATCTTGAGTCTAGATCTAATTCACTAAATTCACTGACTTTTTACGGCGGTGTGCGAATTATCCTCACTGAATCTACCGTAGATCTAAACTCTATAGATTCTAATTCAAGGCTTTAGGTCACTCGCGAAATTTCATGGCTGTGCTCGAATATTATCTTCAATGAACCTACAGTAAATCTAGACTCTAGAGGGTTGTCGCAGTTATAAATAGCGAAAATAAAGCACCAGGTATCGGGAGGAAAAAAACTCAAGGTCCAGTTTTAAAATTCAAGTTTTTTTCGCAGTTTTTTTCGAAATTCAAGGCTTTTTCAAGGCCTTGAATTTAAAATGAAATTCAAGGTGTTTTCTAGGTTTTCAAGGTGGCTACGAACCCTGTATTTTGCTTAAACATTTAAAAGATTTTCAGTTTTTTAAACTACTGAAATTTAGTTGACGTACAGAAGACAATGAAAATGCCTGAAAATATCTCATTCATGGCTCAATCTGACAGTGGTATCTAACCTGTTCCTTTCATAGACTCCAACATTTGTTCCAGTCTCCTCTTATCTTGTTTCTGTTTCTCTGTCAGAAACTTTCCTTCTTTTTTTAATCTCTCTTCTCTCTCTTTCTTCTTCATTTTTTTCTTTAACCTTCTTTCCTCTTCCAGTCGTTTCTGCCAGTCAAAATGAAAATTATTTCTTCATCATACTATTATAAGCTAAATGAACATGAAGTGTGACAGAAATAAGAGCACTAAAGTCTAAAATGAGAAGTCACTTTAAGTCAACTAGGGAATAAGTAAATATGTTAAGTGTGTTCCATCATGAAATGAACAAGAGCTTACCTCTTCTTCTAATTTACGAATTCTCTCTTCTTCCAATAGCCTCAATCTTTCAGCCTCTTCTTTGGCTTTTTGTTCTTCTTCCTGAATCTTTTTCAGATGCTCTTTAATCAGGGCAAGCTGCAGTATACAGGAATCAATATGGTGGACATTTTGCAGTACACAGGAATAATGAGTATAGCAGAAAGTATAGAGGACATTATTTGCATCTCTAAATAAAATCTAGTTAACATTTTGAGCAAAAATAAAAGCAAGAAACACTTTTCTCATATCAAATGGCTGTCCAAGGCTTACCTTTTTATTAGGTTTTGCAGCCTCTTTCTCTTCCTTTGCTCCCTTCTTGGCAACTTTCTTTTTCTTTTTTCCATCTTTTGTATTTTCTATTTATTGGGGGGGGGGGGGGGGTTTTATAAAGAAAAACAATGAAATGGGGAAAACCCTGGATATTCTAAACATCTAGTTAAGCTACCAAAACCAAAAATAAATTATAACCAATCTTTAATAAAAAAAAAAAAAAAGAATTATGAAAACATTTTTTATATGTATACATAGGAAACATTTTATTATACCTTACGTAGTCTACTTCATATTTCATAATATTATTTCTCAAAGTAAGAGGTCAAACGTGCAACACAATGCAACAAGTAAAGAGGTCATTTCTATTTTTAGCTCCATTAATAATTTTTTTAACGCATTCGCTCTACTTATTTTATAATGCGAAAAATTAGAACCATATTTAAAACTCGAATTATTTATGTATTTAATAGTCAAAGAGAAAGTTTTCTAGAGCGCAAATACTCTATAATTCTTTAGAAAAAAATCTATTGACTTGCAAAAGACCTTTAATACGAGTATTTGTGAACAATTGTGGTGGAAAAAAAAAAGCATTATCAAGGTTAGAGAGACAAGTGGAGTTTTGTTCTTCGACTTTTTAAAAATTATATTTTATCTTTTCAGTCTGTAGTGTGCTATTGTGTTTGTAATTGAAGATTGTGTTCAACCATATGCCAAAGACTTATTTCCCTTACAACTTGATGGTTAACAGCGTTATAAATGACTATATTTTGTTAAAAATGTGTTTGATTTCTTTTAAAGCAATAGCTTAACAGACAAATAATTATAGGGATGTTAAATCGACAGGATGGCGCGGGGAATCTGTTGTAAGTAATAAAATGGCTTAATTTAATAATTTTTACTTTAAATTAGAGCGGGTCCTATAAAATTGCGTGTCCTATGAAATGCGGGCCCCACTGCGGTCGCCGGCCCTGGTAAATAGCGGCATATGCTATGCCGCCGGTCAACTAGTATTTCATAATTCCTTTAAATGCAAGAACTAAAAAAAAAACAAAAACTGAAGCCAAATGTTTTGAGTTAGAGTTACCTTCTTTGTCCCCCTCATTATCTGGAGTGCTTTCTTTACTTTCCGAAGCATCTGGCGCTACTGCAGAAGCTGCCACAGCTACTGGCTCTTCATGTTTTGTTCCAGCTGCTCTTTGAGTAGTCCCCTCACTTTTGGTGACTTCCCCTTCCTCCTTCTTTCCCTTTTTCTGCTTTTGCTTGTCCTGTTATTTTTGTTATGTAAAGCAAATATAAATGTGATGGTAAATATCCAAGGTTATCCTAATTCTGTGAATATCGTTGCATTTAAGGAAACTTCATAAATAACACCAGTATTCAAGGAAGAAAATTATATTTTGTTTATTGAAAGTTTTACCAATGTTTTTGGCATATCTCTGAAATGAATAGTAGCAACATTTAGAGAATTATTTTAAGGTCTTCAAAGACTGGTGATCTATTCTTACAAGAACAGCACATTTGATTAGACAAATCTATGAATATTTTAAGTTTTGATTTCATTTTATTTAGAAATTTAACTGAAATTAAAAAAAAAAACTTTCAGAAACTTTGCAGTTGTGTAAAACATGAGTTAGATATAACCCAATAAAAACATTTAATCTGCTTTACTAACCAGCAATTTCTTTTGTTTTTCTCTTTCTTTCTTTTCCTTTCTCTTCTGTGCAGCACTTTTCACTGTACCACCGTCCTCGTCCACATCATCTTCCTCGTCACCATCATCTTTCTTGTCATCGGCTTTATTGCTTTCTTCCTTTTCCGCATCTTTACCTTTTTTCCCTTTCTTTTTCTTCTTGTGCTCTTCTTCATCATCATAATCATCAATCGTCACCACTTTGGGCTCTGTTTTAGGTATCTCATTTACTTCCTGTTCCACCTCTTCAACCTTTCCCTTTTTTCCTTTTTTATTTTTTTTACGGTCATATTCTTCACTGTCATAGTCATCAATCGTGACTACTTTGGGCTCAACTTTAGCTACTTCTTTTTGTTCCAAGTGAGATGCAGGTTCAGGCGACACTTCCTCCTCCTCATTCTTTTTAGATTTCTTTCCTTTCTTTTTCTCTGGTGGTTTCTTCTCTAGGCTAGCCATAATGGCGTCAATATCTTGGTCCTCAACACTGGTAGGTTTTTCTTTCTTTTTGTTTTTTTCTTTCTTTTTTGATTTGTTAGTTTCCGGTACCACAGTTTCAATAACAATGCTGTCCTTTTCATCCTTTAAAAAAGTTCATTAGATATAGTATATAAATATATAATATACAAACATAAAACTTGTTAATTATTATTAATTATAATGCATATAATGAAATGCTTTTTTTTTTTACACACAGAAAAATTGAAACAAAAAATATTTCAAGAAACAATGTTTTCCCTTCCTCTAGAGCAGGAAATTAGCATGATAAAGAAAAAAAAAAAGGATTGAAACAGCCCATGACAATGTTTTGTTGCTTCCCAAACAAAAGAAAAGGTTAAGTATTCTGTATGTTATTGGCAGGTGCCCATAAAACAAAAAGAAAATCATGGGGATAAAAACTGCCTTGCCCGGTAAAGCAACTGAACTAGATTTTTTAAAATCTTTTTTCAAAACAGCAATATTTTCATGAATCCACCCACTCCATGGCCTTCTCAGTCTCAATGGATATATCACTTTTTTTTATGCCCTAATGTTCTGCATTACCTTATGTTCTAGTTCATTTAACCACTCAACAGTATTTAAATATAATCTCTCATATTAGTTCAATATATACGAAAAAAATGGATAAAAAGAATAATTAATACTATAACACTATTCTTAATGCTTAGCTATGACTACATTGTGTTACTATTTTTATTTTTTTAATATAAAGCATTTGAATATAAAACATTCAAATTAATTGTCTTGAGGTCACTATCCCATGTCACCACCTTGTGAAAAAAATATAATATAAAAAAATAGAGCCTTTTATTTAACCCCTACTCTTCAAAAAAAGTGTTGGTAAAAACACAATGAAAATGTAAACAAATCAGTATTTTTTTCCAAATTATTTAAGATTAAATTATAGTTTAAAAGATTTTGGGAGGAAAGAAAACAAAACAACTGACTTTTTAAGCATTGACGATAATATTGTCAATTAGGCTGCAGAATGGAGTAAAATCAATGATGGTATTGTCTATTAGGAGAGAAAGAGTTAAGGTTGAAAAGCTGCTCTTATTCTTACATCGCTGGCTTTGTCACTTTTGTCAGCTGTGTCTGAGTCGCCCAAGCTCTCCAACAGTTGAAATGCTGAGACTCCTTTAGTCTTCTTCTTATCCTAAAGTAAACCGAGAGAAACAAGAACTGGTAAGCAATACAAATTAAAGGACAGAGTGTGCATGTCAAGTGAATTTCACAAAGACCTGAAACACTTGTCCAAGTGATTTCTTAACATAAGGCAATTACTGAAAATTATATTCTGAGACTATTCAAAGCCACTGTGTTGTTTCAACTAAATATGTATAATCCATGATTGGAATTCTTACAAACCAATTTCATAACTTGAAATCGATGAAAAAAAAACTTTTTTTTAACCCAGTTCTTCCTTAACTTGTGCTTGGAATAATTATTTTTCAATTTCAATGAAGCACTAAAACTTCCCATGACTATCAACTTTTCCAGATCAATATTTACTAAACTGTGACTTCAAAGCTTTAAGTCTAATACAATTTTATTATTTTGGAGAACCAAATAAACCAATTGCCAAACTTAGTTAAACATCATAAATGACAATATAAGTTCTACAATGTCTTAATTCTGGTACCTTCTTTTTGCTCACAATAGGTGTAGGGGCATCATCTCCATCCTCTTCCAAAGCTCCCCCATTTGCCTCAAGTGAAAGTGCTTTAAGTTCTTTTTCAATTTCCCTGTAATGAAAAGAATATTAGCTATTTATTTATAAGTCTAAGTCCTCTGAAGATCTATCATAATTTATAAATACAATATATACAATTTATAATGTGATTATTGCCTACAGCCACTTATCACAAAAAATGGCAAATGACATGATGATCTTAAACTGATTGCTTTGACTTTATCTTCATCAAATATATATACGATAAAATAATAATAATGGTTGCTTTAAGTTCAAGATTAATGAATGAATAACAGCATATATTTAAGTAGAAGCCACCTCCCTAATTCCTTTCCCCTTTAATAATTTCTTAGCCACAATTTCTTCCATAAAAGTCTAATAAAAAATTTGGTACAGTTAACTTAGAATCTTTTGCATGGCTTCTAGGGAAGATTTTTGTTTCAATTGCGTTTCACCATTGACATAAGGTTGTGTGTTACTGCCTGCAACACCATTTGTAATTTATATTGTTGTGGTGTCTAATTATTACAACCTCCCAAATAAATGCTCTCAATAAAAAAAAAAACAACTTAAAAACATATCCATATCATACATAGCACAAAATATACCTAACATCCTGTATTTAGATAAGTTTTAATGAACAATTGATTTTTTTTTTGTTTTACAAATATTCTAAGTATATTAAAAATAAATTACCAATCGTCATCATCGTCACGAGTTTTCCCCTTTTTCTTTTTCTTGTCCTTTTTTCCTGCGACATTAGAACTGGGTTCTTGGGTTGACTTTTTTTCCATCTGCTGGGTTTTAACCTCCTCATTATCCTCACTAATTGACAGTTAAATAAATCATCATACAATGTTAAATTAAATTAGGTGCTGTTGGAATTTTTTTTTTATTTTATAAACTTTCCTAGCTATGTAATTTACATGTCTACAAAAAGTCTATTAATATATTTTATATATATCTACTATTACTATAGACTGGAGGCGGGGTGGCTGAGTGGTAAAGCGCTCGGCTTCTGAACCAGGGGTCCCGAGTTCGAATCCCGGTAAAGACTTGGGAGGGGGGGGGGGTTCTGAATCCTTGGGCGCCTCTGAGTCCACCCAGCTCTAATGGGTACCTGACATTAGTTGGGGAAAAGTAAAGGCAGTTTGTCGTTGTGCTGGCCACATAACACCCTCGTTAACCGTAGGCCACAGAATCAGATGACCTTTGCATCATCTGCCCTATAGATCACAAGGCCTGAAAGGGGAACTCTACCTTTTTTTACTACTAATATAGACTATAGATTCAGAATTCTAGATCAGTGGCCTAGCAGCTTGGTGTGAAGGGGTTCATTGCACCAAGGCGCATGACTAATCAGTGCCTTAAAAGTCACTGAAAGATAGTCATTTAAATTATTTTTAAGATGTATATATATAATGCATTGAGCATCATGTCTCTTATAATAGAGTATAGAGAGAATTTAGATTTAGAGTGTAATGACACTACTATTTCAATTATTTCACTATTACTAGATGTACACTCTAGAATCTAGAAGGTGGTAAATCGAGACCTATCTATCATGATAGTAGGCCTGAACACTGACATGTGAAGTCGCAACCTATGATGGGCAGTTTTGACCAATAACTTGTTGCTACGTCACAGGTCACGATATCACAACCAAGACGTGGTCTAAGCTTAGAGTAAATACATGAAAAAAGTCTTTCTGTAAATGTACTGATAAATTATACACAATACACCATTACTGGATTTATCCAATTTTCAAAGCCTAAAAAGCCATGTTGGTATGGAGTGAGGACATTATGTTTATCTAATGAATAATCTAATCTAAGTGATTTATGATGTGGCTTCATATTATCATATTATTATGTCTTCTAATATTTTACATATGATGCTGGTCTGATGATTCAGATTTTTCTCCTTGCCATTTGTAAACAGGGGAGTGACATTAACATTAGGCTTATAGATCTAGCTCTATCTTCTTTCCAGTCCCTAGGTCAAGATCTAAACCTCTCTCAGAACCAGATCTAATTGATTTTGATCTAGATTATTCTAGATCTAGATTAGTAAAGTAGAGTTAAGTCTTAGTCTTCTTAAGAATACAAATAAGACAGAAATAAGAATCAAAGTCACAAAGTCAGTTAAGTTTAACTTTAAGTAGTAAAGTTTGTTTTTTTTTTTTTTAAGTTTTAGTCAAGATTCTAGATTGGATATTATTGATATAGATTAGATACTAATAGCAACTTACTACTTACTAGAATTACTAGTAGTAGATCTATGTTAGTATTAAAATTTAAATTAATAGTATGTAATGTTAGATGTTAATTTAGATCTAAGAATAAGAATTAAGATTCTTATTCTAAAGTCAGACTTAGTCTAAGTCGACTAAGTCAGAAGTAAGCCAGGCTAAGGCTTTAAGTTTAGCTTCAGACTTGTCACTTTTATCACTTAAGAAACAGACAACACAACAGCATTACATTAAACACAACAGGCTGAACAGCATTACATTATTTTACTTTACACTATTTACACTTTACAGTCACAGTGGCCTGAGCTGAGACTGAGTGGGCCTGGATGAGGCTTTAGTTTATGACTTACATGTCTTCGTCGTGGCCTTTGGCCCCTTTCTTGGGTTTACCCATATCATTAATAAATACTTAAGAGTCTTCGGCGTGTTGATAAGTTCAGTGGAGATGTTAAATAAAGAAAAAATGTTTAATTTTTCGATTCAATCTACAATATTGAACAATAGTATAATTTAACTTATATCGCCAATGATGCGCATGCAGAGAAGCTGTCAACTTTTAATCGTTCTACAAATGATAAATGCAGCAAAAAATGTGTTAAGAAAAAAAATCATTTTATGACGATAAAAATTTAAATCTCAAAATTTTATGCAAAGTGCTTTCTACTTAGTTATTTCTTAAGTTTATAATGGCAAACTTCAAGTGTTCTGTTAAAATTTGATATGTAGGTATGATAATGTAAGGATTTTTTTTAATTATAATAAAATATAATGAATGGTAGAAAAAGTATAGTTTCGAAGTAACTAATAACCAAATAATGTTCACAAAA
>JADKLZ010000728.1:26199197-26211071 GCA_021533235.1 Biomphalaria straminea
AAAACACAAATGCTGCACCTCAAATAAGCATTAATGGCCAACCACTAGAGATTGTAGACCACTTTTGTTACCTTGGCTCCATCATATCCAACAACACTCTACTGGATAATGACATTAACAACAGGATAGCCAAGGCAATGGCCATCATGTCACGGTTGCAGAAAAGAGTCTGGGACAACATATTGCTGACTAACAGCACTAAAGCTCTAGTCTACCGGACCTGTGTATTGAGCACCTTGCTATACGGAAGTGAAACGTGGTCAACCTACTCATGGCAGGAAAAAAAAGCTAAATGTCTTCCACATCCGATCTTTAAAATAAGGTGGCAAGATAAGTTAACCAATGAGGAAGTGCTACGAAGAGCAGGTTGCCAGCACATCCGCTCTGTTATCAGCAGCAGGCGCCTTGGTTGGCTTGGCCACGTTCGTAAAATGCCAGTAGGTCGACTCCCACAGGATATTCTGTATGGCGATCTAATAGAAGGCAGAAGAGCCGCTGGTCGCCCACTCTTACGTTATACAGATGTATGCAAACGGGACATGAAGCTCTTTAAGATCGACACCAGCAACTGGGAAGAGGTGGTAGTAGATTGATCCACATGTAGGGAGAGCATAAAGGAGGGGTCTTTGATTTCAGATGTCATACACAACAGAAGCAGAAAGAAGGGTGAAAGTGCAACGGCGCCTGGTGACTACATATGCCCAACCTGCGGTCGTAGCTGTGTATCAAGGATCGGCCTCTTTAGTCACACAAGAGCTTGCAAGGGAAAAGATCGTCTCTCGAGACGTAAAATGCCACAGAATGAATAAAAATTATTTTTACTTTCAATCTATATACAGACTTAAAGCACTTTTCAACTGCCACTATAAAGTGTACAGTGTTTAATTAATAAGTAATTTATAGTACTTAAAAATATTCATTTGAACACAAATATCTGTCCTCAACATACGACTTTGTAATGATACATTTGCTTTTGATCTTAAAAGAACCAACATCGATTTGAAAAATTGAGTTTTCAGCCTACAAGTAAAGATAGATCTATTAAGTGTCAATCAATTGACTGTCATTGAGAGTAACTACGCTTCCTGGAATAGCACCATCTTCCAACACTGAAGCCATTCGATATACAGTTTTAAAAAAAAGTGATAAGGCATACAGGACAGAAGCGTTGTTGCGGAATAATACAGTTTTGAAGAGACAAATAGACCAGCCTCGCTCTAGCAGCACATTAAAATTTTCATCATCATCATTCCTTTGGGTTCCTCATAGAACATAGGGCCTCAACAAAAACACGCCTTTCTCCACGGTCTCTTGCTAGTTTGTGTATGTTGTCCCAGCTCTTTCCTGACCTCTCGGTTCCTTTGTGGAGCTCTACTCTCGCCTCTGACAATGTTTAGTGTTTGTGTTTTTGCTCTGGTTTCTATAACACTATTTTTTTCCATGGACAGGTTGTTAGCCTATCGCACAACCCCTGTGTCCCGGGACTCCCGGGAAAGGGGATGCACCTTTTGTCTGGCCTCTTTTCTAACAGACCTGTCCGGCTTGGTAGTACCTGCCAGGAGTGATGAGCTCCCGCCGGTATAGCTCCATGTGTCATTGACGCCCTCAGGCTGTCACACCACGGCAAGGTATGTGCATCGGGTGAAAAATTTTAATAGTCTCAAATCAACAGACCATATACAACACGGGTATCAATTGGAAGCAGGCGATCTCGAATTTGTAGACGACTTCGACCTGGCGCTTTAATTATTTCTCTCACACCCTAAAAGCGAATGTAAGAAAAGACCAGCATCGTTGATGAAAAATCAGCTAGACTCGGTCTTACCACTTACAGAGGAAAAGCAAGTTGTTCAAGACTAAAGCATCCTACGAGACACGAATCCAACGCGAGGTACTGGAAGATGTAAAGTTTTATCTGTCTTGGCAGTATGCTGGACAAACATGGAGAAAAATAAGCGGATGTCAGAACACGTAGCCTTGCATCAGCTGAAAAACACCCGAGGATCCAGTGAAAAAAAAAAGCAATACCACTAAAATGAGGTTCTTCAGCACCACTGTGAAGCTGTTACTACTTTATGGAGCACCAACGTCATGGTGAAGCTGTTACTACTTTACGGAGCACCAACATCATCACCACGAAGAAAACCAGGCATTCATCAATATCTGCCCAACAAAAATCCTTATGGCTAAGGATTGGAACAATCGTTTGAACTTATCTATGATCCCGGGTTCAAACCCTTCCCGCTCCCATCCCCCGTCGTCCTGCGGGAGATTTGGACTATAGGAAGTAAACCATAATCTTCAACTCTGAAGAAACATTCGAAATACGGTATGTAAAACATTTTACAAAACATGTAGGCCTAAAATTTAAAGATTTTGAAGAACTGGCGGATTTTACCATCACAAAAATTGATACAAAACACTTTAGACACCGATAGCAAATAAGACAAAACGGATAAAAAAAACAAAACTCTTTGTCTCCCTGGTAATCAAATCACTAAATAAAATTTAACGATCTGATATAAACTTTTCACATGTAAATTATGAGCGAGTCTGATGTAAATGTTTATTTTGGTTTTCTATACTTATCATGTTTTTATAAGGCACACATTGTAAGACACATTTCCACATGGATAACAAAGATTATTATTATCTAAATCTGGATGCGGCAAAATATGTAAGTAAGTTAGTAACAGCTGGGACAGCGTATAAATGGAAATACTGCATCAATATATAAATAATAATAATAATATATATGTCTGTGATGTATATTTTGATCTTATTATGTGGAAACTCAAATTTAGTATCAATAACTTTGATCTTCGTAACTTAAAGAGCTACCTTTCTATCCATTTATTCCGGTTATTTCATGTGGCTTTGCTACACTACATAAACTCTCATTTTTAAAAATAAATATAAACATGTTTAAAAAGTAAGATATTTAAATTTATATAGCTTGGGTAAATTTAACCTCTAGACTAAATCTAAACGAATTACGGAATCTAAAATGCAAATCTAGATTAGAGCTAGATCTATTCTATAACTATACTAGTACTACTATAGTCTATGATATCTAACTAAGTCTAGACTTGACTTAGTCTTAGTACGTAGTCAACTAGACACTAGCCTAGGGCTAGGGGCTAGTGTCACAGTCACTAGTCACTAGATCAGTAGAGTAGATCATAGTAGATGATAGATGTACTAGTCTATGTAGTAAAGATGTAGATTTAAATAGAAGTTAGAAAAATATCTCATCTGTCAGATGATCTGACTCTAACTCACTGTCTAACTCTAACTCTGAATCTGATTTTTATATTAAATTAATAATTAATTGATTTAATAAGCATTAGATCTATTATATTTTATTTATAATTTTATTAATAAATAATAATATTAGTACTAAGACGTCTAAGTAGATCTATTATTGGTATTAGTTACATTAGTAGTTGATAATTTTATTAATTCTAATAGTAATACTTGTCTTGTTGATGATTATTAGTGACCATTGACTTGACTTAGTCAGTGAGTCAAATTATTCACAATTACTCTACTCAGTCTACTGAGTGTCTGAGTGAGATTATCACTAAATTAATGATTAATAATTAAAAAATTATATCACCTTGCCTTGTAAATTGTAAGTTCAAATAAAAACAAATTGTAGTACTAGTACTAATTAGTAATTATTTATTATTGTAATACTACTATGTCTATGTACTAACAGTAACACAGTAACTAATAATAAAAGACTAAGTAAATCAGACTTATTTAGTTATTAATTTAATAATTAATCTAGTAACTAGTTATAATTAGTCACAATTACTTAGTCACTTTACTTTAACTTTAGTGGATAAGTCTCTAAGCCTAAAATGCCTAAGTCAAGTCTACATTTAACAGTATAATAATAAATAATAGTATTTATTTTAATGGACCTCATTCACCAAACGTAAACAAACAACATTATGTTCTATACAAATTACGCAATACATAAGGGTGTCATGTGATCCATATTTTTCACTATTTTATATTTTATCAATATTATGACGTGGCTAAATGTGTTTATTTACCTTTGGCTTTGGTGAAAGAGGTCCATTATAATTTTATAGAGATCATGCTAGAGTAGTGAGTTAGAGAGTATTCTAGAGTGTAGAATAAAGTAGATTTATATTTAAATTATAATATAATTACCGTATCTATCTAGATCTAATCTATTTGATTAAATATTATTTTATATTTATGAAAATTTATGTTAGTAATATTACTATATAATAAAAGTATATTAATATATTTATATAATATTAGTAATATTATATAGATAATCAGTAAATGAATTGAATAGATAAGATTCTAGTTGACTAGTTTTTATAGTAATTAGTGATTGAATACTAATTATAATTGAATGCTGATTCTACTAAATTCTAGATCTAATTCTAAAAAACTACTATTTATACTATTAATAAGCCAATAAGGCTTGTCTTCAAATCTGAAGATAAATGAAGAATGCAATATATTAAAATTATTATATTCATGTGGCTATGTAGTAGCCCTAGCTGCGACCTACATTATTATATTATCATTATATAATATATAAATGTATTGTATTAAGAATCAAGAATTTTATGTCCTATGTCAGATATATATTGTAACTTCCTCTGATGTATTTTATATTATCTTCTATAGCTCATTTACATTTCTTTTACATTTATATTAAACTTAATGATTTTTGCTAGTGCTGGTTTAAGATTTCATAATGCATGTGAGCCATACTGTATAATGTTTAAATGCTCACATTAATATACTCTGACTTTTTCCACTAATCCATTTGATTATTCTATTACTAATTTAGTAAAATGTATATATATTTGATTATTCATATTCCATTGTTTTTCAAAAACAAAACCTTCTATTAGAATCTAATAGTTATTTTATGAAATATAGATGTTACTTAAAAAAAAAAAGATGATTACATCTCTTCTACATGTGTTCCTAGTTTGCATATATAGCCTATATCAATATGTACTGGTATTAGGTCAGTGAGAACATCTGATTGCAACTCAGATTGTATCATTCACACAATTCAGTATATTCTGAGTAATTCTGACAAAATAAAATTGATAAAATAATTATTAAGTATACCAAATAAAAGTAGTAATTACTTTTTATTTATTTATTTATTATTTTGTTTTGTTTGTATTTAAGAAGCTTTACTAATTTTTGTAGTTTTTAAGACAAATTTTCTCAGAGTTAAAACAGATATATGTATTATTATTTTTATTATTATTATAATGCTTTCATATATTTTAATATTATCTTTAAGATTTGATGATAAAGAGAATGTTGGAAACACAAACATTGCTAAATCGTCAGTTCAAAAGGGCATTCGGAACCAGATTTTAGATCAGTTTCAACACATTGAAGATTATTTGGATCAAATTATGCCCAAAAAGGAGCCATTGAAACTAGTTAAATGGTAAATATATAAATAGATTATATTCAAAAGTAAATATATATATATATAATTGATTATGTTCAATATCTATTGAAAATAGACTGAAACCTTTGTTGCCTACCCACCTAGGAGAAGGAAGGAAAATTCTAACCTCTGCAGTCTCAAACATGGGAAAAGCTTTAGGAGTCAATCTTTTGATGAAAATCTGGAGCTTGTATTACACTGTACAGAACTCGACAGACACAGCTGACCCCAAACTGTATGGACTATTGCCATTCCTTAGAACCCAAAAGCTGCATGGGAAGAGGGGGAACCTGCTGTCTATGCAATAATACATAGATGAGCCATATATATATAATACATATTATTTTTTTATAGTGCTATAATAATTTTCATATTTATTGGGAAAACATTGAAACTTACCCTGAATGATGGACAGCACTAATCAGAAGTTATAACACCTGCGCATGGAGCTATCAAAAGTGATCTCTCTCTCTCATCCGTACATATGCACTTTTAGTGCTGGAAGATTAAGTGGTTTAAACATTTTTTGTGGCAGTCATGAGTACAATAGTTCACTGTTTCTAACCAAGACATAAATGAAGAATAAATAAATGCTTTAAATAAATGCTTATATTTGTTCCTTAAATTTATATTTTTCAGTACAGAACACATTGAGCTGTTAAGTAATCAAGCTGGAGAGGTTCTTTTCTTTCGTCAGCGTGAAGGGCCATTGTATCCATCTCTAAGACTTCTACACAAGTGTACGCAGATTACTTTCTATGATGTTATCAAATTAGATAATTATATTTTATTGACAAAAAGAGCCTTGCTAGAAATGTTGAACAATCTGACTGTTTTGACTCATAAATACAGTTTAAGTATAACGGCTATAACACAACAAAGAAATGTTTGCCCCTCATTCTAATAGGCTAACAAAATTATAGAATGTACTCTTCAGTCAGATTAGACATTTGAATGTAGTTCTAGTCTATTTTACTACAAAGCTATTACAGGCTTTCTAGCTTCCATTGGTGGTAGAATTAAATTAATAACGTAAAAGATAATTTTCAAAATTAATGCTTTTGTCATTATAACTTTTCTAAGACTGTTTAAATTAGTTTTTAACTTATTCTGATTTGTTTCAACCTTGAGTAAAACATTTATTTGTACCAAGGTGAATTCTAGTCACATACTGTACAGAATTGTGCTGTGCTGTAGTTTTGTGAATTAAAATATCTAAATTCAGAACGAAATGTTCGAATCCTGGGATTGTAAATTTATGAATCTTTGGGTCTCAAGCTGACACTAGTTAAGGAAATAAAAGCTGTTGGTTGTATTGCTGGCCATGACACCGTTGTTAGCTGGGGGCCACAGAAACAAATGACCTTTCCATCATCTGCCCTATAAATCACAATGCCTGAAAGGGTTACTTACTTTACTTATACTTTCTGCCAATATTTGCTTACTGCATAAATGGCCTGTCTTGATTTAGAAAAGATTTTCCCTCTAAGCAATCATTTTGGGCTTATATTCTAAGATATTTCTTATATGATTTATGTCTAAATCAACTCTTCTCAAACTTTTTGTACCAGTACTCACTAATGCATTTTTGTTTGGTATAAGTCATCTTTAATGCATTTTTGTTTGGTATAAGTCATCTTTTTAGAACCTGAAGTAATAATGGTTAGTCTATATTAGGGGTGTACCGGATAGTCGCTCCGGCTCCGGCTCCGGCCGAATATTCGGCACTTTTTCACTATCCGGCACTATTCGGCTCCGGTCGAATATCACTACCGGATAGTAAACCGGATAGTAAAAACTACAGCGTAGAATCTGTATTTATTTTAATATTGTTAGGCGCCTCCGCGCGCTAAGTCTTTTCCAGATACGCCATACGGAGGTAACACTTAAATATCGAAACAACACAGTCGAAAGACAAACAATATAAGGGTGTCGACGCTGATAAACGATGTCCAACAAGAAGTTTAAACTAAATCTCCATGTTGATAAAAATATACAAATATTCACAAAGTGGACATGATTAAATAATGTCAGTTCTGAAATACATTTACTTTTTTTTTGTTTCAATTAAAAGAATTTGTTTTTTAAAACAATAAACAATGACTATGCACCAAATCTTATTTAGTACAAAGACAAGGCGTGTTAATCTAAATAGAAATAAGACTGTACATTGTAAGATCACATAGCAGCGATGTCTGGCACATTTTAAAAGCCTGTTTTGACCTTTGAGTGTTCTAGTAAACATGTAATATTCATTAACTACGTCACGCTGATAATCTGTCTAGATGTGCGGGTATATCTACACAGGTAGAGATGAGCAACCCCCACCTCCTTTTGTTTGTTTAGTCCATAACTTTGAGATTACAAATAGGCAGCTGACCACATTAAGCCAGATGTCAACGTGTTGACACTGTCTAGAGGTCTATCTTAAGAAGGAAGGAACTAAGTTTGTTTACTTGGAGAAGAATTTTTATTAGGGGGCGGGACTACAAGCCATCTCTCTATAAGGTTAATCTGTTTTGGGTTTGTTTATTATGAGATAGGTTGTCAATCAAAGGGTCAAAGGACCACAAGCCACACCTTTTATACCATTGGCCGGGTAATAAGTTTGTTTACTTTGAGTTAAGTCTCAATTAGGAGGCTGGACTACAAGCCAAACAGACACTGACCAGTGGTATCTTTAAGGGAGGGCTCAAGAGACTCAACACCCTTAACTTCTTATTTGTTTAACCCATGACAATGTATTGATAGATTCTTAAGCCAGAATGGATTAACGCAAATTGTTAACACATATTGACATTGTCTATATGTCAACAGATGAGGACACTAAGTTTGTTTACTTGGAGAGAAATGTATGGGTGTATGTAGTTTTTTTCCTAGTCTTAAAACTTTTAGAAAGAAAGCTAATTTCATTGCTTAATCCTATGGACTTAATATATAGGGCCTAAAGGAAAACCTTACAGTAAAATTTAACATCACAGAAAATAAATTGATCGCAGAAAATAAATTGATCGCAGAAAATAAATTGATCTAAAGCACCATAATAAGCTGGAATGTTAAGAAACACTTGACCTCTGTAACTAGTGTACGGATAATTTAGCCTATCTATTTGCTTGACTGACCATGCCAATGTATTATCTTTTTTTTTTTGCCTGCACACTAAACACTATTGTGTATGCCCAAAGGAAAAAAAACGCGTGAAGGTCAACACAATCATCTATACACACTACCCTAGGACAACATGTGTAGGTTCACTACGTCTATCTGACCAGGTTGTTACAATCAATCGAACACAAAATCCATTTATGTTTCTTTTTTTGTTAGGTAGGGCGTGGATGAGTTTTCGTCTATATTTGGTTTCATAATGCTCTTTGATCTATATATCAGTAGATCTAAACATCAATAATGTAGGTGTAATGGATGTTCCTGCTGTTAATAAAATATCTTTAGCCGCAAACGGATTAATAAATATAAGACCTACTACGCTTCAGATTCCAACTATTAATTAACAGCTATCAGTATATATTAAGTTCTTGAAGCCAGAACCAGAAACAGTCTTTTGACTTCAAAATACAAGTCTGATGACCGATTGTTGGTCGAAATTCTTGAACACATACATTCAATCACCATACAAGCCAGATGAGAGATTTACATTAGTAACTAGTAAAATATATACTAACATATTTTACAGTGACCTTCCAACATACAGCCTATATGGTTGGTGGCTTCGTACATACACACAGACACGCTCACGCTATTCATGATGATGCTACACAGATTAATTTCTGTTTATAAATACTATTAATCTTTAATAAATCAATCAGTAATAGAGTTTAAAACAATAATGTGTATAAAAGGAAAAAAATAATACCAACAAATATAGGTATGTTATATAACAGTTTCGTAAAATGTTCAGCAATACAAGTTATTTATAAAATACTTAGGTATTCGGCTCCGGCTCCGGCTCCGGCCGAATATCAAATTTTATTATCCGGCCATATCCGGCTCCGGCCGGATATCAAAAAGTACTATCCGGTACACCCCTAGTCTATATCATATCAAAACATAGTTTGTTCTTATTCCACAGAAAAATTCACATTTTTCCCCCTTTATTAGTAAGGAAACAGCGTAAAATATTTTTATTTAAATATTTGATCTATTCAAACTGTAATAACATTTTAACTCCTTTTTTTTTTAGATCCCTTTATCCTGCCGCATATGCAAGTTGACAAAGGAGCTATTCGATTTGTTTTAAGTGGTGCCAACATCATGTGTCCAGGTTTAACTTCACCGGGTGCTCGCATGACCAATGTTGATAAAGATCAGATTGTTGTATCCTTGGTTTTATATTGTATAGGATAATGTTTTTCTTTAATTGACAATTGTCATGATGAAATTAAATTCTCAAACTTAAATTAAACATAGATCTTAACCAATATCTAGGCTATTATGGCTGAGGGTAAACAACATGCTTTGGCTGTAGGTCTGACCAAAATGCCCACAGAGGAGATGTAAGTAACATTTTCTTTTACAATTCTTCTAATTAGTGTATAGATTCTTCAAAAGTGAAAAAAACAACAACAATCAAAAATGGAATCTCAGTGAAAATGGCTTGAAAATTTTCCTTGAAATTTGACATTTTCTGTATATTTTTATGTTGGTAAAAAAAAAATACTAGATAATTTGCCACACAAGTGTAATTTTGGTTAAAATTACATTGGTCTAAAGTTCTAGGTAGTCTGTATTTTGAACACACATACATCAGCAGGTATTCCTTCATGTATTTGTTAAAAAGTTAAATAAATAGATGTTCAAGAACATTGTGCACCATCTTCTTAGTCTAAATCTATATTATAGACCAAAGCAAGACGTTTTTTGGCGCGAAATGTTTCGATGGCATTGTTTACGTTTATTATATTATTTCTTTGAAAAAGAATGATACATATATTTTGTATGAGTGTTTGTGTCAAAGAGTATTTTTCATGTTTATAGCAAGAGATTTTTGTCTGTTTTTTTTTTATTTAAGTTTGTTATTTAATTATTGTTAGATGACTAACATTACACTAGACAAGGCAGCCATCCATATTTCACAGTAAGCGTGAATTAAATAGTCAAAGTTATTAAAACCTTTTGGTGTGGATGTTATAATTCAGTAGTGCATATAGGATAGGCAGTACAAATATTATAGTAGAATGAAATAAACATTGTTATAAAATCTATGCGGTTATTAAATCATCGTCAAATTATATCTCACGCCAAAACAGCTGCGCCTTAATGTCACATATTGTTGTAGACCTATCACCAAACTTCTATATGACTCTACCATATATCTTTATCTCATACTCTAGTCTAGACTTTCGTCTTTTAATGTTGCCATGTCTGGAGCTGTATCACCAAAGTCAAATTTTATATACTCTAGATTTATGCATGCACTTAACCTGGATTTTTTTCAAGGGTGGGGAGGAGAACTGGAGCTCGTAAAAAAAACATTTTTTTTTAAGAGCCAAATAATTGCTGTTAAAAAAAATCATCTGCTTCATAAAGGAGGAATTGTCTTTTTAAAAAAAAAACTGTTTTTGTTACTTCTTTTACAATAGCACACTACTGACAGTATTAAATGCCAGGATTCTAAATTTGTATTGTGATTACAACCTTTAATGCATATTCTTTCAAATACTGGTATACAAAATCCATTTTTGCAATTATGTCAAAATCATTTTAGGGCATAGAAGCCTTGGATATCATTAAAGGGTACAAATAGTGTACTGCTCTTATTTTTTTTACCTTTTTTTACCCCCCATTTTCTATGCATGTTTTTAAAAAAATCATTTTCACATTGCTTCTCTGCAGATTATCTAAAAACAAAGGAGTTGGTGTAGACAACATACACTTCTTAAATGATGGACTCTGGCTTATGAAACCTATAAAATAATTATTTTTTTGTTTTGATTTAACAAGGAACTGTTTAAATATATGAATGTAAATAAATAATCTGTATTAGGTGAAGTGTTGGTGTGAAAGAAAGTTTGTTGAATATATATATAGATTAAATACTTTTGATTCAGTTATGCATTTGCAAGTGTATGTCAGTTATGTATTGTCCACTTTTATTTGTCTATTTATTTTTTTTTTTTTTAAGTGCATTATTATGAATGTGCTTTTTATGGGTACTCTGGGAGTATACCTATATATATATAGTAGATAATACTGATTATGAAAAATATGTAAAAAGTATGATTTTGAAATGATTTAACAAAACTTTTTTTCCTTTCTCAAAATGATTAAAAAAAAAACTATTAATTATACTAAAATGTATGAAAAATATTTTTTTAAAAACTTTTTTAAATAATTTAATTAGATTTTTAATAAAGTGAATTATAAATTTTACATGGTTTTTTTTTTCC
>JADKLZ010000728.1:26211171-26223673 GCA_021533235.1 Biomphalaria straminea
CCCCCCCCCCCCCCCCCCAAAAAAAAAACAAACAAACAATGTGTGTGAGTTAAAACATTACCACATTATTGTTTTAGTCCTTGTTTAAATCTTTCTTGAGCATTGTAGAAAACTTCAAAGATAGTAATAAGTTTATGAAGAGCCTGTGGGCAAGTGATTTATGGAACAATACATGATATCTATAGTTTGAGGGTCTTCAGTTAAGATCTGACTTGCTTAGTGCATGGGTGTGTTTAACAATTATGTTAAGTTTTGTTCCACTTTCTTGAAAATGTGTTTGTACATATGGTAATTCAAAATATCTTTTTGTTTAAAGAGAGTATTGTTCTAACTTATTATAACTGACAGAAAAAAAGTTTATTAGTTTGTGTAACAAACTTGACATTCAAGTGTTGTTTTTTTTTTTAATTTGTTATAAATCGTACACATTTTCACACATTTCTGGGAAGATATATAACAGTATTTAATAAATGTTAGAGTGCTTGTCTGCTGCCATTCCCTTGTAGATCTTAAAGGAAATAATTTCTTGTTAAAAATGAAAGATTTACGGATTTAAATACAATTTTAAACATGATAATCTTACGTCAGCTAAACATTATTTTCTTATACTCATTTTTTTGTGTGTGTTGTTGCTTGTTGTTTTAAAACAAACTTTAAAGTAATATTTTTCTAACATTATAAATATTTTTTCTAAATACCCGGTACCATATTAGAAAAGAATTGAAATTTGCCCTGGCGCTTTACTTCTTTCAAATTTAAAAAAAAAAATCATGAGAAAATATTTGTGTTGGATCAATACTAAGTAGCTTGGTGTTGGTAGTAAGCTAATGATTAAAAAAAAGTAGGCTTCACTCTTCAGGTGACTCTAGCTTGTCTTGTTCTCTAAAGTGTCACATTTTTGCCTGAAATCAAAATAAAGTCTGTTTTCCTTTTGTTTTATCTTATTTTGTCAGTTGTTTTGATTACTTATAGAGTTGTCTAGAATCATTATTCTCATTCTGATTACCAGTACTTTATACCAGTATAGTGGTTTAGTTAGTTCTACTCTTACATTTTTTTATTATTTTTTTTTTTAATGTACACATTTCGGAATCCTTGGGCATCCACCCAGCTCTAATGGGTACCTAACATTAGGCATATAAAAGTAAATGTGTTTGTTTTTTTTGTTGTGCTGGCCACATGAAAACCTCGTTAACCGTAGGCCATGAAACAGATGACCTTTACTTCATCAGCCATGGAGAAGTACAATGTTAGCCATAGTTTCCAGCTAACACCTCCCATCATTCATTTCATGCCATTCCCTCAGCCTTGACTAACCTTTTCCATGTCCATTTTAACCAGTGTCTATTGTTGTGCGTAGCTTGCAGGTTTATGATTTAATCACTGTCATTTGTCTCAGCATTTATATTACCCATAAGTAGTTCAAGAATAATAAGATGATGTATATTTTAAGTACCAGCACTATAGTGCTAAGCATAAAAACTGCAATTAGTTATCACAATTAAGAAAAAAAATGATTTATTGCAGTGATAGGCAAATTAAAGCCCTTTTACAAGCCCAACTCAGTAAAAAGTTCAATCTGGGCCATCGCATACAAGTGTCATAATAATAATTACAAATAGCGATTACATTCACAATTAAAAAATCTAGTTTATAATGCAAATTTAAAAGATAAATTGAGGTAATGTGGCGAATTATGATATATATAATATGGTACTGACTATTGGTAAAATATCAGGATTAGAGGGAATTCATGCAGAAGCTATACAGGCTGGAAAAAGATGCAACCATTGTTATAATTTAAAAAAAAAAAGGAGAGACCGTTCAGATCGTAAGTTAAGCATTCATTGCTAGGCATTGTTGGAAAAGCACATGCTAGAGTACTTCTACAAAAAATACAGATCTTGCCAGAGGGCGGTGGCTTTCTACAACAATTATTATGTTTCCTACAGAAGAACTTTCATCGATATGACAAGTTGTCTTTGAGTTGCTTGCCTTAGATTTATTACACTATTTTGATGCTGTATGACCTTATCTAAAACCCGTTTCGTGGCGAGACAACGTATTTGTACTGAAACTTGGATAATTGGTGGCCCCAAATGAAATAGAAAAATAAAAAACTAGACTCGAAAGAATACTTTTACACAATTTATTAACAATGTAGTCTACTATCAATATTAACATTTAACACAAGTTTGGCTATTTCTTTTCTAAAAAAAATTTTAAGAAACTTGTGAGAGGTAGCTGCTTAGTTTGTTTATGCCTAAGGCCGGCCCTTTGAGACTGTTCCCATAGAGTGAGGCTCTCATTTTCCATGGCGCAGCATGCGGTGTGAATGGAAATTGGTGCATCCCAATCCGCACTATTTTGTGAATGAAAGTGGTGTTTATATAATTCTCTTCTTCTCAATTTTTGTCATAATATTAAAAGTATTTCCAGATTTTTGCGTCGTAAGACTATTGAAACTAGAACAACAATACACAGATAGAGTATACTCTCAGGTTTCACTTTAGAAAGTACTTTAATTACGCACATTCGTTCATTAAACATGATTACGAAAGGTAACTCATCTCTCTATTCCTAGATCTAGATCTAAAACTCGAATTCAACTCAAAGATTATAGAACTTCTCTTCGCAAATATAGTTTTATGCTTTAGCACATGAACATACTAATTATAGTCCATTCATTTCATATTTTAATCAAATTAACATTCAAATTGGTTTTTCTAAAGCATTGTTACATGAGTGCAACTATATTCTTAATATCGCGTAAATTAAATTAAGGTCAATTAGCTATCCTTAGCAGTTAGCTCCATTCATAGATTTTTTTATTCATGAATTCACGCATTTTACTTATGACAAGTAAATGGGAAGATGCCATGGCGCAGCATGGTGTGAATGGGAAATAATATATCCAAATCCGCACTATTTTCATTCACAAAATAGCATAGCATATTTTTTTTTTTTACTTTAAAAAGATTTTAATAATGTCCGGAAATTTCCAGGACTTTTTCGACCGGCGGCATAGCGTTTAATAACATTTCAGGAGATTTCCAAGGGGCTCCTGGTAAATCAAGAGGCCGCGGGAAATCTGTTATATGTTATAAAATGGTTCAATTTAATAATTTATACACCTAAAAATTAGCGCGGGTCCAAAGAAAGTGCGATACCCACTGTGGTCGTATATGTTGCAGTGCCTATAAGGCCTGCCCTGCAAAATAGCGGCGTATGCTATGCCGCCGGTCGATTAGTATTGATTAATGATCAAAATGTATACAAAGAGCAGATTAATGATTAATAAAATCCCACCCGCGCACAAATACCCAAACCCACCACTAGATAATAGATAGAAAACAAAAAACACCGCTTTTCAAATCACTCCGTGATTTATAAGATCTATATAGTTAATGTTATTAAACATATATTTCCTATCTTCATGACATGAAGATTGGCATAGAGACATAGACATAAATAAATATAGAGTCATAGACGTAGATCTAGATCTACTACTGACATGACATAGATGATAGTCATCACAATGAGGGTGTTACAGAGAGAGTCTCTAGTGCCTAGATTTAGATATATACTATAGTAAAATGGCAGAAGCAGATGCCGAACTTCACAATCGACTTATCTATTATGTTTTTCCAACGATAATTGTATGTTAATGTTACATAACAGTTCGTGTGTGTGGATTCAAGAAAGCCAAATTTCAAGCTTTTCTTTGCAATCTAGTGTGCAGTTATGTTCACAATAAATTCTGTAAAAAGGAAAAAACATTACTATTTGACCAAATGAAGAATTATGAAAAATCTAGGTCTAAAACGCATGTTGCTTTTACAATACTAGAAATAGGCGCTGGAAGTGGCATGAATTTCAAGTTTTTTCCCTCTGGAAGTGAAGTAACTTGCCTTGATCCTAATCCATACAATGAAAAGTATATTGTTAATAATTTAAGAAAAGCAGACAACAATATCAGACTTGTCAAGTTTATTAAAGGTTTTGCAGAAAATATGTCAGATGTACCAAGTGATAATTTTGATGCAGTGGTATGCACATTCACCATGTGCTCAATACGAAGACTAAACGATGCTGTTGAAGAAATAAAAAGAGTTTTAAAACCGGTAAATGATAAACATTTTAGCCTACCTCCTTTAAGAATTACAATACCATGAAAAATATGTTGAAATCTCTAAATCAGCCACGAAAACTAAAGACTTAACAGATCTTCAAAACTCATTTAATTTACACATTAACATGCAAAAGTGCTTAATAAAAAGAGGTTTAGAACATTCCACACAAAAAAAAAATAATGTATGCAGAGATTCAGACATAGTGACCATCCATTCCAAATAAGTGAATTTGCTATTTTTTTTACTATTTTTATGTGAATGGGTAGTTAGAAATGTTAGCCCAGCTCACAAACTTCTGGGGAGGGTTAAATTATTGCCTTTATTGTTGTCACAGCCTGGGGGTGTCAAAGGGGATAAACTCCCATTGTCTGCTCATGTGCTTAGCTACTAAACTCAGCAAAACTGCTCCTTTTAACAGGCGCAACACTATGGCTTCAAGAAACATCTGAAGGAAAAATTAGGCTTTGGGAGTATTAACTATAGATGATACTTCCTCTGGCAGGTTCTGAAACTGAGTATATGCCAAATGTAATGCAAAGATTTCCTTTGGATCACATCAGCATGTTCAACAAAGGGATTATGATGCATGGGCCACTCATAATGTATTTATTTAAGGCCCAGAAATTTTCCCTGAAGGGGAAACTCTGGTTCTGCTGCAAAGTGCAAAGTGGTATGACTTTCAAGAAAGGTTAATTTTAAATTAGGTACGGTAATGATTCATTGTTCAGGTGAAATCTGTTGCAGCTTTAGACGTTCTACTTAAGTAGTTTAGTCCTTTAATGATGAAGTGCAAAGCTTTTATGACAAAAAGTTCACTTTTGTCTGATTTGTTTTAAGGTTATTGAATTAACCTAAAAAAATTTTGATGAATACTTTTCTTTTAATTTTTTATTTTTTGTACCCTTTGAATGTGTTAAAATTCTACACCTTAATAAAAAAAAAATTGGGGGATGAGCAGTAGAGAACTAGATTATATTAGATACCAATTAGAGTGAGGGGTGTCAGGTTTGAATCCTGGTGAAGACAAACATTTTGAATTTCTGGGTTTTAGAGTGCCTCTGAGTCCATCCAACTGTTATGGGTACCTTACATTAATTGGGGAAAAGTAACTAGACGGTTTGTCATTGTGCTGGCCACATATGACACCCTTGTTAAACTTGGGTCACAGAAACAGATGACCTTTACATCATCTACACTATAGATTGCAACGTCTGAAAAGCTTTTAAATAAAAAAAACATTACAAGATCAATAGCATGTAAGCATAGTGATTTTGTCATGTAATTATATCAAGTTTTAATTCATTGTAAATTTATTAGAATAATAAATGTAAGCAAACAGTGAATCTGTATTTGTCATGGTTCATACAATGCTTGTGGGCATAAATAAATGTTTATTCCTTACTCATAAAGCAACATGTTTCCATTTCTATTTATTGACTGACAATATTTTTGAATTTAGATATCTTTGCAGTTTTAGGCTAGATTGTATTTTCTATTTGAGTTGCATATTTTTTTTTTTCAAATCAGGGAGGACAATTTTTTTACCTGGAACACGTAGCAGCCCCAAAAGGTTCATGCATACGTTACTTTCAAGACAAACTTCAGTGTATTTGGCCATACATATCTGATGGTTGCAATATTAATAGGGAGACTTGGAACATTTTAGATCATTCAAATTTCAAAGAAGTTCAGTACTGTCATTTCTCTGCAAGTACATGGCTAGCATTTTTCGCTAGGCCTGGTTTGTATGGATCAGCAATAAAATGAAATAATTTATAATTGATTTTAACAATTCTAAATGCCTGGTTTGTTTATTTTTTCAAATTTAATGTGAAATGTTTTAAAAATGTGTAAAATATGTGTGTTTTTAAGATATAAATGAAAAAAATGTATCTGTTGAAAATTTTTTAAATTGAGAATAAGCCATAAAAGTGTGCTACTTTAAAAAATATAGAGCTGAGAAATTAATTGTATTAGGTTCAGAAAGATTGTGTTGAGCCAGGTCCAGAAAGATTGTGCTAAGACAAGGCCTTGCTGAGAAATATTTTATAATTTTTTTAAAAATATTTGTTTAGTGCCATTTTTGAAATCTGTCACTGATCTCGAGTTTATTAAAATATATCAAGCAAGAGCTGAAATGTTTACTTTTACACAGCTTATATCAACTCACTGGTACAAAGTGAATACAGATTATTTCCCCCACACCCATTCTCTTCTGAGGCATAGCCACCAACAAGCTTCCTCCAGGCATCTAGGTTCTGGGCAAATCTCTCCAACTGTCCCCATGTCTTGCCCATCTGCTTGGCATCTGCTTCCAAATCAGGGCGCAAGAAGTATTTGATTACTATTAATAAAGAAATTATCCTAAAGGCCACCTTTTTTTTTAATTGCTATAGAAATGATATGTAATTGTCAGTGAGATCACAAAGTTTTGTAAATGCACTACCGGTACATCAGTTTTCAAATAATTGGAGTGCTGGATACATTCTTTAAATAGAAATGATATGTAATTGTCAGTGAGATCACGTTTTGTAAATGCAGTACCGGTACATCAGTTGTCAAATAATTGGAGTGCTGGATAAATTCTTTAAAATACTGTATTTTATGTTTGAAGTTTCATTACCTACACACTTTAGAATAATTATAAATTTGTATACCGTACATTAAAGTATTATTCTTTAAAGAAGATGTTCCTCAACTGAAACTGTTTGAAATTTAGAGAAAGTTCATTTAGACTATAACTGATAATTAATAAGTAGATGCCTCACTATGAATCTTAAATCAGATCTACTGAGAAATGTCAATAAATCAATTTGCTAACACTGAATGGAAACATAATTCTGTCCACTTTAGTCCCAGTTTTATATAGCTTATTGAAAGGGTGTGTTTTGATGGAGAATTTTACTTAAACTAGCATTGGCAATTAATTTTTTACATTCAATAGTATTTTAAGTTGTGTGGAAGTGGAAATTATGAAAAGCAAAATGTATCTTTAATTTGAATTTAAAATTTCAATCTTTTAACCATTATGTCAATGACTTGATGGTCTAGCTGACATTCACAGTACCACACAGCTGCATATTTAATTAATAGTTTGTTGAATCGTGGTTAGGAGAATGTGTAATCAATAAGTAAAAATTGTTTACAACGAAACCTAATGTGTCTCAAAGGAGTGAAATATTTTATACAAAGCTTAAATTGATTCACTCTCTCTGTTGGTAAAATGTTAGTGCACATTATTTTTCCTGCACCTGATCTCAGATCAAGTTGAAATTTTTCACAATTATTTCTAGTACCTGACAATTAAAAATCAATTAAAAAAATTAACCAATTAGTTAATAAACTATTGGTAGTGGTAATTAATTATTTTGTTTCATATCGAACAAGAGAAAGTAACTGAACTTGACAGATGTGGTATAATTTGAGTACCGGTAAGTCCCTTTGAGGAGGATAGGGCCTCTAGTTCTAACAATTTTTTATAACTTTTTTATGTATTTTAAAAGCAATCACAGTAACATTCACACAGATACCCCCCCTCCCCCTTTTGTTTTCAAATGGTTCAGACAAGTTTGTTAGGATCATAGTGTATTAAGCAAGCTAAAAGCATGAAATTGCGCTAAGCAAAATCTTTAGGTAAAATATTTATTATTGCACAGATTTATTATTGTTAGTCTAGATCTATTAGAAAATTAAACACATGTCTGATCCAAACTAATTGATACAATTATTACACTTAATATAAGCTTTTTTTTCTTTTATTAGCATTGGTATATCAAGAGACGTCATTATTGTTTTAAAACATTTATATACAGTTTTTATCATTTAAAAAAATTAAGAAGACCCATGCTTTGCAGTGATTATCATTTGAGTGGATTATTTTGTTTTGAACTTACTGATGGGCATGAGACATCATTTTGTTATACAAGTACCAAAGGTAGATCAATTTAAATTAACTAGTAGACGCACAGTTCATTAACATTTTGCTTTTTACACAAAATCTTGTGGTGTTTCCCTTCTCTTCAAATTTCATGTAAATTTGTTATGCCTATCAGAATGAAAATACATAAGTAGTGCATTATTAAAATTAATAGTTTTTAATGGTAGGCATATCTTTATAATTGTAATATTTAAATACACTGTCTATTAAAATGTGTAAAAAAAATAATTAATTAAATAAATAAAATAAAATTTTTAAATGTGTAGAAAGAAATTTTGATGTTTTAAACATTCTATATGGTAAGAAACTTTACTTCTTCTTCTTCTTTTAGCCAGCTTTTTGCTGCTGAGCTGTGAGCTTTTTTGCAGACTGTGCCAAAGAAAAATAGTGTGATGTTCACTTCAGTTGTTCGGCATCGCTGTACAGGGTGTTGGTTATGTTGGGCTGTAGTGGTAGTAGGGTCTGCCTAAGGTGGACCAGCATTCAAAGAGGATATAGTTTATGGTTTCATAAGGGTGGGCGCAGTGTCTACAAATGGGGAGATGTGTGGAATTTATTTTGTTAGAGGAAGAAACTTTACAAAATATGTTAACATTTTTTAGATAGACTGCTATACATAGGCAGAGATGGTGCATTGGGAAAGGAATATATATAAGCATAAATACAGTTTACTTTAGTAAGCAAAAACACAATTATTTTCAAAATTACTATAGATTATTACTATTATCACAAATTTACAGCTGCTGTCTATGATGGAGTTTGAGAAGGATTTCAGATATATAATTTTCTGAACATTTTCTTTGCCCGATTGTCAATAGCCTACTAAATATTTGTTTTGAAATGATGATAAATATTGATTCTTCTAAAACTAGAATCTTTTTTTACCTTTTTTAGCGGCCCCCGTAAGGGGAAAAAGCCGCTATTAGGTTTGTGCAAAATGTCCGTCTGTCCGTCTGTCACACTCAGGGCGCCGAAACTAGAAGAGATACGAAAAATATTTTTTCACCATTAAATGCGGCTTGAAAAGTTTAGGTGCAACGGCTACTTTTAGTTTTCTAAAAGCAAACCGTTTAATTAATAAAAATTATTTTGCAAGCGATTTTTTAATAATAAAACACCAATTGTGAAGCAATTACGTAAATCTAAGGGAGGAAATGTTACTATATGAAATGCTCTTGGCATGTAGATATCACGCACATTTTTTAAAATGACTTTCTGTCTGTCTGTCCGTCTGTCCGTCTGTCAGACTCAGAGCGCCAAAACTAGAAGAGATACGAAAAATATTATTTCACCATTAAATGCGGCTTGAAAAGTTTAGGTGCTACGGCTACTTTTAGTTTTCTAAAAGCAAACCGTTTAATTTATAAAATTAATTATGCAAGCGATTTTTTAATAATAAAACACCAATTCTAAAATAATTACGTAAATGTAAGGGAGGAAATGTTACTATAAGAAATACGTAAGGCATATAGATATCACGCACATTTTTTTAAATGATTTTTTAGCAGCGGCTTTCGTGTACTAGCGTAAAGCCCGGAAATGACATGATTCTAAACTAATTTCTTAATTTTTTTAAAAAATCAGATTTTTTAAAATAAAATTGTTTAATACCCCCATTATGATGTAACTAACATATTTTTGTGCGTTTTGTCTGTTGATTGGTCTGTCCGTCACGGTTAGAAAAAAACACTAAAGGCTTTTGAAAATATGATTTAACCTTTACTGTTCTTTCAGAAATATTGCGATAGTTTAAGGATGGGAGCATACTGGAATTGAGCCAGGGACTTAAAAGGAACATCCAAAACATCTTGCGAATAGGCGGATTTGACAGGGATCCGACTCCGACGGGGGCCGCCTCTGAGTTTGTGTATTACACAAACTCTCTTTGTAATCTTGTATAAGTATTGAAATCTTATAATGACAAATTATCATTTTTTTATTTTTACAAGACAAACAATTCTGCAATTCTAAAAAGGGATACATTTTCTAGACCTATATATTTTTTTATTTTAAAGTATTTAAAAAAAAAAAAAACAGACTGCTGAGCAATTATTTGACAACATATAATTACTTTTTTTTTAAAGATTATTACTTATCTCTAGAACTAGAGTTATTTTTATAAAGATATTCAAGTTGTTATAGTTATATCAATAATAATCAATATAGGTACAGTGTATTCTAAAAAGGCTCCTTATAATTTGAAAAAGGATAAAACCATATCAGGCCTATCACAACAATTACTTTCAACTAGTAGTGTTATGAGGAAACCTAATAGCAAATACAAAGCAATGGATATGTAGGATTTTTCCTTTCAAGGAAAAATAGTTTTCATAGCTTTCATTCAGTTTTAAAAACCCTTTGGCTTTTCCCATTGTCTCGTGGGTTTTTCATAGTTTATAAAGGCATTTACTCAATTCATTTACAGTTAACCATTCTTTAATAAAAAGCAAAATTTCATTTTTGTCATAAAGCATTTCCAATGGAAATTATGAGAGTAGAATTAAAAAAATTGATATGAACATATTTAAAAAAATGTTATTTTGTAGCTGAACCATACATGCAGGGTTTAGCTAAAAATGCTAGAAAAAACTTAGCAGTGAAAAGGTGATACTGAACATCTTTGAAACTTGAATTATCTAAGAATTTCCATGTTTCCCTATTAATATGTGTATCTTTAGCAATGTATGGCCAAATACGTTGAAACTTGTCTTGGAGAGAACGTAAATGCGAACCCTTATGTGCTGCAACATGTTCCAAGAAAAAGAATTTTCCACCCTGAAAATAAAAACAAACTATTTTGTATATATAAAAAATATGATCAATTAAATATCTATTTATTTGTTGCAAGAAGTAACATGAACACATTATTGTAAAACTGACTATAGAAGAGTTATAAATATAAAAAGAGCTAATATGTTATAAATATAAATCAATGACTATTTTTACCGGCTTTAAAACTCGTCTAATTTCTTCAATGGCATCATTCAATCCCTTAATGGAACACATGGTAAATGTACACACCACAGCATCAAAACTGTCACTAGGCACATCTAACATATTTTCAGCATAACCTTTGATAAACTTGACAAGTCGGATGTTGTTATTCGCCTTTCTTAAACTATCTATAACATACTTCTCATTGTAAGGGTTAGGATCAAGACATGTTATATCACACTCTGAGGGAAAAAACTTGAAATTCATGCCACTTCCAACCCCTATTTCCAGTATTGTAAATTTGGAATTTGTTTTTAAACTGTTTTTATGATCTTTCAACTGTTCAAACAATAAAGCCTTTTCTTTATCACATACTTTGCCATGAATGTAACGACAAACCATGCTGCAAATAAATGCTTTGCATTTCGCTTTATTCAATCCAAACACTTCAAACAGGCGAATGAAAATAAAACAAGCAATTATTATTGGAATAACATAGCACAGAAGATAATATTTGACTTCTTCCATTCTGTCTTTTATAAATAGGCTAGATTTATGTCGACTTAGTCTTTAGACAACGACCTGGATCATCATCATATGTACAGAAGATGATATAAACAAAACCATCAAGTCTAGTCTAGACTGATAATAAAAATAACTTCGTTCAGCAGGTCTAAATTTAGTCAAAGGGATTTTTCCTATTCAGAAATCTCAAGAGTAGTTTCAAGAAAGTCCCAAGAAATAACTAACATGAAATAATAAATTATTCGCCATTTGTTTTTATTATCTATCTATCTATCTATCTATGGCCACCGTCAGTCGCGAAGCGACTATGGATCATCTCATTTCCATGAGATGAATGCCTGGGCATAAGCTGTGGTCGGAACGATGTCGCCCACACATCAGTTCCCCCCTCTCCACGCAGCTGATGTATCCAAAAGGAACGGCAGTGCCGATTACAGTTTGGGGTCAGCAGCGTCGCAGGTTCTGCCAGAGTGTAGCACTGGGTGCTGCAAACTGCCTTAGGGTCGCCAGCTCCTGATTTTTCCTCAGGGTTGACTCCCGAAGCCTTTCCCTTGATTGGGTATAACTGCAAGGCAGCCACTGGCGGATCCAGGGGGGGGGCGGTAGGGGCGATCGCCCCCCCCACTCGGCCGACCCCCCCCCCCGAAGGGGGGGGGGCGGACGAATTTTAGTATAGAATTCACACTATTGGTATATGAATTTATTACTTATGTTAATAATATATACTAATTATTTTATATTTCTACATATTTTTAGATGATTTCGCCCCCCCTCTAGTATGTTGGCCGATATGGTGGGGTCGGGATGGGGCGGTGGCATCAATTTCGCCCCCCCCTAAACTTTCGAGTGGGGGGGCGGTCAAATTTCGGATGGGGGGCGGACGAATTTAGTTTACAATTCACACAATTGATATACGAACTTATTACTTGTGTTAATAATATATAATGATTGTTTATATTTCTCCCCCCCCCCC
>JADKLZ010000728.1:26243535-26265160 GCA_021533235.1 Biomphalaria straminea
GCCCGATAGTTTTACATGTGTTCAGATGGAAGAATGTGGGGGGAAAAGGATACTTGACATGCTTCCACCCAGCCCGATAGTTTTAAGGGATTTGCATCTTCTTGCCATACTCATAATAGCAGAGAAAAAAAAAAGAAAATTTGTTCTTAATCTTCAATATTATTTATTTATTCTCAACTTTAATTTAGACATTTTTTTTTCAGAGAACAATTTGAAAGCCTGATGTTGAAAGGAACAGGATTTTTTTTTTTGTGTATATAGTTATTCATCTTTATGCTCAGTAATGTAAGATAAAATTGTATTCATGCTCCAGTTGTTGGGATTTTAAACATGATATTTTTAAATAAATGATATTTATACCTCACTTAAGTCAAGAAATAGATTGATCTATGTAACCTTGTTTTAACAATGAAAAAACTATGCATACTTATTCATATACAGTTATTAATGTTTTGTATGCTTTGTTCTCAAACAAATCTTGTTTAGAAGTGCTGTTGATGTTTGTTTTAAGAAGTTTAGAAATTGAAATCAAATGTACCATGTGGACAAGATTCAACGTTTAATAAAGAATTATTCTCTTATTTTCTGTTGAGTTTGTTAGCTTTAGTAAGGGTGTGTTTATTATGTCTACGTAAGGTAAGTTTCCCTTTCAGACCTTGTGGTCATGATAGGGCAGATGATGTAAATGTCTTTTTTTTTTTAATGGCCTACGGTTAACGATGGTGTCGTGGCCAGCACAATGCCCAACTGCCTTTACTTTTCCCCAACTAATTTCAGGTGCTCATTACAGCTGGGTGGACTCAAAGGCACCCAAACTTTAAAATCCCAGTCTTCACCAGATTTGATCCCCTGTTCATAAACCAATCACTTTACCACACCTGTATAAAGATAAATAAATAATCCAAGAATATGAAATCTGTCCAATGTCTTTAAATCCACAATGCAGATACAGAATAACAACTTTCTAGTTTTGAGTGACTAATGAATTTCAGCTACCGATACTTCTTTTATGTCTGTTTATTTTCCTATACCTTTTAAACATTTACATGCCAATTCTAAATGAACCATTACAAGTATAAGCCAATATACAGAAGATTTATATACAAAGTTTTTTTGTTTTGGTTCTATAAAACTAAAGCGGGATTTTTATAACAGTAAGCTTATCTGCCCCACAAGAATGTTGATCATGTCCTTTAAATTTCAAAGTTGCATATTCTATCTAGAGAACCTTAACAATACACTGGCCCCAAAATACATCATGAGAAGAAAAAATATTTGGAGGGCTGCCTGATCTGAAAACTATTGACAGTTCATCTCATATATTGAACCTTCAAACATACTGAGCATGCAGAAAAATTAAAATAAAAATGGTAGAGAAACTAATCGCTACTATAAAAATAACAAAAATATGTATTGAAAAACTTCCTTTATTCTTTAACAACATAAATATTGTTAATATCTATTTAACAATGGCCTCAAGTTCCTATAATAGTTAGGCAAAATAAAATCTAAATACTATTTACCATGTGAACAATTGTCTGAACCAAAGTAGCACAGATCACACCCAGAAACATACATACTCTAAAAAAACAACATTCATAGCAAAAACTATTACAATGATACTGATGTTCTTCACAAAGTCTTTCTGACGCTGAAGAAAAAAAAAATGGAATTAATTTGCTCAATTATATCAATTCACTCTCTATCAATACAATGTCATCAACAAACCTATTACAGATAACCTGGTTACCAAGATAGTAACATTTATTATTGACAACAAAAACAAAATGTTGTAACTAGAATATTCTGAACAATGTAAAAGGCCCTAAACAAAAATGTAAAAAATACAAAAGTTTATAAAGAAAAGTAGAAATACTTGCATGTGGACATTTTATCATATATTGTCAATTTCATAAGTTGTTTTTTTCTATAAATTATACAGTTAGTTTTACAAATAAAATGTTTTTCTTTCTTACAATAAAAATAATCAAAGATACTATTGTATCTTTCATATTTGGCAAAGAGCAATGAATATTTGTAAAAATACAAGTCATACTTGGCTGGTAAGTTGTTTTTCATGATGTATAGGTTTGTCTTACTTTTTCAAACTATTTGCATGGAGGATAACAATGACAGCATGATGTCCAATGGGCCGAATAGCATGGCCAAAGAATTAATAATAGGGAGTTAACTATTTTTATTCTTTCACTCAACGTTTTACAAATCATTTGCAGAACAATACAATTTCCCCTCTTTCATTAAGTATCTCAACTTACTTGTTTCATTCATACAGTGTTAACCAATATAAACATTATTTAGAAGTGTATCAAAACTGATTTAGCTTCTACATTACGTGTGTACAACTGCAGCCTCTATGAGCATTGGAATGACAGAGACCAATTAAAAAACAAACAATGTAGCGAAAAAAAAAAAAAAATCTAAACTATAAACATAAATGTTTAAAAACATATCAACATAAGAAAATATATATTTACAAATCTATATATATATTTGGTTTTATGTAAATCTAATGACTGCACAGAAATATTTACAAAAGACAAAATAGTATCATCAAATAAACAACACATAGAATGTAATAATTTGATGAGACAAAGTTAAATAAATAAGTATACAGTTGATTCTTTAAATTACAATGTCCAAAAAAGTGGGTCAGTTGTCAATCCATATTAGTGACAACATAGGCTTTCAAATCATAGGTACTAGTTCATTGATTAGAACCAAGGCAACTGTCAACAAAATTGTCTATTACATCAAATTAGCATTATTTACCATCATTAGTCAGATCATTGAAGAATCTATCATTATTAGTCTGTCAGATCATTAAAGAATCTACCATCATTAGTCTGTCAAATCATTGAAGAATCTACCAGCATTAGGAATAAGTGTTCGCTTTCTTCTCTTCCTTTCTTGGCTCGTGTTGATTTCAATATCGTCAGGGTCATCACCTGAACGTCTTTTCAGAAACCCTGGAGACTTTTTAGCTTCTTCTAGAATGTCCGCTTCTTTATCGTCAGTGTCAGCAATAGACTGCAGCTTCTTCACTGGGGGTTTCTTCATTCTGAGCCGGCCCTTGGTTTTATTTTCCTTTTCACTCTTTTCAGCAATATTCTCTAAGGAACTATCCGATGAGCTTTCTTGCTTGGTCGGTGCTTTGTTCCGAGTTTTGCGCAAGGGTTTGACCTCTTGCTGAGCAGGGGGTGGGATCTCATCAACAACAAAGGTACTGTTCAGTGAGCTGGAACTAGGCTCTTCCTGAAAAAGTTAAAAAACAAAACAAATCAATTAAGGAAGAAAAAAAACATATGATATACATGTACTTTTTTTTTTGCAGTTTTAGATGATTATATTTACTTGATGTATGTTTCAGGACTACCCAAGACAGATTTACTCAATTTTTTAAGAATACGATTTTAGTTCACTCCCCAAACAAGAAATGACAATCATTTTTTTTTTTTACTTTAAATTCTGATCCTGAAAGTATTCATAGTAAATCTAACCTTTGGCATGGGATTTAAAAAGGGAGATGATGTATCATTCAAGTCAGGCAACAAGTGAAAACCTTTTGTTTTATACATCATTCTTGTGATTTGCTGAAATCAAACAATGGTTCTATTATTGTCACTGTTTTATACTTGACTCCAAACACATTCATGCTAACACAATATTTAATGATAGCTCAATATTTGTGTAGGTCTACCTGTTGCATTATTTCACACTCTTTTTCTTTTGATCTCAGCTGCTCCTCTGTTGATTCAAGTTTCTGAGCCTGAGAAAGAAAAATTATAATAACTTATTGACAAAAATGTTTTTAAAGCAGGATTATTTATATTCTTCCTTTGAAAACAGGGTTGAATAAATAAATGATAGAAAAGTAAAACACAAATCTTACCAAGAGTTTAGCTTTGTCCTTAAGTTTGGCATCTGTAATTTTTCCTCCATTTGGATTATCAGCATTTAACAAGAAGAGTGTCTAGTAAAGAAAAAGTGATACAAATGTCATAATTTTTGTAACATTCTGTTAAATGTAAAAGTATTACAGTGGTGTAGCTAGAGGGGGTGGGGCAAATGAGTGTAAGAAATTTGTTTTTACATTAACACTTTCTCTCCGTAATTATTTTCAATGTTTCGACGGAATTCTTCATTTTACTCATTAGTATTTCACTCCCCTGTTATGATTAAGCTTCAATAAGGTTTTCGTTTGTTATTACAAAATGTTTTATTTTGAATAGGCTCTTTTTATATAAGACAAAAATAAGATTACAAAATCAAACATTAATTTAATTTAATAAATTCATTTAATTTAATAAATTCAAATCAACGTTGGTATCGTCAATAGGGAGATAAATAGTTAAAAAAAACATTATCCCATGTCATGATGTCAAAATGCAGAAGCCCCTAAAGAGGCCTGCCTAAGAAATCTACATTATCTTCCTTAGTCAACCATTTGTGTATGCTACGATGATTATTAATATTAAACCGTAGATAAAATCTATTTTTTTGACTGACTAATAGGGTTACCAATATAAACATAAATCAAACAGTATAAATTAAAATGATACTTTTGAAAGAATGCACATTGCTGTGAATGTGATAGTGATTAGTAAAGATAAATGGAGAGAAATGAGCTCTAAGCAGCAAAGATTTAGTCCATAAATCCTCTGGATTAGTAAAATGAAGCTTCTTGGTTTAGGTTTTTGGAAGACGCTTACCTTTTCTTCATAATCTCTTGTTATTTTATTCAATTCTCGTTCATGTTTGCTCTGTAGTCTGCTGATTGTAGCTTTCAACTCTTTCACAGTGTCCTCGTCTTCCTTTTCTTTATCTTGAACTGTTCGTAACTCTCCGCTTGCTTTTATACTATCAGCCCTGGCTGACACAGCCTAAAATGTTTAGCACAATGCAATTTTATGTCCTGTAACTAATGCTTAAATTCTTAGATGGTTTAAATGATGGCACTAAATAAATTGTTAGAGTTAATAAACAAAATGTACAAAAGTAACTAAACTGATTTATTTGCAGCCTTTATTTCGACATGCGCTTAATCTAATGACTTTTGTAAAATAATGAAAAATCCCAATGCAGGTAAAATAAAAATGATTTAAGCAACAGACCAAAGAAGTTTAGAATAATTACATCAATAAAAACAAGCTAAACAACTAATTAGAAAGTATATCTTCAAATCTTACCTGATCTAACAGAAACTTTAAGGCACATTTGGCTTCATTCATTGTATGCAGACTTTGCCATGTGGATTTTCCTTTTGATTCTGAACAAAAACAATTCCGTATTAAATAACTCTACAACATAAGACTGTGCTGAAGGACTGTAGCTAGTATATTTTTTAAATAGCTTCTCATAAACATGACACCAATTAAAACTACTTGTAAATGCCACGTTTTTCCCCAAGAAAATAAAGATTTCTTACCTTGATCTGCGTCAACAATTTTTTGTTGTAATTCTTGGATATGAGCATTACTGAGGAAAATAAAAATTTTTGTTCAAGTTTATGATCAATTTTCTTCTCACAATTGAACTGCTAAAACAAAATCAAGAGCATATATACAAAACTTATACTTTTAAATAGGAGTGTGAAACAAATATAATGCTAAAGCTTACATTAATTCAATGTCAAGTTCAAGAGATGTCATTTGCTTCTTGATTTCTTTCTCCTCAAAACTGATTTCACCTGGTTCTCCATTTTCTCCAAGCCAAGAGAATTTCTATTTAAAAAGAAAACAAGAAAAATTATGGAAAAAAAACAAAGCAATATAAAGCAATATTAAACAAATAATTTCATCAAGGTAAAAATCATAATGAATGTAACCTGTGAGAGTGGACCATCCTCAAGTTGATCTGCCAAATATCTGAGACGCTCTGTCAGGTTCTTTCTGTTCTCCATCAGTTGAGCAAGATGATACTGGGCTTCCCTCATGCTCACCTTGACATCAAGCTCATGACTTAACCATTTCTGTAAAGTATAGAAAGTTTAAAAAGTTAAGACTGCCTGGATTTAAGAATACCAGTAATACAAATCTATTTAAGAATGTCTGTATAACAAATACATTTAAGAATGTCTGTATAACAAATACATTTAAGATTGTCTGTATAACAAATATATTTAAGAATGTCTGTATAAAAAATATATTTAAGAATGTCTGTATAACAAATACATTTAAGAATGTCTGTATAACAAATATATTTAAGAATGTCTGTAAAACAATTGGATAACTTGAGAAGAATTCAAATTGATAAAATGTAAGCCATCTTAAAGAAGAAGAGAACCAAACATGATTGACTTACCCTCACACGGTTACCAATACTAGTGGAGTCATACTTTTCAAGCTTCCCTGTTCTCTCTGTTTCAACCTCTTTCTGTTTTGCTAGGGCCTCTCTTAGACGTTTATTAGCAGCAATGGCCTATAACAATACAGTACAAAATAGCAATAGCATGTAGTGTTGAATCAGTTTAGATCAGATAAACTTAGTTAAAATATTTTATGACATAATGGTTTTGTAGTGTGGGATAAAATTAGAAAGTTAACATTTTTAATATAAAATACTTATAGATTGAAGCAATTTAGTTAAAAGCAATATTTGTAAGAATTATCAAAGGAAAATATTGTAGATTTTGAATGAATGAAAAAAAAGTGAAAATGAGAATACCAACCTCTGCAGTTTTTCTCTTTTGAACAGACTGGTGTTTTTCAAACTCTTTTTTCAATCGCTGAAGCTCAAATTCACGTTTTCTATCCTAAAGTTAAAAAGATATTTGAATTATGACAAAAAATTGTATTATTCCACTTTAAAATAATATTTATGCTTGAATAATTGAAAAGTAGAAGGAGGTGGGAAATACTTACTTTCTGTTGCAACTGCATAACTTCTTTGTCCTTTTCTTTTTTCCATTTCTGGAAATTAGCCATTTCTTCTTTCATTTGTTTCAAAAGCTTTACACGTTGCTGTTTTAAACTCTGGCATTTAAAAATTAACAAACTACGGTGAATATGAGAACAGCAGAGACCTACTTTGTAATACATTTTAAGTCATATTTTTCAAAGTTAACTAATTAAACTATCAAATGTATACTTTCCCAGTGATAAAAAATTTTGATTTAAAAAAAAAGGTTATATACAGGGCCGGTCCTAGCAATTGCGGGGCCCTATGCGAAACGGATTGCTCGGGGCCTAGCTTGTGTGGGAATGAGGATAATAAAATCGATTTAAAAATTGCGATCAAATTAACCTTTACTTTACCAACCTTGTAATCAATGGCATATTTATGTGCCAGTGACAATAAAACTAAATAAAGTATTGGAACTTCAGATTAAGGTAAAAATTCACCAGATTATTACATTTTATTACATGAAAGCTGACAATGTCTTCTTTTTATCGCTCAAATGGATTGGCATTTTCGGCAATGAATGACACCCACAAATGATAATTTAGTCTATTTTTCTAGAGAATGTTTAGAGTTTTCAGGAGATTTTAATAAATTCATGAGATTTCCAGGATTTTTTTTGTATCTATTTTGCAAATTAATAATTACACCTTGAATTAGCGCGGGTCCTATGAAAGCGCGGGGCCTACTGCGACCGCATAGGTTGCAGTGGCCTAAGACCGGCCCTGGTTAAATATGTATACATTTGAATAAAACTTTTCCCCCGAGGAATGAAATCTAATTGGGTAATGTAAGTTTCATAAAAATTAAACAGCTTGTGTGAGAATAATAACATGGACAAGAGAATCATCTAGCAAGATATGCATGTGCATCACAAATTAACTTCTTAGAGCAAGTAACAATTTTACAATGTAAAAAAAATAAAAGACAAGCTAACAGAAATTTCAGAAGCTTGTGAGAGAAAAAAATAATTTATATCACATTGGAACAGAGGGGACAAAGATAGTCTTTAAAAAAAAAAAATCGTACCTGTATTTCAACACTAAGACGAGACACTTGTTTGTCCGAGGACTCTTTCATTTTAACAATTTTACTTTGTTCAGAAATCTTTTTCTTTAGCTGTGCCATCTGCTGCTCCAGTTCTCTAAGTCTTTGTCTTCTCTGTTCAGCCACTCTAGAGACATGTCATCAAATCAAGGTCAAATTAAGTTTTCTCAATAGTCAAATAAATGAAAGCTTGATATAGACATACATTTAGAATAAATATATTACAAATTTTTTGTATATACCTACATAGTAAAGAAATCTAGTGTTAGTTAAAAGCGATGCAAAACAAAAAAATACACTAAGAACCTGAAAAAAAAAAGTTTTAGAAAAGCTTTTTTTGTTTGTTATTGAAGGTTTAAGGTTGAGTAAGTAGTTTATCCTATTTTAAAATGATTTTCTAATAACAATTACTTATTAAAAACTATGAATAGTTGCAAGAAGAAAAAAATCATCAGGGAGAAGTAAGGACTTTGAAGCCATAGTCTTGTCAACAAAACCAATGACTTACTTGGCAGCATTAGTATTGGTTTGAGCATCTTGAAGTGTAACGGTGAGTTCCTCCTTTTCTCTCTCTAACTGCTCTGTCTTAGCTTTAAATTCTTTCGCCATCTCGTCATACTTTTGCCTCATGCTTTCCATCTCTTCATCTGCCTTGCTCATTTTCTCAGCCAGGGCTAGTTTGCTGGTCAGCATTTTGTTGATCTCATTCAGTTCTCTGTGAAGCTCAGCTTGCCTTAGCACATGTTTCTGAGCAATTGCTCTTGAATCTGGTGTCTGCATGATTTCTTCTGTAGCTGCATTTTCCTAAGAGAAATTTCAAGAAACATGAGCACAAGAACATGAAGAAGATACAGTTGATATTGAAGGCGAACTAGAGTTCCTTAGATCAAGTCACAATTAGAAACAGTGTCAGAGATATCAGTTGAAAGCAGGACAGAGTACATGATTACAGCATTAGTTTCCTTTAAAAACACAACGATTTAACAACAAATAAAAACAGTTTAGACCTAAATGGTGCAAAAAAAAAAAGGAATTATTCATTTAAGAATTTAATTCCAGCAGAGTTGTGATGGCCAAGCACAAGATAGTCCCTCCCCCATGTCTTATTAAATCAGACTGGGCAAACTTAAGTAGCATGGAACATGTTATACAATGATAATAATATGCATACTTAACTAATGCATAGTAATTAATCCTTGGCCTGTTTAAATAATCACAATTTGTATGCTGTTCTAAAATAACAGAAACTTACATCATCACTTGATTCCAATTCATCTTTATTTTCTTCTTCATTTTCTTCATCCTATTTGTGTAAAAGAAAAAATATTAGTTGCTTTACAGAGATGCAAAAAGGCAGTAACAACAACATAATCCTAAAATGATAATTAAAAGCCTCAAGTGTTTTCATTTTAAAAATTCTATACAATGTTTACCTCAAACTGGCAGGACACATCTCTTACAGATTGAGTTAGCTTTTGTAATTTTTGAATTTCAGCTTTTAACTGTGGATTGTTTTCCAAATCCATACTAGCACTCAAAAGGTCCAAGTCAATTCTAAAATAAAAGATAAAATTCATTAATAGAACATAGTTTTTTTTACTACAAAAAAAATAGATTAAAAATAACCTTATCTTTTTTTTCAGCAACAAGTAATTACTGAGAAAGAAAAACAATAATGCTTTTTTTAAAATGTGCAAATCTTAGCTGAAATCGCTCATAACTTGAATACAAGATCACAGAGCTACTTATTTCTAATTAAAATTTCGTGTATGTAGGAATGGGGACATTCCTGCAACACCATTCAACTTACATTGGTACATTATAGAATCAATAGTTCAATGTAACAAAATTAAAATATATAAAATAATAACAAAATAATGACCAACAGAATGCAAGTCTACAACTGCACAGTGTCAGTATGTAATATTTGCTACTGCTGATTCTTCTTAACTCACCATATGAACCTCAATTATAAAACTACCCACAGAGAAAACTTACCCAACATAGTCTTTAACTTGATTAATTGTCAGTTTCAACTTTTCATTACTAGCTTCCAGTTTGACCACCTGATCCAACATGTGTGTGCTCTGACCTACTGCGTGCTGAAGCTCTTTCGTCAGGTGATAGTTTTCTGCTTCCAAAGTTTTGATTCTCTCATGCAACTTTGCTATTTCTTCTGCGCTGGTATCAGCTGTTGAGACCACAGTGTTACTGCTGCACACGCTCATACTGGTGCTGCATAAATATTAACATTCGTCGGATATGACACAATAAAAATTTCAAATTAAAAGCAAGTAGAGACACCTGAGAACAGACAGGACTATTTCACTAGAGTAATCACACTGGCTCCAACCTGATGTAAACACTTACTCAGACTTCACAGTAGATAAGCTTATTCCTCCTTGTAAAAGTTGACCCTGCAACTGTTGTACCTATTAAAATATAGACAGTTATGAACAAATAGGACGCAGTATTATTTCCACCACACAATTATACTTAAACTGCATTGTGCTTCTTTGAATTGTCAAAAACCTCCTGTTTTAAAAAAGCATTTGTTCATAACGAATAAAAAAAATAAAAAAAAACAAGAAATTTAATATGTAAAGCCCCATAAACTTTAAGCTACTAAAGTACTATAATCAGCTCAGACTAATGCAAAATTTCTAATGAAACATTTTTGCCCATGTAAATAAAGAAACTTAAGGGCATGGTGCATGAGTGGTAAAACACTTGTTTTCTGAACCAAGAGTCTCGGGTTTAAATCTTGGCGAAGACTGGGATCTTGAATTTCCTGATCATTAGGACACCCTGAATCCGCCCAGCTCTAATGGGTACTTGAGATCAATTAGGAAAACAGATTCTCTTTACACCATCTGCCCTATACATTGCAAGGTCTGAAAGTGGTACTTTACAGTACTAAATAAAATAAATTAGACAAAATACATACCAAAGTCTTCAGTCTCATTATTTCAGCTGCTTGTGGATCTCTGTTAATGATTGGCTTGTTCTTGATCTTTCTGGCACGGTCAGCATATCTCAGAGTATTGAGTGTCTCCTCAATATTGGAATCAGCAGGGCTAACACAAGCTATCATCAGGGTGTGGCTATTCCCTCCCAGCGAATCTGTCATTGGTATCCACATTGGTGCAATTAGTATATTTCCCCATGGATTTGTAAAGGACTTAATTTTTTTTATTTTGAAATCTTAAGTAACAGTTTAAAATTCATAATATTTAGAAATGTTAGTTCACTAAAACAATTCAGTAACACAAAATATGCTATTGAAGAGTTTTATTTTGATATAAAAACCCACCTTGTAGTATTCTTGTCAATTTAGAATCTCGGTACGGTATGTGACTTCGTTTAGTTCCCTCTTCACCAAGAGCACTTATAACATTACCTAATGCTAACAGGCCTCTGTTAATATTAACACCTGCATAAAATTTGAAATATTAAAACTTAAATCAGACAGTCAAGATTATTGTAATTAATCTTTAGATATAAATGTTATATATTGTTAAACTAAAACTATTCAGAATTGGAAGAAAAAAAAATAAACCTAATTGTTTCTAGTCCCCATACCCATGCAGTATAGCTAAAAAAAACTAAGCTAAGGGGAGTAACTTCAAATCACAATTAGAGTGATAATACAATTTAATGTTAACAAAAAATACTTTAAATTTTAAAAAAAAAGAGGAATGGATGGCCTTTAAAATGATATACATTTCCAATTGTCTAGGTTTTATATACATATTTACTAAACTAGATATGAAAACAAAAATCTTTTCAAAGCACCTCCCCCTCCCATCACATCAGTTGCTACAGGAACCTCTCAACATTTAAATACCAGTACAATTAAAAAGTAGGAACTTAGTAAGTATAGGGACTGTCACGGGTGAATGTGTGTTTGAATGTATAATCTATTTTTATATATGCGCGAATGACCGGAAGTGTGTTAGTTGTCAGAGAGAATCCAGCTTGTGAGATGCAGTAAAGTTATTAAAGTTTCTATGTGTTATCAAGTGTTACTTGTTAATGTCATAAATCACAGCTGAACCAGGGACACCTAGACGGATCAAGATATAAGGTAGAATAAAGCAAGTCATAAATAGAAATAAATATAAGGAGAGCTGTGATAGGCACATTTTGTTTATATATAAATGTGCACATGTAGTGAGCATTAACTGGCTTCTGCTGGAGGCCCTTAGTTGAATGCTGTATCATGCATATTGATTTGTCTCAGTTACCAATAGTTCTATCATTGCATCATATTGAAAAGCTAAAATAAATCTAACTACTGTCTAGATCCAGTGTTTTCTATCTCTCTAAAATCAGACTAAATCTAGGTCTAGATCTCGTGCTAAATTATCATGATCAGTATTTATATCAATTTCATCTCCATTATCAGCTGTATTTAGTATATTATATGCAGTAAGGGGTCTGACAATTGAAAGGTTGTGAACACAGTCCAACATAGCTAAGGAAAAACTATCCCCAACTTTGAATGCCCCATAGAAAGTAAAGTCAGAAAAACATACGTTTTTTTTTTTAAATGGAAATGATCTACATTTCTACTTTTAAAAAACTTCAGCCAACTCTATAACACCACCGGACACACAGGAACGCAAGAGTTATGCAACTTCCATTGTGGCAGGCGTAATCGTAATGGGCTAACATAATGAAGAAAAGAAATGTAACTTTAAAATATATTTAGAGTCTATTTTGTTTATTTCTAACCTTCTTTAAATCTCTCTCCTTCAGCTTGGGTACGTTTACATCTCTCTGAACCGGCCAGGTCAACAAGATGAAATTTGACTTTGCAGCAGTCATTTCTGTCGATTGGTGAAAAATCGATTATCTCCACAAGAACTAAACCAATGTTTCAACAACAAATCAAATGTTAACATGATCTATCAACTTACATGTCATCCTTCTTCCGCTGGTCAATGTTAACAGTAAAAATGGCGTGAGAACGACTAGAGGTGTTATTCATGGCTGTAGCTCCGGTTGTTCTGCTTTGAGACCCTTCACTCAAATATTTCATTGTCTCCTCAAAGCTTTTGACCTCCACTTCCTTTAAACCCTGAATCTAATAAAAATTTTAAAAAAAGGAAAAAAAAAATTAAGCATTTTCTAAAATGTAAGGAAAAAAAAGATTATTATTGTGTCTTAAAAAATGCGCCACATTGTTTACACAATCACACTGACTGATGATTTAAAATCTGATTTATTTACTGAACCACATAAGACTAATATGTACGACAGAATGACAAAAAGCTTAGTTAAACTCATTATTATTGCTATACTTTGCGAGCAACCACCCTTATGCATTCCTTGTTCAAAACTTTTCATCCAATCCTCAATTTTATACTGACTATCATGTACCTTTTAAATGATAGTCTAAGAATCAGAATATTCTAAAGACTGACTGTTTAAACATATTGATAGATGACACAATGTGTATAACCACTGAATAAATGCAACTAATTCTGCATTTTACCATCAACCTCAAACAAATTTTTGGAAATGAAATTTTCTACTCTAACTAGTTTTTCTAACAGCACATTCCCAAAGCTATACAATGTTTACTTACATTGTTTTAAAATGTCTAGATAAAAAGAATAAATAGATAAAACAGATATGCAGAGTTAAAACTATAGGTACTGACTTTAATGCCACCATTGGTTTCTTCTCTTATACTAAGCTGCTCCCTCTGTGATGCTGAGCATAACAAGTCATTCAAGTCTTCATTGTAGATCTGTTAAAACAGCAACAACTCAAGTATAACAGATACATTAATAGTGACACCATCTACTTTATGTTTTAAATTCAAATAATATTAAAGACCCTCATGTAATAATAAGTGTTAAGGATGTTATAATGGTATAAAAAATGTTTACATTTTGAGAAACAACAGTAATTTTCAAATGGAACTATAAATAGTCAACAAAGTTAAAATAAGAAGTTAAAAGTTAAAATTAAGTCAGTAAATTTCAAGCTTCATGTTAAGTCTATTTTTCTATATTTAAGTCATGGAGAAGAATACCAAAATACCTCAATGTAGGAAACCGTCACTGTATAGTCCATATTGCAGTTGTCATTAATATTTTTAAATATGTCTCTCAAAACTCTAGGAATGACTCCCATGTCATCTTCGTCTCCTTCCAGTGATGACTTATAGCATCCACCCATTGTGAAGGTTTTCCCTGAGCCAGTTTGACCATAAGCCAAAATAGTAGCGTTGTAACCTGAAAAAAAAGTTTAACAGTTCAAGTCTACCTTTTACACTTCCTACCTTTTCAAACAAAAACAAGCAACAGAAAAAAAAGAATACTTTTTTAAAAAACAAAGCTTATCTAAGGGAAGGAAACGCTAAGTACTACCATTTATTTGAAAATTATGAGTTTTATCTCCCTTTCTGCAATATAAAACAAAATTTAATTAAATGATTAACTAATTGGTTAATTTTTGGATTGATTCGTGTATTGTTACCCACTATGAATACTTATGCAAGATTTCAACATGATCTGATAATGGGAAGTGGAAAAAAAATGTGTCAAAATGCAATACTGAGACTAAATCCATATATACAATGCTTTTTTTTTGTGATGGTACGCAGCGTATAGGCACCTTTTTTAATGTGGCGAAAAAAAATTATTGCTTTTCATGTATTTTAAAGTTTATTATTAATTAATTAGTAGTTAAAAGTTAGGCAATCCATCACTGAGTACCGTCACCTATTTTTTTTTTTACAAAAAAAAAAAAAAAAACACTATAAGTAGCATTTTAGGAAATGGTAGAAAAACATGTTCAAACTTTTTATCAGAAAGAGTCAGCTGATATAAGCTTTGTAAGACATTGACTAATATACAACATCATCACAGCTTCATACATGTGATCATTTTAGCCCAACTTTTAAAACATATACATAGGACTAAACACACTTTTAAAAAATGTGATTTTTTTTCCTATTAAATTTTGAGAGTATTCTTATTTAGGGTTCCCCCACCAAATTCATAATGCCATTTCAGGAGATTTCCAGGAGTTTTTCAGGAGAAATAGCACACATGACAAATAAAAAAACAATGGAAAAAAACAAAACAAAAAAAAAAAACATCAAGTTAATAATTTAATTTGCAAAGTCAGTTATATTAAGTGCATTCATACATAAAATTTTAAAAAAATAATTATGTTGCATTTCAGGAGAAGAAACAGTTTTTTTTACATAGCATGCATGTGTTAGATAGTTAGTTTAGTTTATTGGGAATTGCGCGCTTTTTGGTACTGACGCACATTTTATGACACAGACTGTAGGGTTAGAGATTAAGATTGACGTTTAGGAAATCCGTTATGGTAGACTCTCAAGGGGAATAGACCATCTTTATCGACTGACTAGACTGGCCCATTCTGTAAATAAAGTTAGTATTTAAAGTTCATCTCGAAGTCAACGTTATTATTTAAGTCTTCGTTCCTGTTAATATCTGTTCTTGTGATGGTAGCTGTCGAATTCGCAATCAAAATTCATACTTCAAGACACGCGCGCATCTAGTATTTTTAATCAACTTAGAAATACATCAGATACAACTGATCCAACCATACTGTAATGTGCGTTCATTGCGGTACCAAAATGTGTGCAATTCCCAATAAACTAAACCAGCTATCTAACACATGTATGAAATGATATGAGAAACAATGAGAAAAAAAAAACATGTCAAATTAAAAATTGTATTTTCAGTCAGTTTAAGTTAAAAAGTGCATCAAATAAAACAAAAAATTACATTATAGGAGTTGAGCAAAAAAACATCATTTTTGTTTACATTAACACATAGTATGGAAAAAAACAACAAGAGTGCATAAAATAAAACAAAAATTTACATTTCAGGAGTTTACATTATTACATAGCATGAAAAAAAAAATTTCAAATTAAAAAGTAGTATCTTTGGTCTGGTACGGACAACTTCTAACTTAGAGCCAGTAATCACTTTGAGACACTATTTCTAGTAGTTATTATTCTGATGATTATTGTGTATAATTCCTTATCATGGAAGTTCATTGTTACCCGCTGTAATGCATCACAGCGGATAAGATTTACCAAGATTTAATATCTTGGATGTATACTTGATACCGCTGTATGTCACTTGTGAACCCATGTAACTGATGAGAGATTGCAGTATAAATCTTATTACTAATAAACTTCATATTTTGTCTGCTTAAGAGGATTTACGTCCATCTTTAGTATCTGATTTGGTCTCCTGTTAAGTCTGACTTCAAGAAGCGCGAACTCAGCACTCCACGACATTCACAACACATCAGTAGAGACAAGTCCAGTGTGTAAAAGTAACATTCAACATTACACTTTTACACCAGCCAAAATCGCACACTATTCTAGTCAGTTACAATAGTTTATGTAGATTTTAATTTGATGCCAAACTTTAAGAGCTCGTTCAGCAACAGCGATGTTTTCAACTCAACGGTGGGGACAATATTTGAGAGGGAAATCTATTATTCCCGTAATTGTCATGAAATCTTCTCTTCTGGAGGGTGCATCTTTAAACAGCCACCCTAATGAATCAAACAAGTGTCCCAGATCCCATGAAGATGCAGTGTGTTCTGCACGAAAGGCATTGTGAATTGTGTGGCAAACCACAGCTCCCAATGTCAATATACTTGTAATTAGAGGAGACTTGTTTTTGCAGGTCCTCACTTAATAGTCTATGTAGTGCCCAATTGACATATGGTCCATCCATGGAAATTTGCACAACTTTTGAGTCATTAACATCCAGCTGCTGCTGTAATTGCTAAAACAAATTTTGTGCCGAAGCATGCCTCAAAAAGGCTGAGTTGAAGTATGTTGTTACAACCTATGGAAGGAAAAAAAGTTTAATTGCATTTATAGTTTGTTAAACTTGTTTTGATTATTATGTAACATTAAATCTATTGCATGATTTAATAAAAACAACAATTTTAAGACTGAGTTTAACAGAAGAAAACATAAAAAGTGCTTTATATCAGAATAACTATAAAGATATAGCGATTATAAAATTAAACAATGACAGTTTTAGATTAGCAAAAAAAAAAAAATGACTTACTTTATCAGTTTCCCAATATCTCACATGGACATCTAGCTGTTTCTTGCCCAGCTCTTTATTCAGAGCTTCATCAAAAAGGAGAACAAAGCTATCTTCTGAACATGTTTTATTAATGAATCTTTCAATAATTGATGGAAATGTAGTCCAAGTCCAAAAGTAATTCAATTATGCCACTTTATTGGGACCACAAGAAAACTTTTTTTGCAATATTGCTGTCTGGAAACATTTTCGAAAACATTTCATGAATTTGTTGGCAACTGTTGAATGAGTAATTAGCAGAAACAACTTTTAAAGCCCATAGAATCTCAGCAGTGTTCATTTGTAACATGAGCTACAATAGACCTTTGGGATGTAAACAATATTTGTGAAGCTCCTGTCACAAAAGATGACTCTTTATCCAAAGGCTTTTCTGTCTCAGATGATGATTTTAGATCTGCAGTTACAAGCTGGACACTAAGCTTTACTGGTGTTGCTGTCTTGGTTTTAAATACTGACGTCAGTGACAAACACTGTGAACCAACTTTCACATTGTTCTGATATTTCGAAGATTTCATATGAGAAGTTAAAGCTATTTCTCCCATATTTGATAGATCAAAACTTTTTGCACAGATTTTACTAAAGGCTTTTGTTGGCATTGATAACTTCACTAGCCACGATTCAAAACGTTCATCTTTTAACCAGGCCAAATTTAATGAAGTTAAATATTTGGGTATTTTTAAAATCTAAATTATAAATCCAATCTAATACTTGAATAAATCAGGTGTGGATCTAGCTTTAGTAAAAGTAGATTTTTAGTAGATCTATCTTCTAGAGTCAATCTAGATTTAGATCTAGACCTAAGTAAGTAGGCCTAGTAGTCTATATCTGATTGAATTCCAGAGTTCGAGACCAAGTACTGAAGTAGACTAGATCTGGAAATTTAGATCTAGATTAAGATCATATTATAAATAGCAGACACTTGCACTAGGAAGACGAAATAATCCAAATCCAATAATTTTGAGAATGATAATAATTTTTAAGTCCAAAGTGCCAAGTTTGCATAGTTTCCAATGGCGAAAACAAAATTATAGATTTAGGTTAGATCTAAGATATCTAGACTAGATCTAGAGTCATATAAAATCTCTGGAACACTAGTAACAGATCTAAAATGTCACACAGGATAAAATATATTTAAAAAAAATAATAATTTAAACATCGAAGGTTGATTATGATCACACAAGAACATGCGCTAAACTAGATCTAAATCTAGCTTTACTGCTTTAGACTAGACTCTAGATCTAGATCTATGTGTCGGTCTAATAAATAATAAGCATGGAGCCTTGTTTACGGTGAGAGGAAGTAATCTGATAAATAGATGTAAGCGCAGAATCCTTGAGATACATTTGTATTCACTCTTTTCACCTCGTGCTTTTTTTTTTTCTTATCCGCAATCAGGGGTGTATATATATATTTTTTTTTTTTTTGATTTCAGGAGATTTTTATGACTTTTTATAAGATTTCCAGGAGCTCCTGAAAAATCCGGAGGCCACGGGAACCCTGTCTTAAAAGCATTAGTACCATTATATGACAACTGAAGAAAATGTAACAAAAAATCTTGGAATTGGCAAGAAAAAGTCTAAATAATGTGCAGTACTTTAAAGGGAAACTCTCATAGTTTTTCAAATTTGAGTTATTAATATATTTAAATTCTGCGTAAAAAGTTGTAATAGTAAACATTTTACCATTTTTTATTTAACTGCTTAGAAAATTTTATATTTAATAAATTACACAGTAAATTCGCCACGCCTCCTAAAAAACGGGGTTCTTTGAGACTTCGTTTTTAGGTTAAGCATACGTCACTCCCCCCAACAATACTGAAAGAGAAACTAGATTTAACCAATCGTGTCGCTTCTTTCTTACAATAGTTGTCAGGCTCTTAGGCATAGTCAAGAGCTATGCTATAGTTTTTTAGAGAGAGAGAGAGAGATGCAAAAACATTAGTAAAGGATAACCAACTCGAGAAAAAACAAACATTTTCATCTAAGCTTCTCCCTATCCCAAGAATAAATATATCGTGTGTCTGACTGATTCGACCAAACTGGTCAGTGTAAGGCTAGTCTAGACTACGTGTAGTCGGTCATGACAAGACAACCAAGCGATAGTGTTTGTTGTGTGTTGAGTGGTCAGGCGAGAAAATATACATTGCTGTGGTTAGTCAAGCATGTAAATCTACTTTCAACATGTATTTTTTTTTCTTTGCTTACAATATTTAGATCTAACTGCATAGACGAAGATATATTTCTTTTACGAGAATGTAAACTTTACTGTTATGTTTTCCGTTATTCAGCAGGTACTGGGAGTAGTAAAAGATTGTGTATCTATGCATGACGTCAAATAGAAACTACGTGAAAATCTGACCGTTTTGGATGCGCAGAAAAATTACGTCAGAAAAACATCAATTACTAAGTTATTCTTGCAAATAAAAAGAAAAGAATAATATATTCATTATCTGTAAATCAAAACACATATTATATCAAAAATTGTCAAAACCATGGGAGTTTCCCTTTAATAGCTTAGTTATACCTTTAAAAATGCTTGATATAAGCTTTTTGCATGCTTTGTTATAGACATCCACTTGTGGATCATTAGGTGCAAATGCAAAATCATAAGTAAAGGCTCGATCTTTGCCTAGAACAATTTGAGGTTCTCCTGATATTACTTGTAGACAAGGCTGGCAACCTTCTTTAACTTCTTTATCAATAAGTGGGCGGCACCGCAGTGCCACCATAACAGGAATAGTTTTCCCTTTGTCATCTGTCATTTCTGTAATGTGAAATAAGATAATTTAAGAATCCAGACTTTCACAAATTCATTAATCAATTTATATTTGGATATCAATTAATTATATATATAAATATATGAATTAGTGTTCTAAAAAAAAAAAGGAAAGTTCTAAGATCATTCACTTTTCCTGCTACATTGTACATTCAGAGTTGAATTTCATAAACACAAATGTCAAAGCTAAAGGTCATGGACATAGTACTAATCCATTAGATTTAAATGATTAGAGAAAGAGTGAAAGCCCTAACATCCAATGGGTAATTATAGATTTTTCAACCCTTTCTTTTTTTGGAGGAGGAATTTTCTACACTTGTGCAATGTTTCTGTGGGCCGGATTTTCTAGATCTATGATCTAGCAGCTACCTCAGCTAGTTATTAAGCCTGTCTAAGCTGAAATAATAATGATTTAATAATTTAGTTGTAGATCTACTCATTCTACCATTTCTACTCAATTTCAATCTTCTATCTCAATCCTTACTATAAGTCTATATCTATATCAACGCCACTCATTGATCAAGAAACATGAAAAGGACCAAGATATGTGTCAACTGTGTGTAGTCGTTGAATGAAATGTTTTTTATTAAATATTGTGTCTGTTCTAGACTATGACACTATGTCTGATACTATGTGACAATGTGAATGTTTCTGTTGTGTTGTTTGTTATATGAGAAAATTCATCTACGTTTTAATCACAACTAGATCTAATAAAGTGTAGAACTAAGACTGTAGTGTTAAGTTTATGATTATGATTTTATAAAGAAAGATCAGTCACAGTGGCTGATCTTACTAAAATTATTTTTAAAAGTCTCTTACTCATAATACTACTAATACTAACTAATAATTCTTAATAAATACTGTTTTAGTAAGTTTGACTAGATTACTAGATCTAGCCATTATAGGTCTAGGAGTCTAGATCGGTAGATGATAAGTCTAAGACTAAGACTAATCTTGAGTGTAATTTACTAGTGATGTAGTGTAGTGACTGTCACTGTGTAGTCCAGTGTAGTCAGTGTAGACTAAAAAATAAAAATCTACGACATGTGTCTAGTCTAATCACTAGACTCTAAACTTGACAATCCCAGCCCAATGTTAAAAAGTTAAATGTAATAAATGGTGTTTTGTTTTTGTAATTTTCTTTTTGGTGCTGCCTCAACACAAACACAATCATTTTCATGAATCAATCATTATGACATCACACTTGCACTTGACTGTGGCACACTGTCACTCACAGAGTGTCACAGTCAGTGCTTGAGTACTCAGGGCTGGGCGCAGGCTCACTCAGGCAGGGCCAGGGAGTTAGATCTACAAACTTACAAGTTACAATACAACATTGAACATCAGTTACTCTCAGTTAGTGTTAGTCTAGAGATAAGATTAAGTTAAGATATGTCATATGATGATATCTAGTGAGTAGTACCGGTAAAGCTAGATTAGTAGTCTGAGTAGACTAGATTAATCTAAAAGGTAGACCTAGATTATCGTACATTAGATCTAGTTATTTAAAGTTAACAGTAAACTGCATTATTTAAATTAAGTAATCTAGAGAGCCTGGAAATATAAAACTTACTTTTATACAGATTTTAGATCTCTGCTTTGAAAATACCGCATCCGCCTTGTTAAATGAATCAACCAATGAAAATTCTCGTATAATGTTGCTGGCTATGTAGAAATATATATAGGCTGGTGACAATTGTTGCTTAGCACAAAAAGTGTTTATAATGATCATTGATCCAGTTGCGGCCTCAGGGGGG